>JALRMH010000026.1:0-491192 GCA_026119935.1 Endothia cerciana
ACAACAACAACAACAACAACAACAACAACAACAACAACAACAACAACAACAACAACAACAACAACAACAACAACAACAACAACAACAACAACAACAACACCGATCACCCAGCAACACCACCACCCTATTCCGGGCCCGCAAGCACATCACAAAACACCCTTTCCGCACCTACACAACAGCCGTCGTCCCAGGCTCCCACAAGGCACCCGGGACTCCCTCCACTGGACTACCACCTCTATTCCCCACCCCTCTTCGAACTGTCCTCAGACTGCACCACCCTCAAATCCACCGCGCCGTACCTCTCCGCGTCGGCATCCGCCCTCGTTGACCTCATCCGCGCCCAGGCCAGCGTCCCGCCCAAGCCCCAGATCCACATCACCGGCCGCCGCGGCAACGGCGGCGGGCACAGCAGGCCCGACTTCGCGGTGAAGCTCAACCTCATGCACCTGCTCGTCCCGGACGGGCCCGCCGGCACACAGCGGCGCATGGACTACATCCGGACGGTCGCGCCCGGCGAGGCCGCGCTGCGCGGCGGGATCAGACCCTCGGTCGAGCCGGACCTCGGCGACCACGCGGGCCTGGAGGCGTGGGCGCGGCGGTTCGTGGAGGACAGCTCGCCCGTGAAGGCGTTCGTGCTGGAGCGCACGGTGGTGAACCTGGACACGAACTGGCTCGAGGGCCAGGTGCGGAGCCTGGTGGCGGCGACGGGGTACAAGGGCGTGGTGAGCGTGACGTTCCCCGTGACGCACGCCAGGGTGGTCGTGCAGAACCCTGACCGGGTGAACAAGTTCTTCACGGGGATGATGACGCTGTTTGCCGGGAAGAGGACGTACAAAGTTGTCAAGGCCGTGTGGCCCTTCGCGTCGTGCAGCAAGGACGACCAGGCCGAGGCCGGGAAGAGGGTCTGTGTGGTGCAGAGCGAGGAGCAGTGGTGGAGGGAGTGGGCGCAGCCCATCAGGTATGCGATCGCAACGAGGAGGAATGGGTGGGTTACGGTGGAGGACAAGCTGGAGGCCATCATGGAGGGAAGAGGGAAGGGCCAGTCTACAATTGATTGGGGTGATGGCAGGCAGAATAATTGGGATTGGTAGGACCGGTGATGGGTCCCTTAGGGGCGGGCGGGTGATTGGCACTTTACCCTTCCTTTCACCGACTTCGTTGCAAGAGTTGTACCGTCATACACTTGCGTTATCACTCTACCATGCTGATCATGCTAATCTGGGGTCTCACGATATAAAACACCCCGTCCGCGGAGGAAGGAAAGCAGTTGGAACCGACGTCCCCAGGGGCCTTGTATTCCCACACTGAAACGCTGCCACACAACCACACAACCTCCACAAGCAGTCTTCCCAGGGGATCGACACTTCTTGCAACCACCAGCCCCTCACAGCCCTTACCACAAACAAGGTGCTCGATACGCATAGCTTCAGCCATATGCTAGAACCAGATAGTGAGGTTAGGCGGGAGTTCGTGCACATATAGGGCCGAGTAATAAAGTTGAGGCTACAATCCAGAAAGAGCGGGCACCTCACAACACCCGCACGCCAGATAGTAGGACACTGTCCACTACATCTTCAATTTCCTCGTGATAATACATTGATGTATTATAGCATCATATATGGTGGTGTCCACCTTTTTCTCGAGCCAAACACCGTGCTGAACCAGATGGCCCTCTTTTTTTTCTTTTTTTTTCTTTTCCTTCTTCCTTTTTTCCTTTTATTGTTTGTGTGTGTGTGTGTGTCCTGCTAATATCCGTAACCCATTCCAAACGCCAGGCATGTTATGATGCTCGCAATACAATAAACCCCTCTTCCCGGTCCGCGAGGCCGTTGGACGTTCTCATGGGTATCTTCAAATATAAAGTTGCGATGTGTTTACAAGGTTTACAAAAAGTCTTGAGATGACGGTCTCGAGCTGGCACTCAAGTTGAAAGAAGACATATGTCGTAGCTGCTGCGGACCACAGACTCAAGCACGCTTTTGAGAGGCCAAGTTTGGTGTTCCGAGCGGTCTCGGAGCTTTCTTATATCCTGCCGTGTGGGAGAGTTGCTTTGGTTTGTTTTGTACCATATTTGTTGTAGTGCTTCGCGTCTCGCCCTGTTTTGAAAGGCCAGCGCTCTCGGGTTTCGTCCATGAAAAAAGCCACTTCTCTTAGCCGAAAAAAAATTCCCATCCAAGGCACGCGAAACAAAGATTTGCCTGCAAGCTGATGCGTGTAATTCTTTCGTCGCTAAGAATCCTGACCTGATCGATGACCAATCCGTGAAGTCCAGATCATCGTCCGACCGCAACCCTCTCAAAACATTCTGCATTCTGCCGCCTTATTTTGTCTTAAGCTCCGCTCCTCATCGTACATCATTGCCATTATGCCTAGCGGAGGGACAGCGTCAGAGTTATCAACGTCTCGGCCTCTTGTCCCTGTCATTGGGTGGCATCTCTGAGACGTCACTCCTCCGCTTCCTGCCAGACGTTCGTTCGTCGCCGCGAGGATCTCGCCGCTCATCGCCGAGTCGTCCGGATCCGCCGTCCCGGGGACCATCCCTGGGGCCGAAATCTCTCGGCCCTCCACGCATCAGTCCTCCTCGGACGTTGCCACCCCAGTCATCCCCAGGTCTACCACTGTTTGAGCCATCACCTCGACCCATCTCCCCCCTGATGTTCTCTACCCTATCCCCGCGGTGCCGCGACTCGCGGCCAGAGCTCGACAGCTCTCTCCCAGCAGCAGCCAAGGGGTCTCGGTTGCTGCTGTTGGCGGTCAGGTCACGTGTGGGCCGTCTCGGCTGGATAGGTTCGTGGTTGGGATCTCGATCACGGTTCAAGTCCATTCCCGGGGGCGCAGCAGTCCGTCGATCATGTCGCTCGTGATTGTCACTGGCACGTGGCTCCCTCGGATCACGCTCTCCGCGAGGGCTACGCTCTCGACCACCATGCCGGCTAGGCCGGTCCGGTCGCTCACGATGGTCCCTCCGCCCGTTGCGATCATGTTCACCTCTGTTGTTTGAGACATCATCTAGATGCGGGCCGGATCTTGACGGCTCCCGAGCCGGTGGTCCATTGTTGTCAATTCCGACCTGAGGTCGCTCCGGGATGGTCCGTCGTATGGGATCCGGCCGTTCTTGAACCGGAGTCGAAACCGGTGAAGCACCCGTCAGGATCTGCGCGTCAGAATCGGGCATACTCGCTCTCTGTCTCCGATAGTCGCCATCTCGCCTGTTAGGTGTAATACTGTTTTGAAGGTCCTGGAGCTGTCTTCTCGCGCTACCTCTCTGACGGTCGTGGGTTGCTGCAGGACCAGTCGGGGCAGAATAAGGCGCGTTGTGCTCCGTGATTGGAGTATTTGGCAAACTGCCCTGGCCGTGACGTGAGCCAGACGGGCCTGTCGGTGCGGGTATCCGGTCGTTGGTGTGGATTGGCGGCATACTGGGTCGGGACCGGGACGGAGGTCCTGGAGGTGGAGGCGGCGGCGGAGTTGAGACGATATGGTTCATACGATCCGGATGTATTGGCACTTGATTGGGGTTGGGCTCGAAGTGCTTCACACGATCGGGATGCATGCCAGTATTTGGCACATGCACAGCGGGACTTCCAGCTGTCTGAGCCGAGTCAACCTGATTTGGCTGAGGTCTGCGTGGTCTCGATGATGCAGGTCCGGTCGGAGGTTGGCGATCTGGTGAAGGTGCTCTGAGAGCATCAGGAGGTAGCATCCGCCCTTCTGGTCGAGGTGCCGACGGAGTGGGAGGCCCCCTAATCGAGCTTCTAGCCCCGCGACCACGAGGGCCCTGTGGAACAGTGTCTGTTACCGAGGCCACTGAGGGAATTGGGTTCAATCGTCCGTAATTTGGGTCCTGCTGGTTCGGCCTGCTTCGATCGGAATCGTGGGTACGCTGGGCAGATCCTGGATGAGGCGCATCGCGGCCGCGGTCGCTCGACGGAAAGTTCTGGTCCCGAGGTAGTTCACTGTCCCTGGCGGAAGGCTGAAGTGGCTCCGCTGCACCCCCATTTCTACGGCCATGCCGGTCATCCCGACTGGGTCTGTCATCTCTCCTCGGAGACGACGCGCGTGAGGACACGCGGTCCCGCCCACTCTCTCTTGGCGACCGTGTCGACGGATTGCCTTGTGAGGTTTGCAGACGCGCAGCGCGTTGAGGATTGATCATGTCGGGTAGATCATCCGCCTCGAATAGAGCCGCTCTCTGGGGATTCATTGTTGGCTCTTCAGGTTCCTCTTTGGGAGCTGCCGTTTGAGGCTGTGCAGGCGGAACAGGCTGCTCTCGCGAGCCACGGCCATCACGACTCTGTGTGAGATCTCGGGTCGGTCGAGCATCTCGATCATTGGATGGCTCACCTCGCCGTGGTGCTGTTTCAGGCCGACTTGACCAATCACGTTCCGAGAGTCGTCCGGGCTCGCGAGCAACGCTCTCGTTCCCTCGGCGGTCTGAATCGTGGTGATCTCGTTTGTCTCCACGGCCGCTGTCTTGCTGACGATGATCCCGCAAATCTCGTGCATCACGAGAATGGTCCCTAGGGTCTCGATGGCGCTCTCTTGATTCCCGTGGCTCTCTCGTATCACGAGGCTGTTTCGGCTCCCGGCCGTCTCTAGTGGGCAGATCCCGACGTTCAGGAGCAAGGTGTTGTGGGTGAAAATGACCAGGGATTGGCACATTGGGACGATTGGGCAGACCGTGGGGCAATCTATCCAGTCTCGACGTAGATGGCGGCCGAGAGCTGTCACTGCGCCCATTTGACGTGGAAGCCGTCATGGGAACAACCGGTTTTGGAGTCGCCGGTCTGCTATCTTGTGTAGGAGGCTTGTCTCTGTCTGCGGGCTCTTTTCGCGCATCGTTACCTTGAACAGCAGTTTTGCTAGTTGCAGATTCGGTCTTCGCCTGTTCGTTCTGAGCAGAAACCGCGGAGGTTTTCGAGTCCTTGCCATCTTTCACCTCACCGTCTTCCACTTCCGGGGGCTGGGCAGATGCAGTAGCTCTGTATTGTGTCAGTAATTTCTTATGCAGTGATTGTTCTGAAGCTGCCGATGGTACTGACGTGGCGCTCGGTTGAGGTTTGAATTCTGCTGCAGTCGGGCGTAGAGTGGAGCTTGCGGCTGGGGCAGTCATCTCGACGTCCTTCGGTCCATCCTGCGGCATTACGGACTGGGTGGTCGTGTTAGCCGCTGCTAGACTTCTGCTTGAAATCCATGGGTTACTCACCATGTTGGGTCGGAATGCTTGGACTGCAACCCATTTGGATTCTTGCCTCTTTAACATGGCATAGACCGTGAGAGCAGCAACTGAAAGATCGACACGGTGTTCTTCTTCCGATGCACCCTTTGAGCCTTCTTCACGGACCCTGATATCGTCGAGAACCTTCAGCAACTGCAGTCCCATGAAGTTGACAGCGGGAAAGAACTCTGCGACCCATTTGAGGACCGTCAGAGCATTCCTGATGTGCATCCACTCCTTGGTTCCCTGTAGACAGGCTTTCAACGCAATGTTGAGGTTCTTGTGCCACTCGTAGTGAGAATCTCGAAAGAACGGATGCTCAACAAAAGTCACCGGATTGCCTTCATCGTCAAAATTCGTGGCGAAGCCTAGATACTTCCGCTTGGGGCCAAAAGCTTCCTTCTCATAGATGGTCTTGTCAGCGTGCCACCTTGCCAGATCCTCAAGTACGCATTTGAGAAAACGGCCCAGATGCTCCGCTTCGCGGACTGTTGTAGAAAATATTATCGCACGGAGTCGGTTGGCATTGAACAGCTGCTCATAAAGCGTAAACAGCTTGAAGTTCGGTGTCTGGTTTTCGTGCAGGCTTTTCAGCAGCCTGAAGCAGTACTCCGTGTCCGAGGCAGACATGAGGAGTCTGGGAAAGATGCAATGCTCCAACAGGGCATCAGCAACCACTGCCGCCTCTGCAATCGATCCAGAGAACCAATATTTGGCTTGCCTAGCCAATCTGAATTTGGTCTTCTGATATCGCTCGATGTGACCTCCCAGCTCTTCCCTGATAGACTGCGCAAGTGCCTGGAGTGCCTTCTTCTTCTCTTCTTTCTTGTTCATTCCGTGTCGCGTCATGTCGGAGCGATCTTTCATGACGTCGTTTGACTCCTTGTTGAGCCGATCGTTCTCGGCCTCGTAGCTCAGTTGTGGGACATGCAAGTCACCAAGAGAGAGCGACCAGAAGGTGACATAGAACTCCGGACTGAGGTTCTGCCAGGTCAACGAAGGCAGAAAGTCCTGAATGCTGTCGACAATAGGCTGTAGCACATCGGCAATCGGGTCAAGCTTTCGTGTCTCCGACGCCGAAGGTATGCTGGTGTCCACGGGAATTTCCGAGGCAGGCTTGTCGTCCAAGACCATCTTGTCCTCTGCCTCGCTCTTGCCGGCGATCTGTTTGTCGGCCGAGACCTCAGCGCTGGTCCCGTTCATCGCCAGGTCGCCATCGGTATCAGCAACCTCTTTCGAAGGACCATCCTTGGCAGACGAGACTACCGGTGCTTTGGTATTGGCCATGCGATATGCCAGGCTAGCCCTTCCAATCATGAAGGCCAAATTGACATCTAAACCATAGATTGTCATCAGGTCGATGACCCCTGGAATGAGCTTGTCGAATTCGTCCGGAGTCAGGTTGTTTCGGAGGAGGTCAAGGTACTGGGCTAAGGCTTGTTGAACCTCGTCCATGATCGTGGCGAGGTACTTGACATGAGCGTCGTCCTGATACAGTGCTGACTGGCGGTATTGGGCCAAGTTGATCAGCAGCCTCCCAGCCAGCTTCGTATCAACCAAGGATTGCATGAGGCGCTTTGCGCCGTTGACGTACTCAAACCGCCGGTCGCCAAGTTTGATCAGAGTCTGCCGACGTAAGACCTCGCCGCCCGTCATTGCCCGCAACTGAGCATCCGTAAAGTCCAAGTCAGATACCACGCCAGCCATGCTCAGAATCAGCTCTCGAAGTATCACCAGATCTGTAGAGTTCCCTTTTGATAGCTGGCTGTTGACATATTGAAGGACCGGAGCCGGTGTCATGTTCTGGTATCGCTTGAAAACACGGCCGGAGAATTTAGATAGGGCTTGCAGCCATTTGCTTGTGAGCAAGACGGATGCTTCCTGTGTCCGACTTCGAGATTTGCCGCCCAAAGCACTCATCAAAGACCAAGTCAAAACATCATAACCCAAGTCCGTGAAGTATCGCGCACATTCGACAAAGGCCTGGATCAGGTTGGGATAAGCCTCGATCTGATCGAAAGCGGTCTTGAAAACGACACCGGGGGACGAATAGGCAGTCTTTGCAAGCTTTTTGGCCATAGCGGTCAAGTTCGTGAGGGAGAGCCGCTTGAGCACACTGTTCGTCTCTGACCTGGTACGCGCAAAAGCCGACTTGATCGCTGCGTTGCGCGAGGTTCGGCCCAGGAACCATTCTGAGTAGATAGCGTACCGAGTGGTGATCGGGAATAGCTTCAGCAGATCCCAGACGGCATGGACAGCGAAAGAATTAGCCTCGGTCAGGCTGAGAGCCGGGACCAGTAAGCGTGTAAGCAAGTCTTGCCAGCGGCTCATGTTCTGGGAAGACTGATCCTGGGCCAGGCTCATAGCCCCGATTCCGGCAAGCTTCGCAAGCAGTGTCGGATCTCTGCCGATATTGACTCCTGACAAGTTCATGAGTGTATCACAAAGAGTGAACACATCATCGACGGTCTGGCAGATGGGTACATTGTCGGCCCACTCATCCCAATAGAACCTGTATGGTGTATTATTGCTCTCGCCGTCGGGGTGTGGCCAGCGGAGAGGCCGCCTCTGCAGGGTCTGGCCCAGTCTCACGGATCCCTTGGCGACACCTGTCTGATCAATATCCGGAAGACATTTCGGCGGAATCTCCGGTTGAGCTGCAGAATCCCCGTGAACAACCTTGCCCTCGTCAGAGACCTTCCGTGTTGAATGAGAAAGAAGGCGATTGATGAGCTTGTAGAGGTTGGGATAGGCCTCAGGTAACCAGGGATATCGCGTCAAGACGTAGATAGCTTCCGGTATGGCGCCCATGATCAGAAGCTCGGTCAGCAGCTGCACTTTCTGGGGCGGGTATTCATCCTTGTCCTTCTCTTTGTCCTTCTCCTCGGGGGCACTAGACACCTTTGTCTGGGAGTTGGACTTGGAGGACTGTTGACCGGCAGGGCCGAGAGAATCGTCAGTCAGGACTGACATGGTCAGAGCATTGTTGCCTCTGCCGGTCTTCTTGCGCTCTTCCTCCTCGAGTACCTTCTCTCTCTCTCTCCGATGCTCCTCCATCTTGGCATCGTCGGAAGATAGATGTGGCCATAAGTCTGCAAGAGAGATGAAGCCGATCTTGATGAGTAGTGCAGTCATGTAGAAAAGGTTGGCGGGAATAACATCAACGTCCTTATCCCTGACATCATCAGATTCGTAGAATCGGAGCTTGAATCCGAGCAGCTGGGCTGCGACCCTGTTTCCTTGAGGTGGCAGAGTTTTGGTGGCTACGATCCACTGGGATTCGGAGTCTAGATGGGAGAGGTCGTCGAGCGTTTGGTCGCTCGATTCAAGGATAGCATTGATGCGCTGAAGCTCGGGTCCTTGGAGTTGTCGGCCACCAAGTTCGAAGTATGCTTTGAGACGCCCATCTCGAGCCCTGCTCCAGAAGTCCAGGTCTCGCTGTAGGCGTTGAGTGTTGAGGATTTGCTCGTCCTCCTCGCTAGTCTGCCAATGGCTCGACTCTGGAAGTGCCCATTTTGGCAGGCCACCACAAAAAGTAGAAGACTTAACATGGCTGCGCGGCCACCATGAGCTGATGCGCAAGAACTTGACGAAAAATCGATTCTGCTTGATCAGAACGGAAGCGAAGACGTCGAGAAGCACATCGAGGACTCGGCCGACATCCAGGTCAAAGGTGCCAATAAGACCCTTGACTCTTTCAAAGGCGGCTTGAACCGCGTCCGAGCTCGGTGCTTGGTGGTTGCATGTCGTGAACAGCTCTGTCGCGAGCTTCGCATATCCCTCGGTCTCCTCACGCAGCAAGTTGTAATTCGCCTGCTTGTACAATATGTTGGTAGCCTGACGGATGCCCACCCTGGTGAACGTGTCGCGAATCAGCCCCAACTGCTCCAACACAGGTGGCTCAAGAACCCGGCGCATCAGCGCAGGGTCGATATTCGTCGCGATCATGAAGTCGCGCAGGTTGGAGCTGTATTTGCTTGTTTCCACATCGAGATAGACGGAAATGGTGTCGAGAAACAAGATGTGAGAATCGAAGGTGCGTGTGCTGCCGTCTGCGTCGCGGGGCCCAATGATCTCCTTGGTGACCTCGCCGGCTTCAGAGGCCCTCAAACGGAAATCGAGACACGACTGCAGGAGTTCTTGGAATATTGTAGACAGCTCCTGCATATCCTCGTCTTCGCGCGACTGTATGCCATGTTCAACCAGCCCCTGGCGGCCACCCTGCGTCCAACTGCCTAGGCGAGCATCGGTCACAATGTCGTAGAGGTAGCCAGACGGTATCGGCGAAGGAGGCGCTGAGGAGTGTGCAGCGGGGACGTTCGTGGTCACAGGGGCGATGGCAGGCTGGGATGAGGCGCTCGAGGGTCGCTGAAGAGATGGTGAGTTTAGAGGTGATCCTGCGCCGGGAGCAGACGAGGGGCCGGAATCGCGGCGATCGTTGCGCCGTGGAGGTCTAGGACCACTGCCAGCACGGCCTCTGTCATGTTGGGCCAGGTTGGTGTCGGCCGGTCGGTGAGGTGAAGGGCGGCCAGCTCCCAAGTCGGTAGTCCTCTTGCGCTTGGGAGGCATTGTCAGGTCGATATCTGCGACGGCAGTGTCATCAGCGCGGAGAGGAGAGTCGGAAGAATCGGGAGGATGAAGCTGGTCGGCGAACAGGGGGTGGTGTGGTGCGGATGTGAGCTCTTTGTCCTGGCGCGACCGCGAACAAACGGAATTCGAAAGCACGTCTCGCCTGTCGCTGGCGCGACGTGAGGTGACAGGTGAGAAGGTCCTGAGAGAATAGAAAGGACAAAAAAAGGAGAAGTCGGCTAGGATACGGCAGTGGGAATATGAAGCACCGCTCCGTTGCAGAGTTAAGCGTGAACGGAGGGGATGAACAAGGACCGCACCGCAGATGGGATCTGCTGGTTGAGTTGTTCTGGCGAAGGGCTCCCAAAGGTTGTCAATTACCAGAGCTTCACGATGTTGGAGGCTTAGGTCGGGCCAGGCCTTTGCCGGTCGCTGTGACTTAGTAAGCACAAGCACTGTACATAGTACTTGTTGGGACGGCTCTGTGTGCAAACTTTAGCAGGGGTGCAACCTCCAAATGACGTCTCCGGCATCGCCTTCAAAAAAAGATGCCGCTATTTGCTCGAGTAGTCAGTGAGATGACTCTTCACCTGACACCAGTTCTCTCCTTCCCCTATAATAACCTCACGTTCCTACTCCTGAGTTTCTAGAAGCTTGCGCACCGCCCACTCCCTTGGACCTCGCTCTATCCTCATTTTATCTCCACGCAGGTCTAGGACGGACAATGGCAGAACTGAACGGCCATGACGGCTGCAGATACGGTAAGCGGGCCCCTTCATGAAAAGATCACACACGAGCTTGGAACAACCAGGGGGAAGATCAGTGGCTGAATACATCCAAGAAAGAATACAATCACAAGCCGAGAATCCATTCTCAGGCTTGATCCCAGACCAGCAGATTGCAGTGGTCCCATCCTTCACTCTTGAGTCCGGCGTGACATTACGAAATGTCCCTGTCGCATACACCACGAAGGGGAAGCTGTCCCCATCCGGAGATAATGCCATGGTGATCTGCCATGCTCTGACCGGCAGTGCTGATGTGGGTGACTGGTGGGGCCCCTTATTGGGCGGTCACGGGCGGGCATTTGATGTGTCTCGCTTCTACGTCGTCTGCATGAACAGCTTGGGCAGTCCCTATGGCACCGCCAGTCCGGTGACGGCCAAGGACGGAGACAGCAACAACGAGAGATATGGCCCTGAATTCCCCCTGACCACAATACGAGACGACGTCCGGTAAGTCACCTACATTTACAATAGATATCTTCGGCTGACAGGCTGATGCGTATTGCAGGCTTCACAGGCTGCTTCTGGACGACCTGGGTGTCAAACAGGTGGCTGCCGTCATCGGTGGCTCCATGGGCGGGATGCTGGTGCTCGAATGGGCGTACTTTGGCAGAGACTACGTTCGCTCTATCGTACCCATTGCAACATCTAGCCGACACAGTGCATGGTGCATCAGCTGGGGCGAAGCACAGAGGCAGAGCATCTACGCCGACCCAAAGTACGATGACGGTTACTACTCGTTCGACGACCCGCCCACCACAGGCCTTGGAGCCGCGAGGATGTCTGCGCTCCTGACTTATCGCAGCCGCAATTCATTTGAATCTCGATTCGGTCGGAATACCCCCGATCCTTCAAGGCGCCAGACGATCCGTGAGAGATCTCGGCCTAGCACCCCCTCTGAAGCTCATTTCAACATCCACAATGACGGGCACAAGATCAATCGACCTGCAAATTCACGGAGGACGAGCCAGACTCCACAGGCTAATGCGAGCACTCCAGGCCAAGGAGTTGATGGTGCAGCAGAGCAGGCCCTGGACCCTCAGTTCCATGGTCCAAAATCGGAGAGTCTCACGGGAGGTCACAGCGTACCCAGCTCGACGTATTTCTCAGCCCAGTCATACCTGAGGTACCAAGGAGGGAAGTTCGTCAAGCGTTTCGACAGTAACTGCTACATTGCTATAACGAGGAAGTTGGACACGCACGACGTGTCTCGTGACCGTGCGCCAACCGTTGCTGAAGCTTTGGCCATGATCGAGCAGCCGGCTCTCGTTCTTGGCATCGAGAGCGATGGTCTCTTCACTTTTGCCGAGCAGCAAGAGCTGGCCGAGCACATCAGAAACGCCAAACTCGGCAAGATCGAGAGCCCTGAGGGTCACGACGCCTTCCTGCTCCAGTTTGAGCAGGTCAACAAGTACATCCTGGAGTTCCTCCACGAGGTCCTTCCCGACATCATGCAACAAGGCGGCGAGCCGGCGGCTGTCGAGAGCTCCATTGGTCAATTGACCAAGAGCAGCACGTTCGGTGAAGCCGAAGTAGAGGACATCACGGCTTGGTAGAGGTGAAGCCTGAAGACCTGCCACCTCTTGGTTCGGAAGATTCTGAACGACTGCGCAAGAGCGACATTGAATTATGTTCAACCCGTGATTCAGCAATTTCTGGTTTTGAGGGCGTTTTACGCGTGGAGGTTGGTGCATTCGACGTTCAACCCGCCGGCTTGGGTTTAGGTGCATCGTAGAAAAGGGATTGGATGGATAAGGGGAGTCAAATATCATTCAACTTGCGACTCCACTGACGCGAACCCAGCCGGGTGGTCGATGCCTTCGTTTTGTTACCCCAGCGCAAAACCATGATGTTGGTACAATCCGGTCCCCATCAACTCCTCCCGATTCAGGGGGGAGTTAGAGGGCGTATGCTCGTCTCCTCGTACATCAGCACGTGACCCAACAGCACGGGCTCTCGATCGCCAGCGCGCCCACGTGGGATCTCGCCCTGCTGCGGCCAGTCGTTGCTCTTAGATGGTCTCCAAACGGCCTCAATTGTACAGCGCTGGATGCAGGGGATCGCCCGGAGCTACTGAGCATGTTCATTTCCAGCGACGTCGCCCGTAGGGCGTACGCTAACGACCGGCGTCTGCACTCAAAACGGCAGGTATCTCGGGGCGAACACCGCCGCTGAGGGTTCACACACTACAAGGGCTGCCTGAGACAGGCTGCGCGGGTAAATGTGCCTCAGACTCTCGACGAAGATGGGCGGATGTGCTGGCTTGCATGCCGCCAGCCTTGCGAACGAGACCAGACCAGCTGATTACGACTCTCGTAACATTTGCGCGCCCGACCCAATAGAGACACACAGTGCCAGGTTTGTGGCCCGTGGGGGTACCGTTGCGACAAGCCGTGAGGCAGCATCGGATCCTCGTTGGCTGTACAACATCACGCTAGCCGCATTTCTAAGCCCCCAGTCTGACAGGACTTCAGGAGGCGGCCTAGATTCGTCAGGGAGCTGTGCGATGCTGCAACTGCTCCTGTCCGCCGCCGGTCTGCGGATGCCACTGGGCTGACAGAAGCAACGGTCAACTCGCCAATGAGCACCCAACAAGCCGCCCGTTTCCATGGGTCCTGCGATCGATCTCTAATGATTTCCTGGTTGGCATTGTTCGCATAAATGAGAACTCCATGTCGCTGTAACACTTATCTGGAGTCGTACGGCATATTCGTCAGCCGCTGGCCGTGGCCTTGCTGTCTAATCTTGCTTGCAGCGGCGTAATATAATCCGGACGAGCCGCGGTATCTCATTCCCTGCCTTTTTGGTGCTCTTCTAGAATCTCGCACTTGTGGACTGGAAGAAGGCTATCTCAGCCTCAAAACCTTGTTCGATGACGCCGCCTTTTCCGGATCCTCGGAATACCCTGACCTCCTGAATTGCTTGGAGACTGTGCTCGTCCAAAATCTCTAAAACGGCCGGTTAAGTACAGAGCCCTCGAGTGGGTGGACGAACACCATGCGGCGTGCTAAGCCGCAGCAAAATTCCATAACCAGGCCCCCAACGAATTATCATGGACTCACTGCCAGAAGAAGGAACTTATCGGACATATGGTGGTAACCATGCCTTCCACAGTTTCGGTATGTTGCGACACATAGCATCTCGCAGCTGTCATAACGACCGCCATGGCTAAACGAGCAAATAACTAGCCAATGACTATTCTCATATCGCCGATCCGAATTTAAGACGACGACTGGCATTATCCGAGATCGACAAAGTCCCATTCGGACTGCATCATATCCGAGCTGTACTAGTCGCAGGCGTGGGCTTCTTCCTCGACAGCTACGATATCTTCGCCATCAACCTGATCACGATCTTTCTGGGGCTCGCGTTTTGGTCGGGATCTCCGGAGGACGCTCGTTATGGATTCGGCGGAAACAATGGCGCGCTCCCGACGCCAGTGTCGCAGGCTCTAAAGGCGTCTGTGAGCGCGGGGATCATCATCGGCCAGGTCGTATTCGGCTGGATGGCCGATACCTTGGGACGGCGGAGGATGTATGGGGTTGAATTGATCATCATTGTGGTCTCGACCTTGCTCTGCGCCTTAGCCAGCCCGAGTCAGTCGATGAGTTCGACGGCTTTGTTGACCTTCTGGAGGGTCATGATGGTGGGTTTCTCCGCGGCGCGGCTCCAGCGACAAGTGGTGGGCTTGAAGCGCTGATTGTCATTATCTTCAGGGAGTTGGAATTGGTGGAGATTATCCTCTGTCGTCCGTCATAACGAGCGAGTGAGTCCATCCCATCTAATGATACTCCTGTTCACTGATCTTAGATATATCCTTACACACCTGCATCTATTCACCCTCATTTATTCTACCACGCCGGCGACTGGCATGCTTTGACCATGCTTACAATTATGCAGGTTCGCTCCCACAAGATGGCGCGGCGCCATGATGGCAGGTGTCTTCTCCATGCAAGGGGTCGGCCAGCTGGTCGCGGCTGTCGTCGCTCTGATCGTGACGGTGGCATTCAAGAGCTCTTTCGCGGGGGCCTCCGAGCTATCAGAATGCGACTACGGCTGCCAAATCGCGGCAGACCGGTGCTGGCGCATCATTGTAGGCGTGGGGGCAGTGCCGGCGTGCTTTGCCTTGTACTACAGGCTCACGATACCAGAAACGTAGGCTCGCTCCATGATTCATTCTGCTGAGACGGACCCCGGTGACTACTCCGCAGACTAATAGTTGTTCTACTACGCAGACCAAGATACACTTTCGATGTTGCCCACGACGTTGAGATGGCCGATGCCAACATCCAGGCCTTCATGGCGAGCAAGGCCAAAGGAGAGGTGGACATCGTCAGACAGGCCCGGCTGAAGAAGCTGGCCGGGCCGTCGCTCACGACTCCTGCTGCATCGTGGGGGGATCTAGCGTCGTACTTCGGAGGGCGGAAGAATCTCAGAGCTCTCGTGGGGACTACTCTTTCTTGGTTCTTCCTCGTGAGTCAAAAATATCCCCTGACACCAAAGCAATACCCATCCTAGGAGGATCCCAGCTGACCCAGTCTCTCAGGACCTCGCCTTCTACGGCCTCGGCCTCAACAACTCCCTCGTTCTGGCCGCTATCGGCTACTCTAGCGGTGCCTCTATTTACACCGAACTCTACAACACCGCCGTCGGCTCCATAGTCCTCGCCGTTGCCGGCTCCCTCCCGGGCTACTGGGTCGCCATCTTCACAATCGACTCGCTGGGCCGCAAGCCCCTGCAGGTCTTCGGCTTCCTCATCCTGACTATCATCTTCTGCGTCGTCGGCTTCGCCTACTACCGCCTCTCCTCGGGCTCGCTGCTCGCACTCTACGTCTTGGCGCAGTTCTTCTTCAACCTGGGCCCCAACACGACCACCTTCATCGTCCCCGGCGAGTGCTATCCCACGCGGTACCGCGCGACGGGGCACGGCATCTCCGCCGCAGCGGGCAAGGTGGGCGCGATCGTGGCGCAGGTCATCTCCATCCCCATCCTGACGGAAGACTCGCCGCCCGACTGCGCCGGCACGAGGTGCAGCCCGCCGCGGCTGGGCAGCCTCATGCGGCTGTTCGCGCTGTTCATGCTGTGCGGGACCGCCGCGTCGCTGCTCATACCCGAGACGAAGGGGCTGACGCTGGAGGAGCTGGCCGGGGAGCCGCCCACGAGCTACAACTCGGGGATCAACGGGAGCATATCGCACGTCGAGCTGGCCTCGAGCCGCAGGCGGTGGTGGGCGACGGGCGGGAGACTGAACCCGTTCCTGGGCGGGAAGCCGGCGGGATTCGCGTACCCGCGGGCCGCCGCTGCCGCCGCCACCACGAGGGGTATATGGACGAGCGCGAGGACGGGTGGCGGCCGGGCGGAGAGGCCGGTCAGCAGCGGCCGTGGCTCGGATATAGAGATGGGGAAATTGCCGCCAGCGAGGAGGAAAGCGTGGTGGCGGAGACGGCGTTATGGGAGTGGGGCGGGGGGCTCGGGCGGTGACGACCACGGGCTAAGTGGTAGCTCATCCTCTACGAGAGCATTCAATGAGAGCGCGGGTGACGGTCGTGCTGGTGCCGTGCCGGGTTGGCATGCAGGATGGGGGCGAATAGATCGCGGAGCGGCGCCCGAGAATATTCGATTACAGGACGTCGGAGGTCTGATACAACAGTGATCGTTCTATATACCCGGATAAGACTCATGGCAAAAAGCCCATCTTCTAAGCACTCACAAAATCAACAAGATCATCACCGTTAGAAGTGACCGATTTTGTCCACATGAAATCGGAAGTAGCAACCTTCCCTCGGCCACCAGTCCACCGAGTTCAAATGATACAGTGTAACTGTGATGCTTTTTTGAATTTGAATATAGTACAAGTTGCCCTCCCGACCTGTTGTCTACACTCCGTTGCTAATGCTTGCTGAAAAACAAATGTAAAAAGATGTACCGACAAAGGAATGTAATATGGTGTAGCGTGTAGGGGAGTGCCGTACTATTTTCCCGAGGAAAGTGGCCAGGACCTCCCAATTGTCCTTCAGCTGGCCGATGTGGTCTGTTCGTCCTTCTCCACGACCGACTTCAGAACCCTCAACTTCTCCTCCGTGATCCTGATCGCATCCCTAATCTCCCGCTCGTCCATGCGGTCTTCGCGCAGTCTCTCCTCCACGGTGCGCGCCTCTATCACCCTCTTCCGCGGCAGTTGGTCTCCGCTATTCAAGCGGTCCATGCCGACACGCTCTTCTAGCCATTCCCACAACTCGCTCTCCTCGCGCCGCCACATCTCCTCGTACGCAGCCAGCCGATCGGGATACCCGTAGAGACCCAACCCAACACCGTAGGGCCTAGCCACGGGTTTGTTGGTGAATCCGAACCCGAACCAAGCGGCCACTAGCAGACCAACGAGCAGGCCGTAGACAACATTTCCTGTGAGCAGGGGCTTGCCAATATCAACAACCGGACCGAGGATGCCATGTAGTGGTTCCAGCATGCCCCAGTCTTGCCCGGAAGAGTTCTTTGCGGCATCTTCATTGTCGCTTGTGACATTTGCGGCTGCAGCGGCCTTGCCCTTCTTGCCTCTCTTCCGGGCCTTGCCTCCAGCCCCGTTCGCAGCCGCTGGGGAGCGCTTGGAGACGGCAGCCTTCAGAGCGACGAAGAGGTCCTTGCAATACTGCCCTTGTCCATCATAAGCACCGTTCTCAATGGGCCCTATTGCCGATTAGGTACTTCGTACTGGAATATTGATGTTGTAAGAAGATGACGTTACCTTTTAGCCAGCTCTTGCCTGTCCATTCAACGACGCAGCTGATCTGGATCCGAGTAGCATTGTTCTCGGCCCACGAGAGACAGTACTTGGTTTTGACGCTGAAGACATTGCCACTTGGAACGTCCGGGTTCTGTGTCGTCACCAGGACGTTGACGGCTTTCTCTAGGTCTATGTTTTCCATGTTCTCCGTTATGATACACTTGGTCTGCTTCGGACCTATGGAGGCGTTCAAAGGCTTGATGTATGTGTATGAACGCGTTTTGTTGTCTTGTGTCAAGCCCTTCTTGTCCTCCATCTGCAGGTCTCTGCATTTTTGGTCGACCGTGAGGAACTTGCTCATCCAAGTCGCAGATCCAGGCCCAAACAACGTATCGTAGACCTTTCCAAGTGGTAGCGGGACAGTGTCGTCGCCTGTGACCCTCTGGTAATGTGTGTCAGAATCACCGCAGTCCGTGGGTGCATGTGTGGCCGGGCCTGGGAATTCTCCCCCCGCCGGTGCCGCCGGTGCGTCCTTGGGCTTCTCGGTTGGGACACTGCTATTTGCCATAACTCCCGATGGCTTGTGAGTGAGCGGCTTGTCGATGGCTGACTCCAACAAAGGCGCTTCCGCAGCCTGAGCGGCCTCATGGCTTTCGTCCTCCTCTTCATCCTCATCATACACATCCTCTCCGTCATCGCTCTCGTCTTCTTCTTCCGATGCCGAGACACTGCGGCTCTCTCCAACCGCAGATTCAGCATCGATCTTCTCGGTCTTATCGCCACCCGTATCATCCAGTCGCACACCGTTAAGGGAGCTCTGGAGTCCAGGATGCCCCAGTTTCCAGATCTTGACGATCAAATCGTATGTTGAATCTCGACTCGCAAAGCTCGCAAATATGTGCTTTGCGTGCAGAGTAGAAATCATGAGACCATTTTTGAAAAGCAGCGCAGTGCTCCGCTTTTCGACCGACACAATCTCATCGAAGCTCATTACCAAGGTGGTCACCCAACCGAGAATATTGCTGCTGAAACACAAATGTCCTTCAGAAACATACAGCCGCCCATGAGCCAAGATCTCGCGCTGCAAGGCACAGCTGTAATCTTCGATCAGGTAATCATCGTCCGGAACACTTTTGAACAGTGCATGGAAATCTCGATTCCGCTTCTTGCTGGCCACCGCGAACCCCGTAAGCTTCGGTGTAATTGACGCACCGGGCTGAGCTAGCGATGAATTCACGGCCGAAAGGGCAGCGCCAATAGTAGTTCCCGTACCGCCTGTTCCACTGGTGCTCCCGCGTTTTCTGTTGTTGCGACGGCCAAGCGCACTCCTAACACTGCCGCTCCTGTGGACACCGGAAGGCTCATCATAAACACTGCCCGTAGGCGGCGTCTTGTCTCCGTAATATGCCGGTGTTTCATAGGAGGACATAGGCCGCTGCGCATCATCCCAGGGTGCGTCGATGGTGGCCTTCACAGGACTAACCTCAACTGGAGCGGACTCGGACCTTGATCGACGGTGGTCAGGATGTTCTGGAAATTTGGCAGTCGTCGGAGTAGGGGTTCGGCTGACAGGGTCACTGATGCCCAGCTGGCTCAAACTGAGGTCACCCATGCCTATAGTCTTCACTGCAGGCTCTTGGGATGCCATCAACGAGTTTGGTCTTGCTGCAGCGGACGGCTCGACCTCGACCTTATCCTCCTCCACGGTGTTATCCCGTTGTATCTGGGCGGTAGAGAAACCCTTGTTTTTGGTATTGCCAGGGCCAGTATTGACGATTGTGTTGCTAAGATTTTGGGCAGCACTCTGGGCCGCGGATATCACAGACGTGAAGAAGCCGCTGGTGGGCTGGTTGGTAGGAGTCGCAGCGACACTCTCGATTGGCGTCAGCGGCGTCGATGAGATAGTCGACAGTTTGCTAGGCACGATGCTTGCCGAACCAGATCTAGCGCGCCTCTCAGAGATTGAGCCACCACCGGTCGAGTCGTTGCCTCGGCGTATAGGATCGAACCTCGGCGAGGTAGCATTCGTAGGCGTAGGAGGGGTGTTGACAATGACCGGAGTGCCGTTGTCTGAGGCAGAAGGCGGAGTTCTTGGAGGCGTGCTGGTTTCGATGGACTGGGCTCGAGATGTGCGAGTGAAACGCTCGGCAGGACCCTGCTTTGGCTCTGCCGGTTTCTCAACAGCCTTCTGTGTGGCAGCTCCTGGCTCGGTCGTAGGATTGCTCGCGGGTGGCTCGGGAACGGTGATCTTGAGGCTGTCGAGTGACTCTGTCGAAGGTTTCGAGTTCGAGGTCGCAGGCCGCCTCTCTGGGCTAGAGGTATCACTGCCCCCTGAAAGCTTCGAGAAGCTTTTTTTGGACCTGAAGACACCCTTAATGCGTCCCACAGGTGACGGTGATCTCCCGCTAGTACGAGAAGTTGGTGGCGCAAGGCCGGCCGGATGGTGAGACCCAGAAGGGTCGGACTCTATTGGTTGCTCCGTGGTGAATGTGTCTTGGGAAGGGCGAGACCCTTGGTAATATTCGGCTTGGATGAGAGGAGAGTTGGTCGTCAGATAGCCGATCTGGGAGGGGTGAAGAGAGACAGCAGGCGGCCGCTCCAGGTGACTGCAGCGGCGAAGGATCAGTACAAGAATAACTAGGTGAGCTCAGCAAGGTGAGCGGCGGCGGCGGGGGGCGCGATGAGTGCAAGCTGGCAAGGGAGCTTCTGGCCAGCGAGGGCCGCGATTGGACAGGAACGGTACAAAGAAGACAGAGGAAGAACAGTCATGTAGCGCCCAAGGCTTGGAGGTGAACAGGAGAATCGGTGAGCAACAGGACCGTGTGCGAGGAGGATTGCCAACTTGGGGGCCAGCTGAAGTGAGACGTGGACGGGCTGCAGCTTTGGGGGGGGGGGGGGATCGCGACGTAGTAATATTGTGGAGGGGGTTTGAAGGGGCCCAGTTTCCCACAGTACTACTATGGGCACTATGGCGGCCAGGCTCGTCAGGGGGGCGTGTGATAAGACGCTAGGAGCACATCACAGTACGGCGGTCCCTGAGTCCTAGTCGCTTTGTGTGGGGGGAGGGTGTGGACTGGAGAGATTGAATTGGAGTCGTCCTCATCGTTCGTGCGCCAACCGAGATGGAGAGTCCGTATAACGCAGAGCTCCGAGGAATTGGGATAGACGCGTGGGGGGGGGGGGGGTGCGCTGGATGGGCAAGAAGTGCTGGGATATGCTGTCAGGCAGACTCCGCCTGCGCGACGCCGGCGTGCTGGGCCGAGCCTGACCTGGCGGTTGCATATGGGGTAGGGAAGATCAGATATTATAACAAAGGTATATACCAGACGCGTGTCCGACTGCAGGGCCAACTTACTCAAGGTCCTCCGAGTCGTAGGAAACTAGACTCGTCGACTCCCCGTCATGTCCCCCACCGGCTGGAGGCTGGACGACGACGGACTTGTTGTCATCGCTCTCGGACCAGGCGGCTCCACTGTGAACCTCGAAGTGAGATCGGGACTCAGACTGGGAGGCATGGGAGAAGGGATCGAGGCTGGACGTGTCCCTCGAGAGGGTGGTGATATCGTCGCTGGCAATGCTGCTGTTGCCGTCCACGGACCCTTTCCTGGAGCGTCGGATGGACTTCGACTTGGCCATAAGCTTGCCCAGCGCCTTGTCCGCCATGACCAACGATCAGACGGTTGGCTGTGACGATACGACCGAAAGACCTTCAGGGTTCGGCGGCCTAGTCCGCCAGAGACGATTCCTCTCGACCCTCTCCGGAACTAAAGCATGGGTTGACCGGTGAGGGCCTTTGTACCTGCTGTTGGTCGGTGTGCTAGGGTTTGCGACCCGCGAGCGAGCGAGTGATTGATTGACTGATGACCAACAACAGACAGTCTGACAGGCACAGACGACTCTGGCCGGCAGAGACGGTGATGCTGACGAATCTGACGGGTCCGGGGCAGGTCGGGTTGGTGGGGTCCGAATGAACGTCTGTCTGTTCAAGGACCAAGACGGTTCAGATTAACCAGATCAGATCGTGGGGAAGGCCATCGCATTCCTTGTCCTGCCTCCCTTTCTGGATGCTTCGGGTGCTCCGATATGGGAGAACGCCACCAGCATGTTTCTCGTCGACTTTGCTGTCAGGTTCGCGTCCAGGTCAGAGATCTCCTGCTTATCTGGGGACAGGATAAAGCAGCAAACGGACGGACGGCTTGGCCAAGGGTGCAGGTGGTTTTAGTACGTTTCACAGGCGCTACCACGACTGAACTTTGAGTTGAATGTACGGAGTCTTTACCCCGGATTGATGAGGCGTCGCTGTACTTCGCCGTCCCTGCAGTTGAACCAAGCGTTTGGGACCTGGCCAACTTCACTATCGTTGCCCCTTGCAGCTTCTCCCATTTGTATCTGCTTCCTGCGATCTACCCCGGTGCCAACTGCATACCTGGCTCCCAAGATACTGCGTCCTCGAATCCTATTTGCTCACTTTTCTTTTCTCTTCTTACTCCCTTCCAAGGTGCTGCGTACCTGGGCAGCATAAACCCCATCATCGTCCAGTCACTCCCTGTACAGAGCCAGGTAAAACAACGTCCTACGAGGTGCGACAATGCGATGCTCAACTTCTTTTCGGGCGTAAGACGACTTCCCCGATGACGCTGTTTCGCGTCATCTCAGGCTTGAGGCACTGAGACCTGCCTAGTCGGCAGCCTCCGATAGGCCTGCGCTAGGTACTAGAGTACATAGTACCTGTGCTGCCCCCCCCTCCCCCTTGTGACGCGCTATACAGAAACCTTGGCAGTACGCAGTACATGCTCCTGGCTCCTGGTCCAGGCTTGCCCCTAGCTTTCCAGGTAGTGCATTAGCGCTTTAGGTAGACAACTTGACTTACAAGAAACACTCGTCACCCCGGCCGGACACAAATTCAGCCTCCGGCGCCGGCATGTACAGCAAAGCATCACGAGATTGAAGCTAGAGGAGGGCCTTACAGCCGACACCGGGGTTTGCTCCTTTCCCGAGCATCTCTTGCGCATACAGACTACACCGTGTGCTATCCCACGGCGGTCAGTTCCTAGGTCCCATGCGACCTCCACCAACCACTACACCGGCATATCTGCGATGCGCAGACCACACCACACCAACCCGCCTACCACCACCCGCACCGGCTGAGAGCCATCATGGATTCTGCTTCTTTGATCAAGGTACCCTCCACGGATCTTGCTACCTCCATCTGACAGGCAATGCTGACGGTATCTTGCCAGGCGCATGACCATGCGAAGGCCGCCTCGGACGCCACTCAGACAGCCAACTCCACCGTAGCCATCAACGAGCACGCCCTCGCGGCCGGCGAGTTCTCCAATGCCGCCAAGGTCACTTCCAATATTGAGGCCCTGAGAACCCTCAGGCTCCTCGAGCAGCACCATCAGAAGCTTTCCGAACTGATCAAGTTCTCCGTCGATCACCCGGCGAAACGTGCCGTTACGGAGAAGGATGTCGCTGAGACCGAGGGGAAGGCTGTCGCGCAGACAGACCCTTCTGACACGAAATCAGATCCAGCCTCCAGCCCAACAGCGAAACCGGCTGCAGCGATACCGGGCTTGACACCGCAACGTCGCTACCCTCCATCCCGAGAACTATCCTCCTCGATCGCCAGTAACCTCGCATCTGCCAGGGGCATCCGGGGCTCGAGACAGCGCGCACAGCCGGCCGCCCCGAGTGTCTCGAACGAACAAGCTCCCGGAAACCTAGATGTGACAGCCAGGAAGGATGGTTCGAGGACAAGAATGCAGCACATGCTCGATGTGCAGACTGGGAAGCCAAAGCCGAGCTGGGTTCCTCCTTCAGCACAGCCTTCGACGCAGAGCTCGCGTCCCGCTTCCATTGAGGAGAGGGCAGAAGATGAGCCAATGACGACCTCAACTATCACCGAGGAGGGCTTCTCCCGTTTCTATAGCACATTTGGCAGCATCATCAACCGGCTCTCAGCGCCTTTGGCTTTTGCTGGTTTGCCCCTAATTACCGAGGAACCAGGTGCTTCGGAAAGTGCTGCTCCAGAAAGCCCCTCGCAAATGAGGAGCAAGGCCAAGTCCCTCCAGGACCCCACCGATGAGCCGGATCTGTCCAGAATCTACTCCAAGGCTGCTCTTCGTGCTGTATATCGCGATGGCCACTCTGGCAACGACTCCTTCTACGTCGTCCCTACGAGCGGCCACACTGTTTCATACGCCAACATACTGAACTTCGATCAGAAGGAGAGAAGACGTGCCATGGCTGCCTCCGTGCATGGTGGAACTGCTGACGCGCACGATGACCAAGACGCGGAGGACTTTGTTGACGCTAGGGAGTCACAGATAACCTTGTCTCCAAGTGCCAAGCGGCGCGTCGGGAAGAGCCAGACAGAGAAAGAGCTTCTCAATGTCATTGAGGAGCTCAACACCGAGAACCAGAGCCTGAAAGGCATGCTCGACAAGGTTACCAAGCGCTTGCATGCCTTTGAGGCAAGCGCCCAGCATTCTCGGCTTGCCATGGTGGACAGTATGCGTCTCGCCCGACCGGGCTCGCCAATGTCGCAGAGCGGAGGCGCGCAGGCAACAGATGAGGTTCTCAGGAGGAGAAATCGCGAGCTGGAAGAAGAGCTGGCTGCGGCCAGCAAGCAGTTTGAGATCCTCGAGAAGGACAATAAACATCTCAAGCGAACAGTCGACAAGTATCGGGAGAAGTGGGAGGCGCTCAAGGCCGGGGCGAAAGCTCGAAGGGAGGCTTCTCACTCGGCGGATACTTAAGGCTTTATTCGCATTGCTGTAGGTGTAAGTAGATGCTTTGCTTCCATAGTCTGATCGAAATGCTGCTCCCCTCACTTAGGGCGTCCCTGTGACTTTTGAACACTGCGGCCTAATGTACCGCTCAGTCGCATCTGTTTTCCACTCTGTCCGTCCGTTGTTCAGCCACTGCTCAAAAGTTGTCAGATTAATATGCGATGCACCTGTTTGGAGTTCACTCCAGTGTTGTTTTACCTGTCGGTCTGCCAACATTCGATTGTTTCCCACCTTAGCTCTCAACTCATCATTTATAAGGCTTAACACTGCCAAAGCATTCTCGGAGCATCTGAGGCCCACCTCGTTGACATCGCCGACGATGAATCCATTTCTGTCGTCTCAGTCGGCGCATGCTGCGCGAAGCCCCTTTCCCTTTCCCTCTGCCGTCCCCGTCACGGGCGAGCTGACACCTGACGCGATCGAGCGAATGGCCCGCATCAACGAGGGGTTGAAGGAGCTGTTCGTCGCGCCTGCATCCACCGCCTCCCCGTGGCTTCCCCACTGACGATGCCCCTTTCCACAGCACACTCAACAAGGCCAAAACATGGGACGAGAAGTTCGGCACGGCCTGGAACACAGCCATCCTGAAGCTGGTCTACAACACCTACCACGCGCGCCTCTCCAGGCTCTCCGAGCAGTACCGACCCCTCGACACCTACGAGATCCGACTCGTCTTCCAGAAGGGCGTCAACGACTTCCCCGAACCTGTGCGGCACTGCTGCAACCATCTCGTCGGCCTGATCCACGAGCTGTGGGAGGCCGGCGTCTTCCACTGGGACGAGTGTCGCGAGATCGTGCTGGGGAGCACGCGTCCAGCCGAAGACAACATGGGGAAGGGGAAGAAAACCAAGCGCAAGCAGAAAGCGTCGCAGAAGCAGCGGCAACAGGCCTGCAATGCGAACAAGGGCCAACAGACTCTGGGTGCAAGAAAGAGTCGCCCAAAGCGACGTGACCTCGATGAGGTCGCTCGTGTCGACGAGGAACCCCAACGACTTGACTATGGCAGTGATCACCTACCCGCTCGAACCTTCAACCCGTCGACCGTGAAAGATCGCGAGCTTGGCGACGAAGACCTGACACTGTTGGACCTGTCGCCAATCAAGGAGCATGATGACAACAAAGTGAGCAGCGAGGAAAGTGACGCGCTTGTTGAGGATGGTGTCCCGGCCTATGGCGTTGATATATTTCTTGCGGCCTCGAAGCGTGACAGGCGAGATCGCCCGCCGCCCGTGAACGTCTTCAACACAACACGGCCGCAGAAAAGCCTCTTGGATATCTACGCCGAGCACCCAGATATGAAGCTGTCTGGGATCGACGAGGAGACGCTGGAGATGGCAGGCCGGGCGGCCAAGCAGGTCGCGTTCGAAGCCACCCACGACTTCCTGCAGAAGTGCATCCCGGCAGCTGAGAGGCCCAAGGTTTGGACCCAGATCCTGGATAAGACTGATGAGCACTCAGGTGAGGCCGTCACTTGCATTCCCGTCCCAGACGGCGTTCTCGATTTCAAAAACGGCACACGTTACCTCCACCAACTCATGTCCGACTGCATCACCACCCTCTCCACATGCTTCACAACCACGAACGCAATATCACTCAGGCTTGTCTTCGATAGGTGCATCACCCTCTGCGACGCTATCGATGACGACAAGCGCAGAGTCCGTCTTGAGAAGGCCCTGCATGCCCTCGACTGGTTGGGTCTTGGGTTAGATGTTAAGACCATCCACGTGTATCGCAGCATGAACGAGGAGCTGGTCTCCATCGACGCGCGGTTCTGTATGAAGCATGGCAAGGACGTAGCTGACGAGCGAAGTCGGCTTGAGAGTGACCTGCTGGAGAAGTACAAGGCATCATGGGAGGCTCTGAAGGCGCCGTTCAAGCAGGGCTTCCTGGAGAGCTTGCAGAGGCTGATGCTGCCAGTGGATTGAGCTCTGGCTGGATGCTTGGTTGTATCACCACCAACGTGAGGGGTCTAGATATTATTACCCGACTGTGTAAGTTAGACCATGGTTGCATCAAGCCTTCTTCAAGCGATAGTGCGGATTCTTTGGTCCAGTAGATGTAATGGGGGGCGAAAAGGTAGGGAGAGGGACAGGAAAGCGGTCTCGTCATAGCAGGATGCCAAAACAAATCCTCAAGTTTTATGTAAATATCCTACAATCTACTGTTTCTGAACCTGTCCCCCATCCAAATGTCCATTGGCACAGTCCTGGTCCAGAACCAGCCTCGCTCATATGGAACCTCAAGAGGCGGGTCTCAGCCCGTGCAGAGAAAGAGAAAAGTAGAACGAAGGGGAGAGAAAGAAAAAGAAAAGAAAGGGAAAAAAAGATGTTGCACGCGCCCGGAATTGAACCGGGGTACACCTAAACGTACTCAACGGCCAGGTAGTCCTAGGCACCGAAATTCTGAATAGGCATGCCAACCAACTGCACCACACGCGCCGGGTTTTTGGTAAACTCAACCGTCTTGTCTGAACTCATAAGGGTGCTGCCGCTGTGCTTTCACCCGCCCATGCTTGGGTGATGCTGCCCCCCCTGGAGGGAGAAGGGGTGGTGGTACAGCAAGGGCTTTTGTCGTAGGTTTTTTTCTCCTTCTTTGCAGTGCTCCCGGCCCAGTGCTGGATCTGGCGCTCGGCGTGATGGAGAAGGTCCGTTTTTTCTTCCTTGCGTTGTGGCCCCCGTCGCCTGTGACCGACCTGTGCGTCTTTTCGTGACCACGATGTTGGTACCTCACGAGGACCTGCGCGAGGAGGAGACCAGCTCAGGGTGCCACCTTTTGGATTTGTGGTCCATTATTGGATGAGGGCCACAGTTCTATCGGGCGCGGGATGCCCACTCCGAGATGGATTCGTACGGGCATTCATATCACGGCCTCCGCAAGTGTAATAACGTCTCGACAGCGGCGCCACCTCCCCCCCCCCCCGGTCCTCCGATCGTAACCCCAACATCTCCCGCTGACATATCCCTCCCTACACTCGTCACTGAACGGCGAAGCTGCACCCTCTGGTGCTTGAGGAACGGCAGCAGTCTCCTCGCCCGGCCGCTTGTATCCGCGGACAGATCGGCGGGTGGTCGCTTGGGCCCCGCGCGGGCGGCCTTCCAGGTCCGACCGGTGTCATCTCGTTCACGGGGCAGGGCGCTCGTGGATCGAGGATCGGCTGGTCACCTCTTGGGAGAGGTTCGAGGAGCTGCTGGTCGGCCCCTGTTCCCGAGTTCCCGGAGCTCGCGCCTCGCAGGCCGATCCTGGCGATGTAGTCGTCACGTCCAGGGGCCCGTCATCGAACCACCCCCTCCCCCCGGCGGGTTTGGTGAGTTCTCGTTGTTGGTCTTTCCGCTCTCAGCACTGTGTGTAAGTGTCGATCCTGCTGTCGGTCATCATCCTGTTCTCCGGTACCGTCGATCCAGTGCCGTAGACTCTTGTGTATAGCTCGGCTTAAGAATGAGAGCTCAGTGTGTTTTTGACTTTTGTGAAGGGGTATTGAATTGAATGATGAGAAGCTTTGCTCAATATTTGAGGGAAAAAGTATTTTTATCATGTGTAATAAAAAAGCTGTAACACGCTGGTATGAGATGAAGCTTCCGTAGGTATCCCATCCATCTCGTCATCGTCTCGGGCCGTCTTGGTTCAGACCAAATATCCCACATAAGACACATCTGACCGTCACAGGACGGTCAGTGCTGAGAATTAATCCACCTCCGTACTAGCTAGTGACGAGGATGCCAGCATGGCACTCCGTGCCGATGTTGGGCGTGACCGGGGCCGCGGTCTGCGTAGGTTTCAAGTAACAGTTTCCCGGCGCGCCTCCCGTGAGGGCAGCCGTCTCGTTCGTCCATAGAGGGATGAAGCTCACGGCCCCGCAGGTCGTGTTGGTGTTGTTTCCGAACATCGAAGGTGTGTAATGCGAGTAGGCGGCGCAGGCGTCCATACAGGTATTCAGGTCCGCCGTGAAAAGGCTCATGAGCGGACTGCCATCGGTGTCCTTGTTGCAATTTATCGTAAAGGAGTAGTCGCCAATCACTATATCACAGGGGTTTAGTCAACACTTTCTTCATCAGCGGGCCTGATGTGGGAGGCTTTGGCTTACATGAGAAGGCGCTGTATGTCGTCCCGGTGACCCCATCAGGGTTTTCAGAACAGTTATCGTCCAGTGCCGCAAAAGACGTGCTTGTGGACGCAGATGACGCAGAAGTAGCGCTTGTTGAGGACTTCAAGGTGGCCGTCCCCGTCGCCAGAGCCGCCACGAGCGAGGCATTCAGTCGGTTCACTTGATCCTGCGCGGAGTTCGCCCTAGAGGCCTCAACGCCCGTCCCCGCCGCGAGCCCAATGACTGCCGCCGCAAGAAGCGCGATGATGGCGCTGAGGATGAATACAAGGGCCGTACATCCGCATATCGTGCACCCTCCTCTCCTCTTCTCGAGGCCGCCGGCGTCACTCGGTGCTGCTCCGACTACGTCTGCGTGATATGCCTGCGGTGAGCCCTGGTGGCTCCCGGGATAGGTAGAATTAGGCGCGCTTTGTGAGAGGTAGGAGACATATGAGCCCTCTGGTTTGGGCGGTGGTGCAGGCGGGTGCTGAGGGTAGTGACTGTACTGGTGTTGCTGCTGGCCGGCGAGCGCCTCTGGGTAATTTTGGTTGACCAACTCGGGAGCCTGCTGGGCGTGGTGATCTGCCTTTGGGTCCATTCTCGTCAGCACGAGGCTACATACTTCGGGCAGTGTTGTAAGGAGGTAAAGAGCAGAGGAAATGTCAAGTGGTGCTCCACCCGAGATCAGAAGAATGAGACTCACCTGGTTCGACATCATGTAAGCGCAACTCTAGCAGTTATTTACAGACGTCCTCGCCGACATACGGCCGGCGGGAAATTGGTAGGACCGCAGGAGTTCTAATGATCCTTCGTGCGATGAATGCCGCTACGAGGAGGAGGGAAAGGCAGTCGAGACTCGACGATTAGACATGTCAGCTCAGAACGCAGCCTGCGTGCCGTTTGTGCCTAGCTTATATGGCACTGGTCGAGCTCCGCCCTTTTTCAGCTCGGGGCTTGTTGTCATCAGGCGAATAAATTCCCATTCCCACTACTATGGATACTGATGTCCTCAGGGCCAGTCGAATCTCTTCCCTCCCCCAAGTCTGCCCTGCAGGTTTCGGGGTGCCAGACTAGTTTGATTAGCAGTCTTAGCCCTGCAGGTGGATGGTTATCCTGTCAGCACTTGTTCTCCCAGGGTGTTCCTACCGCTACCACACCACGAGGCTGAGCTGAGAATGCCGGGATCTCTGGGGCGCCGGCGTCGTGATCATGTAATCGACGGCATTCTTTGGGGGCCACAGAAGCCCAGGCGCATGCAAGCGCATGAGAAGGATCACTTAGTGTTGTCTCACGGGCCAAATTGGATGTGTGAAACGCCAGCCAGTACCTCGCGATGTCGAGGATTGAACGCACCGCGGGGGGCTTGATCCGTTCAGCTAGGCCCTGTTCAGCATAACATGGAGCCCCCAGCCCACGGAGGGCCTAGGCTTAGCGTGGTGGGAAGAATACGACCGTGGGGTGCCAAAGCAGACCGATGGCCAAAGCTGCATACCAGGCACGCCTGCGCTGGACACGGCGAGGTAGCAGGGGGGCCAGCGTTGTGAGGTTTCGCCGCAAAGCGTTTGGGCGGTGGGAGATATCACAGAGTAAGTAGGCCAGGCCAAGCTCTGTCGACCCCAGTGCGATAAGCCCAGTGAACAAGCTTCGCGGGTTGACACGGTCCCCCTGGCATCGTCCCCCATGTGGCTGTCCCCAACCCTTCCTTGTCCTTGCAAGGACCTTGGTTGTTTGACATCCTCGACAAGACCCAGCACTATAGTATCTCGGTAGGTGCCTGATCGGATCTTCGAAGTGGCGAGCGCAGCAGCTCAGCTTCCGGATGGCCGCGTAGAATGACACTAGCCCGCCCTGATTACATAGCTTGGATTGCGAAACGCGGTGGTATGGTGATGGGTAAGGACACCGCTGAAGACGAGGAAAGGGGAGCAGCGCCGAGACCCATCGACGAGTTTAAGGAAGATTGGCGAGATGAGGTTGCTGCACGAAGGGCCGGGATGCTCCGGAGCCGAGGCAGGGTGGCAGGGCCCGAGCTTCCTCACCCTACTGAGTACTCCGTGCCAACAGCGCGGCAGTTCCGCTCAGTGGGCCGTGCATCCCTGGATCAACCTTCCGAAGCTTTGCAGGCCGCCTTGAACTGTGAACAACCCGCACGCAGTTCGCGTCCGGAAAACCAAGATGTCGAGACCTGAGGAGCTGGTGCCGAGGTTCAAGCTCGAGCGGCTGCTCAACCAGGGTGCGTCCGATCCATATGCACAACACCGCGCCGCTTTCCCAAACGCATCGGGCTGACCCTTGACACAATACAGACCAGGCAGGACGGAGGGCCTCGCTATGCGGCACCATCGACGGGCAGCCTGCGCTGCTGGTTCTGGAGCGCGCCCCGTTTCCCAGCTCCAGTGACTATCTAGGCTCCGTAGCAGGCAGCCTCCGGACGCTCAAGAACCTCGGCGCGAATGACATCTACCACTGGTACATGGCCAGCAGTGGTGCGATTGACCATCCGGGCAGTGACGAGTTCGCCGATCTCAAGATCAACCTGATCTACCCTTGCGCAGAGCAACACATCAAGAAGTACAGCAAGCAGGGTGTGCGCTTCGTGACCGAGACGCCAGAGATATATCGCGAGAGGATTCGGCCGCACATGCAGGCCAAACGCGATCAAGGTCGGCTGAATTGGGTGTACAACATTATCGAAGGGCGTAAAGAGGTGGAAGATGTGATATACAGGACGGCCCTCGGCCAGGCTGGCGAGGACGGGTTCCTCCTCCTGCCGGACCTGAATTGGGACCGCAAGACGATCGAGGCCCTCCACCTGCTAGGCATCGTGGAGCGCCGGGACATCTGGAGCCTGAGAGACCTCAAGGTCAAGCACCTTCCCTGGCTCGAACATATGAAGACCAAGTTCGTCGAGGCCACTGTAAAAGTATACCCAGGCATCGAGCCCGACCAGCTCAAGCTGTATGTGCACTACCAGCCCACGTATTATCACTTTCACATCCACATTGTCCACGTGGCCCTCGAGGCAGGGACGACGCAGGCGACGGGCAAGGCGATCGGGTTAGAGAGCATTATCGAGCATCTGAGGAGCATGGGCGGGGATCAGGAGAAGGGCATGGACTCGGTATCGTTAAGCTATACGCTCGGCGAGGCTAGCGAGCTGTGGACCGAGGTGTTCGAACCACTCAGGAAGAGCGGTACTGCTTCTCAATCTCAAGAACCAGGTCGTTGACCCCTGGCCCCCTGGGACAGTCCGACCACTCTCCGTCATCCCTGATGCAGTAGATTTCTTCATTCACCCGTACCGTGCAGCTCTTGGTGACGCCGGCCTAGAATCGACTCGTCAGAGATGCCCTGCAGTCATGGTGTTGGTGGGGTACACTACCTCTGCACTCCTCTGAATGCTGCCCCTCAGCATGTCCACACCAAGCGCACCATCATCCTGGCTTGCGCAGTCGCTCAGCTTCTCGAAGTCGATGGCGTGCTCGAGTGCGCAGTCCTCTATCAGGCCCCTCTGAGGTATGTCCTGGTAGTCCTTGATCATGCACATCGAGAAGCCCAGGTATATCTTGGGGTCGGGATACAGGGAGGCGGCGCAGAGGAGCATGATGTTCCCAAGGCCTATCCGGGGAGGGCGGGCCGGTCTTGTTAGTTTCCAAACACCTAGAGCTCTTGCTCCGGACGGGTCGGCAACGTACATTCTTCGGGCCCATGCTTGCATTCCACCCCATCGTTGGCCGTCGGCGTCCCGATGAACGACAGGGTGAAGTTGACCTTGTCGAAGACGCGCTGCATGGTGGGGAGGACCATCATCCTGAGACAGTCCTTGGCATCTGGGCATTTGGACATGATGTGGGCCTCGAACGGGACGAGGGCGCTGGTGCTCGCGGTCGTCTCCTGGGCTTCCGGGTGGTGCACCGGGGCGAGCCTCGCAACCTGGGGGAAGATGCCGAACGGCGTGACTGGTCCCATGTAGTAATAGAAGCACAGAACCACGAGGGTCATGGTCAGGAGGGGCTGGAACCTCCGCGCAGGCCGGGAGTAAGGCCTCATCGTTGCGTGCGCCGGCCTTCCGAGCTTCTCGTACCTGGCGAGATTCTCGTCCATAGCGCGGGGCGTTCCTTGCGTTGAGAGGATTGGGGTGTGTGTGTGTGTGTGTGTGTGTGTGTGTGTGTGTGTTTGCTACAGGGAAGTCGTCAAGGGGGAGGTGTCGTGTCTTGAGGATGCGTCTGCGTCTGCGACAACAGCATCATCCTGCGGGCGGGGACGTGTAGTGCGGCTCCGGGACGGGCACCGCAGCCCACTGCAGTGTTGTTGTCGCTGGAGCGGCACGGCAGGAGAGGGGCGACGCCACCCCTGTCCAGACCCTGCCCAATCACTCCAACGAGTATGAGTTGCGCCATGTGCCCTGTAGTAACGTTTATTTTGGGCCCCTTCTCCGGCTGTGATTAGATACATAGTACATAGTTGTATGGTGCACAGCCTGTTCATGAAGGTTACGTTTTGGTCTGACGGTCCCGCCTCTCCTGCTCCGTACCTACGTTACAGTTGGAGGAGCCCAGCGGAGTCCCTCTCCTGCCGCTGCCCGTCCGCCCACGCGGCGTTATTTAGGGCCCAAGGTGATTATTGCTGCGTACTGTATTCCCCATCTGCTGTGGCTTGGCCTGGCTTATCGATTGTGGGGAGGGGGAAAGCAGGTCACCACTGAGGAGCCTTGGAACTTCAAGTCACTCATTTCCTCTTTCAATTGGTTAGTCACAGGTTCCCTCAGGCGAAGACGAGGACGAATACCCTCTCACCCACAGGGAATCTATAAAATTTTAATTTTTTTTTGTTTCCCTTTTGAGCATAACGAGGGCTACATCTTTCCGGGCATACCAACACCGATGTCTCCTCAGTCCTGTTCATGTTGAGGAGGACATATCTCCCCTTCGAGCCGGTTCATCAACTATGAGAACAGATCTCCAACCCCGTACAACCGCTGTGCACACTCTCCGATATGTCTGCCAAACAGCACCAGCGCCCGGTGTCCATAGAGGAGGACTTCCTCAAGCCTCTCCGAATCGATGATACGATAGTGTTAGGGCTCTCGAGGGAGATGGCCCGGACTTTTACCGAGCTGTCAGCCAACTCAGACGTCCAGTGCCTGCCCACTCCCATTAGCGAGTCCCTTCTCAGGCGTGTCAATGGTGCTGACCGTGGCCGGTGAGTCCCAGTGACCATTAGTCTCACGGACTGTTTTGTTTTGGGCAGGGGCTGATCATCTCTCCGAATCAGATACCTCGCTATTGACATGTAAGCTCCGCCCTCGGGGTCTCATCTGCCTTATCCAGGCCCGCCCTTCGGCTGAGACCTCTTTGCTAATCACGGCATCCAGAGGCGGCACAAACCTCAGGGTCGGTTTCGTTGAGCTGCTTGCAGGGGATGGCAGCCAAGGCGCAGTTAATGGCTTGGCAACAGGGCACCACGGTCCGAGGCTGCGACGGCTCCTCGAGCAGTCGTGGCCCATAGGCGAGCACCTCAAAAACGAGAACCCGGAGAGCCTCTTCTCGTGGATCGGAGAGTCCATCGCTACCGTGGTCAGAAAGGCCTGCGAGGAATGGAGTCTCGATCCCGGCAGCGAACTGCCTCTGGGGGTCGCCTTCAGCTTCCCGGTCGTCCAGAGCTCCGTGTCACAAGCAATCATCATGTCGATGGGGAAAGGTTTCGCCATTACCTCGAAGCTGGACTTGGGCTCCTATCTCCTCAAGGGGTATGAGCAACATCGCGAGAGCCTGCCTCGCATCAGCATCGCGGCCATCGCCAATGACGCCATTGCGACGCTGGTCTCGTTCATCTACCAGTTCCAAGCAAGCCCGAACCAAAAGGCTTCGATGGGCCTCATCTGCGGGACGGGAAGCAACGCGACGGTACCCCTCAGGCTTAGCAGCCTGCACCCGAGCAAGAGACCGCAGACCGTGAGCGTGATACCGGGACAGGCGGGCGAGGATGTCAGGCTGGCGGTGAACACTGAGTGGGGCATCAATGGCACAGCACCGCCCCTGAGGAAGTTCGGTCTCGTCAGCCGTTGGGACATAGAGCTTGACCTGGCCGGCGAGACGCCCGGCTTCCAGCCTCTGGAATACATGACATCAGGCCGCTACCTCGGCGAACTGGGCCGCCTCATATTTGTCGACTACCTGACATCAGTCCTGGGGTTCGAACCAACAGAACTGCCCTCCAGGCTCAAGGTGAGGTTTGGCCTCAGCACGACCTTCCTCAGCCATTTCAACCCGCAGGGCCAAGGGACACTACCGGAGCAGCTGGAGAGGGAGTTCCCAACGGAGAAGAACAGGGAGAACATGCGGGCTCAGTCACTATGGACGGATGAGATTGCCGAGTTCCTCTACCGAACCGCCGTGGCCATCGAGGTCAGGGCAGCCGGGATTGTGGCGGCCAGCACCATCGGGCTGCTGATGTGCGCAGGAGAGCTGCCACCCCCGGACGTAGCGAGCCCGTCGTCGAACCCTGGAAACGCTTCCGAGCTGGTTGTGGGGTACACGGGGGGCTGCATAACGGGGTTCCAGGAGTATCTGAGGGATTGTCAGGCATTTCTGGACAAGGTCGTCGCACTGGAGTATGGCAAAGACACGGAGCTCCGGGTGCTACTCTCCCCTTGTCATGATGGTGGGATCACTGGTGCCGGCATTCTGGTTCCGGCGTCACTCAACAGCGAGAAGGCCTGAAGGCATAGAGTGGTTCATTCTCGGAGCACAGCACGGATGTTGTCATGAATAGAGGGTCGGTCTTGATACATACAGCAGCTCGGCGCCGGAGGGTGAGACAGATGGAGGCATAAATCGGGTCATAGCGAAGCGATATCACCATGTGGCAGGGCAATCTGCAGAGAAGCATTTCCATCCACCGACTTGCATGACCTTCCGGTCATGCTGTCGCGTAGCCTGGGCGACACCTTTCCTCCAGCCAGCCTACCAGCAGGGCTCGCGTGGCAGCAGCACTGTGGCGGCGGTCCTATCCTCATGCCTGCTCATGTGAGACTATCACACCCCACGACCGCCCGTGCTGCGGGCTGGTGGGAGGGTCTGTGGGCCGACCCCCCATGCAACGTTGCGTGTCACCAGGCCGCGAAAGTTGCCGGCGGAAACCCACACACCCACCCGCCGTGAAAAAGTATGCGGGACAGTCGTCTGTTGGTGGGGACCAGGCACTTGCACATGATTACAGGCCGTGTGGTGTCTCAGGCTGTTGCTCCTCGCGGCTTGATGCGAGGTGGTTAGGTGCCTTGCCTCTGGCTTACAGTATACCCGGATCCCACGTGGCTGGCATTTGGAGGGGTTATGGAGTACCGATGCCATGACAGAGGATGGGACAATACCCAAGTAGGTCGGGCAGTTGTCAACGCAGCTATACATACATACAAACATATATATAATATATATACTCCGTTTGATCAGATAGTCAGCCTGAGGGTTTTCCGGGGTCTGACGGCTGAATGATAGTATACTGCTGCGAGAGAATTGTCATGTAAGTAAACCGTACTCTCACTGCAGACCGACTTTGGTGCCGGACTTGACTTGTCGCCCATCTGCTGTTTGCTCTATCGGCTTATTCCCCAAGGGCACTGAGCCACTTGCCAGATCATAAATCAAGGGAGTCCGCTTTGCGATTCCCCTTCCCCAAGACCCATCTAGATTCCGTTGTCGAAGATGGAATGTCTATGTTTGGTCCATATGTTTCTTCAGAGATGGGGACGGTCCAAGGTGTCTCTCCTTTCTTAAAACAAACCGTTCTTTGAGAACGTAACTCAACAGGGTATCTACATCGTATGGCTGGGCTGTCAGATAGAACTGTCTGTCTGCTCCAGACACTTCATCAGCCCTATGGCAGTTTCAGGGCCTTCAAAGTTGGTATGTGGATCAAAGCATGTAGGGGGCCAACAAGGGGGCTCTTTGAGGGGCATGCGGGGGATTCTTCTATTACCTGCATATCGCTACGTCAGTGCACTATTGCAGGGGTCCGGCAGCTCATTACGCGCAGCCGCACAGCCGAATGAGTTTATTATTGTTTGGGACTTCACATCCGTCATAGTTGACCAAGGGATGAACTGTGCAACTTTTGCAGAGCCCCTTTCCCGACGATGACTCCGAGCGCCCTCTGCAACTCCAGCAACCGAGCCCTGCCTCAGCATTTTGAAAACCGCAACAGAGAGCTCGAATAACGGGGATAGAAGATCCGAGTCCTGGGGGCTGAGCGCATCAAAGGCTTTCAAAAGTTGGTGGCGGCGAGCAGAGGCAGCAAGAATCAACAGTGAAGGTGACCCCCCTCACCCACATTCACAATGTCGTCGTCGCCAAACCCCGCGACCACGCCGGCCAAGCAGAGGGCCTCGTCCGGCCAGGCCAGAGAATCAGATGGAGAGCTGTTGCACTCCCTCAAGGGGCTCTCGATCTCAACCTCGCCCTCGGCAGCCACCCCTCCTGCGCATGCGCGTTCGCCCAACAACAACCCCCACAGACCAGCCGTCGACCGACCCCCCTCAGCGCTCAGCGTCCGATCCGCCTCGCGTATGTCCTTCGGAAATACTGGCGGCCCCCCCAATGGTCGCGACTCGCGCTCGGCAACTCCAAGTCTGATCCGAAAAGCATCCATGAACTCGCTGCAGTCCGCCAACGGCGTCGCGCCGCCGCGCCGGTCCGCCTCCAGCAACATGCCAACCTCTCCCTCGCGCCCGCCCATGCCCCCCAACCCTTCGCGCCCTCCTCCTCCGACTGCTAACAGCATAGCGAGGGCGTATTTCCGCGGGGAGCTCGAGCAGCTGCACGGCGAGGGGTCGAGGCGCGCCGCCGACACGGTCGTGATCCTCCATGATTCGTGCTACGGACACCGGTTTTCGCGCCCAAAGACGTCTCGCGCCGCGCTCAACACCATCGTCGAACGGCCCGAGAGAATAAAGGCCTGCGTGTTGGGTGTCGCCGCAGCCTACGTGCTGCTGGGAGAGCGTCATGTCGACGGGGAGTACCCACCCCACCCGGGCCTGAACGCGCCGGACATCCCCTCAATCCCGTTCCGCATACAGAAGTCCACCCGTCGCCTGCCGCTCATGTCACCTGCGGTCACGAATGTACATGGAACGAAGTGGATGGAGGAGCTCAAGATCATGTGTGACTCGGCCGAGGGCAGGCTTGCGATGGGTGGAAAGGAGCTGCAGCGCCCGGAGATGAACCGCGGTCCAGATCACGAACAGCCCCAGAGACTGCACGAGGGAGATCTGTACCTGTGCTCGGAGTCGCTGGAGGCGCTGGAGGGCTCGTTGGGCGCGGTGTGCGACGCCGTTGATGCTGTGTTCAAGGAAGGTGGGCCCAGGCGCGCATTCGTCGCGGTCCGGCCTCCTGGGCACCATTGTTCGACAAGCTTTCCGTCTGGTTTCTGCTGGGTCAACAATGTCCATGTCGGTATCATGCATGCGGTCCTTGGTCACGGCCTCACGCACGCTGCAATTATCGACTTTGATCTGCATCACGGCGACGGCTCACAGGCAATCGCGTGGCAGCACAACTCGAGGGGCGTTGGTCTGGCCAAGAACGCCGCGTACTGGAAGAAAGCCTCGATCGGGTATTTCTCGCTTCACGACATCAACTCGTATCCCTGCGAACAGGGAGATGAGGAGAAGGTCAAGAATGCCAGCCTGTGTATAGACAACGCACACGGTCAACACATTTGGAACGTCCACCTGGAGCCCTGGAAGACGGAGGCTGAGTTCTGGGAGCTGTATGAGGATAAGTACACCGTCCTGCTGCAGAAGGCTCGAAAGTATCTGAAGGCACACACGGAACGCCTTCGCATGGCAAACCAAAATTCCAAGGCGGCGATATTTCTTTCGGCGGGCTTCGACGCCAGCGAGTGGGAAGGGGCCGGCATGCAGCGTCATAGTGTGAGCGTGCCGACCAGCTTTTATGCTCGTATCGCCCGCGACGTCACGAGGATTGCCGAGGAAGAGGGGGCGAGTGTTAACGGTAGGCTCATCAGTGTGCTTGAGGGTGGATATAGCGACCGTGCCCTGACGTCTGGAGTCCTGAGCCACATCAGCGGTCTGGCTGGCAGCGATCCTGTGCCGGCGGGAGACCGCAACGGGCTCGGTGGTGATACAGTGGGAGCTATGGGGAACGTGGGTTACCGCAGGAACTCCCTCGAGATCAAGCTGCGCCCCCATGCCTACAGTACCTCGTGGTGGAACTCGGAGAATCTGGAGATGCTCGAGTCTGGCGTCGTCTTGTCTCCGCCAGCACCTCGAATGCCCCGGAGCTTTACCCCAGGCAACTACTCAACGCCAACACAGTCATCAACGGCAAAGATGGTTGACCTTGCCAAGCTTCGCCGGCAGGCCTCTTTCAATGGTGTGCCGCCTCCCAGGCTGCCCACTCCCCCCCCGCCCGAGGTCCCGTGGAATGTTGCGGCTCATGGATTGTGTGCGGTGTTGACGCCTACCGAACGGACCACGACCAGCTGTAACCCCCAGGAGCTCACTGCTGACGCTACGCGGGTTAGGCGCGAGCGGCATATGGCCTCGATGGGTATCACTGATGAACAAGTTGCTCCTGTGGTAGCACCAGCGCCACCACCTCCTCCGCCGTCGTCGTCAAGAATGAGTCTGCGAGAGCGGAAGGTCATCAGGTCGTACCTCGAAGGCAGTGATGACGAGGATCACATCAAGAGCAGGCGAAGGACTGTGGCCGGCGCGGCGGTCCTTGCCTCCGAGAAGGGGGGATCACGAAGCAGCACGCCGCAACCCAACGGCCGCGGCCGTGACAAGCAAGCGGGACGACGTCTTAGCGCGGCGCCGACGATTCCCGAGAGTCTTGATGGTGCACCAGATGCTCTCGTTTCTGAACGTCCCTCGACTTCAATGACTGGGCGACCGGATACTTCTATGAGTGTCAGGACAAGCACCACAACTTCCGCTGCAACAACCGCTGGCAATGCCCCCCTTGCAGTGAAGAAGACCCGGACAACGAACACAGCCAAGAAGGATGCGCCCAAGGCCCCACGGGCCAAGAAGGCTGCGGTCGCGGCCACCAAGAACGGGTCAAAGTCATCGAGCCCGACGAGCCCTCAGTCCAGTAGAGGTGCCACAAATAACGAGAAGGCGGGAGGTGATCTAGACAAGATTACTTCTGGGGTCAAAAAGATCACGCTGGTCACGAAACAGCAGAAGGAGGCTCGTACGCGTGAGAATCAGAAGCTCGCCGGTACCAAAGAGGCCACGCAGGCGGACGGGTCGCAGGACTCGAGCCTCCCCGTCACGCCTGGAGAGAAGCCCTTGGAGCAGGGCCTGGTTCTCCCCGCCGATGGCGGTGCACCTTCCACCGCGGTCAGCCAAAGGGCGCCTCAACAAGAGATAACTGCAGCTCCCGAGAGCGTCAAGGCCGAAACTCCAGTGGTTTCTCCGGTCTCCGGCCAGACCTCCACTCCCGATATGTTCGTCCAATATCAACCGGATGGACCAACGCCCGAAGCCCGTACTCCCGAAGGTCCCCTGAAATGGCTTCCAGTCAACGCCGCCGCGACGCCCAGTCCGTTCAAACAAGCTGCGCCGGCTACTACGATCACGGGCACAACCAGCCCAGTCAAGCATGAAGAGCCGGGCGTTCTATCGCCGAGCCTGATGAAGCAGACCGCCCACGTCATGGCTCCACGCAGCCCGATGAAGCGAGGCGACTTGCCTATTTTCACTTCAAGCTCTCAGCTGCGCTTCGCGCCTCGCCCCGCTGAGCCGTCCTCGGCCCCCTCCACGTCACCCAAAGTTCAGGCCGAGGCCGAGCACAAGTTTGATGAGGCTATCTGGGAGGTTCCAGAGACACCCGAATGAAGGAGCATCGTGTGGTATCTGCTCTAGGAGTTCTCATGCCTCCGTCAGCATTCAGCATGTCTTGGGACATACGGCCGCTGTGACTTACACACCCTGAGGATATCTCAAGATGGAACGGCGGGGTCTGGCGTATTTGTTCTTCCTATTATGATTAATCTGCATCGACTCCTGCCGGACCATGGCACTGTACTCTAATCTTGCTGGAAAGCATTCGATACCCAAGGTTCCTTTGTCAAATAATCACCAGGCCCCGCATGGGCCCTGTATTGTGTGGACATAGTACGGACTGGCAGGGGAGGGGGTGAGTTGGAGTTCGATTTGAGGGTACTGTACGCCTTTTAATCCCGGCAGATATCATTAGAGAGATTTACTTCGTGGCACTTTATGCTATGGCCTGTCCCATCAAACGCTTGTATAATGCCTACTCACATGGCCAGCGGCACTGAACCACCTCACTGTCCATAAATCGTTGAAGGGTGATAGGCTTGCTCGTGTGTACGTATTATGGCAGCAACGGCCGGAACGGATCAGGGTGGTCTGGTCTGCCGAAGAAAAATCCCAGATACAGCATACGCAACCGTAGCCTTTTTTTTTCCTTTCTTTCTTTCTTTCTTTCTTTCCCCCCCTCCTGGATACATCAATCCAAGTAGCTAGGCCAGTCCCGGTCAATCCCACTCAATTCCACACGTTGCTACTGGTATAGACGCGGTGGGTTGTCTGGGCACAGCTGGGCTCCCACCCCCCAACCCCCCAACTCCCAAATTGGATTCCCGTAGCTCTCGTGCTGCTGCGGTGACTGCGAGTCTCCGCGCTCGGCTGAGCTCTGTTCCAGCGCCCGGTGGGGGGGGGGCGGGGCAGGGAGGCAGGCAGATTCTCAGCACGGCCTTCATCCTCGCCAGGACCACGGAAAGCTTTGACGACGAAGCCTCGATGACGAGGAGGGAGGCTGGTCAGAGTTCGGGGCGCTACCGAGTTGAAAGAGAGGAGCCGCCTGCATCATGCTAACATCACGATGGGTAGGTATATTCTGGTCTGGAACCCACCCCCCCCCCCGGTATGCTGCTGGAGCTATTTTCTCATTAAAATTTTTTAAAAAAAAATAATAATAATCAGAATCGCTTCTCAGGCACCGCCCCTCTTCATGAGATACCGCTCCCTTTTAAACAACCCGTCGTAGAAAAAATTTTGCGCTCCGTGCAATGACAGGCGTCCTAGACTGACAGACATGAGACTCCAGGGCTATGCCAAACCAAAAGAAATCAACCCAGCTAGTGCTGTTATATCATGATACCCAAAAGAGAGGAGGAAGAAGAAGAAAAGAACAAGAGATTGGAACCCATCGTCCTTGACCCAGATATTCTCATCTCGATCCAGCACCAGCCCCAGACACACAGCGACGAGACCTCTCACAATGGGCGCGCAAGTCAGTCCTGGTCTGGACATGTCCTCAGACATAGCAACATGCTTGGCTGTGCCGCTTTGTTGACCCATCGGAACCCTCGCGGCCAGCTAGGTATGTTCCGTCGCTCTCTCTTAGTGTGCAGATCCTATTGCTCCTCGACGACAGTCTAGAGCAGTGTTTACGCGAACGTCAGCGCGTCTGGATCAAGAGCCCGTCGCGACCGGTGGGCTCATCGTCCTTGTCGACCTGTACTGGAGCCTCGGTGCTTCCTCGTTGATACTGTCGCCACGGATGCGCTCGTCGACTTCGAGCGTGACCGCACCCATACTGTTCGAGACCGGACCCGCCCCGGCGGAACCGTTCGTCCCATTGGCCGCGAACGTATTCCTGCCCGCGAAGCTCGATCTCAACCTCATCGCGTCCCGCCTCACACCCTGCGAGCGGAATGTCCGATTCCTCACGGGCCCATCGGTCAGCATCTTCTTCAGACTGCCGTCCGTGTCTCCGTCCAGCATGCGCTGCATCTCCTTGTCGGCCAGGGCCTTGGTGGCTGTCAGCCGCTCCTTGATCCTGACGATCTCGTCCGCGCAGTCACCGTCGCGCAGGAACTGGTGCGCCGCGCGCTCGCACATGGACTGCACGAGTTCCAGGCCCTTGTCCAGGTCGTCGAAGATGTCGCCTAGCTGTTGCGAGTTAGTGTCGCCGTTCTTGCCGTGGGCCGGGGGTGAAGAAGAGCCAATGGCCAGATAGGGCCGGAAAGGAGACGAGAGTCTTGGACTTGGCACGCCGTTGCCATTATCGTCGGATCGTTTGTATGATAGCTGTACAGGATTCGGTGCCGTTGCTATCCCGTCCGGTTCGCCACCCACCACCTTGGCCCCCGTGGTAGGCTGGTCGGATTTCTCCTCCTTTTCCTTGCCGTTGGCCTTCTCGCCGTTCGTCTGGGCTGCCCCGTCAACCTGCCCCACCGACGGCGACAGCTGTGGCGGGACCAACCTCGCCGTGCCGAACCCGAAGCCCAGCCCGTCGTCCGAGCCTGACGACTCGTCGTCGGGCGTCTCCAGCTCCGCCATCCTCCTGATCTGGGCAACCTTGGCGGCCATCTTGGCCTTGCGCATCAAATTGCGGCTCGCGCTCACGAACTTGACCACCTCCTCGAAGAAGGACTGCACGTAGCTGTCGTAGTAGACGATCACCAGGTTCCTGCTGCGGTACTTGGGCGCCCCGGCCCCGTCGCCCGTCAGCATCGACTCGGCGGGGGCCGCGCGCTTCCTGCTCAGCTGTGTCCGCCGCAGCGTGGCGCGCGCGTTGGCAGACGCCACGGCCATGACCTGGGGCGTCTGGCGCTCGACGGCCGAGGACGTGGGGGAATTGGCCTCATTCGCGCCCGGCGGCTGCTGCGGCTGCTGCGGCGCCCCGGCGCCCCTCTGCATGCCATCCGCGGCCCCGTCCGGGCTGGTGAGCCCATCCACGATCCCGGGGTGGGCCTCGCCATCATCCCTCGGCTTCAGGCTCTCGGTCGAGCCGCGGTTCCTCAGGGACCTCCCGCACGAGGCCGACGACTGCCGCTCGGCGAACTCGGCGAGGTCAACCTGGCGCTGGTCGATCTGGCCGCTGAGCTCGTCGAGCCGCTTGGCCCAGTCGGGGCAGTAGGTGGTCAGGTTGTAGAGGGCCTCGAGGGCGAACTGGGCGTCCTCGGGGACGGAGGGGGGGGACGATGGTGAAGACGCGGACGCGCCTCGCGCCCGGGGGGTTGTGGTGGACGGAATGCTGGGCGGCGGCGCGTCGCGGCCGTTAGGTTGCGGGGACCTAACTTGCCGCCTGGATGGCCTGGGTCGGGGACACGATTGTCGGTTCGCGAAGGGGCGGCGGATACGGCAGAGGGTCCTGGAGGAGGCGGCGTCGGCGTTGGGGAGGTGTAGGGGCTCCAGGGTGGGTGGTTGGTTTATCTGTGGGCCTGGCTGGCCGCCGTCGAGGACTTGAGGTTCGACCGTGGCGGCTCCTCGTCGTCGTGGTCGTCAATGTCTAGAGGCTGGTAAGGCCGTGATCAGGTCGACCCGCCCTGTGCTCGTCGTCGGGGGGGTTGTCTCGATCGAGGACTGAATTCAAGGGGCATGCACCATCGTGTTCGTGTCGGGGAGGGAAGAGGGTCAGCACACCGGACGGGATGGGCGGCTGGGCGTCACGGCTCCAGCATGAGGAAAAGCAAAAAGCTCAGCTCGAATCATTGGCCTGGGGGTTACATTCCGGGCCCGAATCGTGCTGTGATGGTACGCCTGCAGTGCTGGCCGTGCAAACGACGAGGACGACGAGGACGAGGAGCACCTTTTGAGGCGGAACAAGGTCAGGGGAGCAGCGGGAAGGGTGGGGCGAGGTACCTGGCACCTTGGTGATGTGGTGTGTGGGCGCTGGGCCACTCGAATGCTGAGTGCTATGCTTGGGGGGGTCCAGATTAGTGGTCCCTGCGGGGGGGGGGGGCGACAGCCGGAGCCTACCTAATAACTCGCCCAGCTTAGGGTGCTGGGGGGTGGGGCCACAGCACATGGCTACCGAGTACGGCACTCCTCGGTCAGTGCGGAGCCCTGGCAGAGTTCCAACGAGGAGATTAACCTCCGTCCGGGCGCAGGCTTAAAATCTCTCAAGGAGAAGAAGAATCCGAGAATATCCATCTGACCATCAGTTAAGGACCCTCTGACAGTTCTCGGCAGGGTTGTTTATGTTCTCTTGCTGCCGAGTTCCTTGGGCAGGGCCTCTCTGTGAGTGCCAGTCTCTCTGGGGCGAAACAGCAGCTTTTGGTAGGCAGGGAGCCGGGGGGGGGCCTTAGGGGGTTTGTCAACGTGGACCCTTTGGGAGGGAGGGGGGTTCAGGGCCCATACTTACTGCCGCCAACTATAGCACCCACTATGGTATATACTTCCTACTGGCTCGCAGTGGTTGCCCCGTCTGGTGTTAAGCAGCAGGGTCGGCCCGTAGCTGCGCAGCGTCCCTCTCTATTACTACTACTATGGTACTATGGTAACGGAGGATGTCTGGTACAACGTACGCCCCAACACGATCTGCGATCTACGATCTACGGACTGGCAATCGAGGGGTGCCAGCTGTCCTGTCTCTCCGTCTGTTGGGACTACCTGCCGTGCCTACCTATACGAGATACATAAGTGCCCTCCCACCGGTCCACCCAGGACGTCCCTCCAGCACACACACGCGCCTGGCCCTCCCGCTCACCGTGTCGATTGTTCGTGTTGGTACCCAAGGACAACTGACGTGACATCAGGCAGCCGAATTAAACTGCTGCCCTAGCCCTGGCTTGGCATCTGCTGCTATGGTACTGCCGTTCGGTATGCCGCATCCTTCGGGGGCGAGCTATTCCCCATCCTGTCCCACTTACCATGCCACCAAGTACCGGGCCGGATAAGGTTCTGGCACCGTTTAGCTTTGAACGGGAACCAAGCTCAGGCCCTCGACCGAAGCGCGAGTCGCTGATGGATCCGTGGTCCGTGACTCGTGAACGCCTCCCCACCACAACCTTGATTCAACATGAAATCCTGGGCCACTTCCTCCCGCCGCCAGAGGGATCGTGGGCATCAAATGGCCGGCGACACCGTCATCGCCTCGCAAGGAGGAGGCGGAGGGACGGGGGCAGATGAGGAGGCGCTGGTCGGGATTCCAGGATGGCCTGTTCTACCAGTCCGCCTGTTCGCCTTCTTCTCTCGTGGGACCCGGACGTGCATTGGCGATCACATCGATCCGGCAGCGGTGTCCAGCTGTTGTCGTCTCGATATTGGCCGGTTCAATGCTGCGGGCCCTGGCACCTCCACGCCAGGACCGCCCTCCTCACCCAATCTCATGCAAGCATATGGCATCTGTACTATGCAGCACGAACCTGCAGATACAACCCACCACCAACAGTGCCCCCCTTCCAACCGGGGGCCGGGATTGGAAGAAAACTGTTCATGGCGCGCAGCGAATCGCGATCGTCTCGGCCGGCGGGGACCGTCGTGGTGGTGGTGGTGGTGATGTTGGACAGATGGTTGCCACTCGCTGTTCGCTGGCATATCTCTTTCGACATCCGATCGATCTCGGATTGGACACCTTGTCTCGAGGGTTTCTGTCGACCAACGGCGCGATGGAACCGGATTATCTCAAATACCCTTTTGCGTGGTAGTATCGGCCCAGCTACCCTGCCCACACAGAACACAGGCAGGACCGCGGCACAGCCCTCTGAGTCGCGGTGCGGTATATGGTCGAGGCTGACAAGAGTCTGACATGTCTTCCCTGATGGGCAGGTATAGAACAAGGTGGTCCGTCTTTTCAGACAGAGAGGCCTTTCCCGTCGAACTACTTCCCCAACGGCATGTGTCTATCTGCTCTCCGGGTCTTAGGAAGGCCACACAATCCCACACAATATTCTCGAGACAGACTGGGCCTTTGTACGCCCACACCGAGTCGGTACAGTATTTCGGTCCCTTTGGTCCACGTCAAGAATGCGACCCTGCCCGGCATTTAATAACAGGCCACTACATACTTCTGTCTACCTGAATGCTAATCACCCTTACCTATAGGGACGCGGGTGAGGCCTCCCCGCCCCGCGAGAGCCGAGCCGACCTGTCATCCTGAATAAGAAATCAACGCTCAGGAGGGACAGAGATATGGGACACGGGTTACGCATACCTCCTCAGGTACTAAGCAGTTCGGATTTCTCGGGTGCCAAGAGACGTGCTTCCGTACGAAATACATGGGTGCAAGTTCATGGACTTTGGCAGCCGCGAAGTAGTATGGTGTGTACGTGGTCCGTACTGTATGCTTGAGGTGGGTACTAGTCGAGTGGGTTGATCGACTAGGTGAAGATCCTCCTCCGCCGTAATGTCCGTACCAACACATGCGCGCAAGTCCGCCCGGCTCTCGCTGTCTCACTACGAAAAGACCCTGTCGCTGGCGTGGGGGGGGAGGGGGAAGCGCCTGGTGTTGGTCTGGCCAGCAGCCCAACTTGCATCCCAGACGGCCGCACGGCAACTCCCCAATCTCCCCCCTTGTGCCATGTGTGAGCCGTCTGGCACACGATGCACGTCATTTATCAAACTACGACTCGCTGGGCTGCGGGCGGCCCTATTGGATCATGAAAAAGAACGGTACATGGTATTCCTGTAACATCAAGTTAATTACCATAGTACCAGGACGGATTTAGATCGGATGACGGGATGAGGCCAGCCCCCGGGTCGGGGATTCCACAAAGACAAAAAAAAAAAAAAGAATGCCATGTTGGGCCTGCGCGGGACCTTTTCCGCCTTTATGGTCCATTTTCCGCTTTCGTGGTCCAGGTCTGCAGCAGCACTGATGGGTATTGGGCCACGACTTGGTATCCACATCTACATAACTAATCTTTGGGTAGTATATGTTTCCCCCTCTTGTCATATGGATGATCATTGCTCATCTAGGCGTCCTCCAAGTGTCGGTTGGGTCTGGCGCGATCGGTCCGTCCAGTGCGGCGGAAGGCTGGGCGGTGTCGAGGCCCTCATGTCGTGTCTGCTCCCAATTGATGACTGATACCAACCTCATGGTGTGATCTTTCGGCGGAAAGCACCGATGACAGCGTACAGACCCTCAGCCGACGGCATCCGACCTAACCGCTACCTTCCCCCTCCCCCCCCCCGAGAAAAGAAGGGTAGGGTGTATCCCGTCTATACGAGGCAAGTGAATTAATACAGAGAGCATTAAGTCTTGTGCAACTGTCGACAGCGAGCGGTACCCGACCAACAGCGATGACTAACTTGTTGCTTCCATACACCAAGCCTGTCAAGCCAACCTTCCCCCCCCCCCCTCCATTCCGGTGGTTGCGAATGGGCGTGAGGCACTGAATACGGATGACATTTTGACAGTGTTGGCAAGAATTAGTCACACGCCTCGCGCACGGTGAGCGACACAGCCCATCACGGTTCGTCAGATCACCGTCAGAGATCAACAGACATGCATCTTTGCGGCCTCCCCACCATCTGCGGGCTTAAAGGAGGCCTACCCTACAGAGATACCCGGCCACGGGACCTCTCAAGCCCCCGTACCGCCCGTCCGCTCACTCGCCGCTCGGCTCGTCCTCCCACTTCGTGAAGGCGGGTGCGGGCCTGCGGGGGGTCGGGCGCCCCGCTTGTCGTCCCGAGCTGCTGTGCCATCGTGTACCGCGTGTCGTCGCACGTGCCAGTCGAGGTCGTCGTGGCGTGGTACGTGATCCCGGGTCTCGACCCCCGTCGGGTGACTAGAAGAAGCCCGGCCCGCCCGTCCCGTAGTTGCCGTTGCTGCCTCGCAAGCTGGCAGCCGTCGGACTCTGTCCAGGCCACAGCCTCGGTCGGGTTCGTCACGCCGTCCTATTGGGGAGGGGGTCCCTGGTTTCAGTCCCCATACTCGTCTGGGCCAAAGGGCGGTGTGGGAGGGGAGAGAGGGGGCATGTAGAAAGGGGGGCCGCGGCAGCACGAGATGAGGCTGTCCTGGGCACGTACCCAGTTTAGAACGCCCAGGCAATAATAGTATTGCGTCCAGCAGTCGGACGCCGAATAGCCGAGAAACGTCTTCCCATCCATTCTAAAGGCGTTCGGGCCCTCGTTGACCGCTGCACCTTCCCGTCTCCCAGGACTCCGTCGGCTGCGAGATCACGTGGATGTCTCCTGTGAGAGTGATGTTAGTCATCGCCCAGCTGCTGGAGGCAGATAGATGGACTGGTACTCGACGCCCGAGAAGCACGAGGCCATCATGAAGTTGCCGTAATCTGCGAACCGGAGGATCGACGGGTCGATGGCCCAGTCTGCCGTCATCTGCCCTGCATACTCGAAGACATCGTAATCTTCCGAGGTCAGAGCCGCTTTTGAGTAGGTCTTCTCTGCCATTGTCGGGGGTGTATGGCACGGCCATGTGAGCCTGTCATTCTTGAGGAGGGTGGCGGGAGAGAACGGACGGCGGTACAGTGGGTTTGCTAGTCAAGTTCATACCTTGGAGGACATGGATCCGCTGGTAGCCCAAGTTATCAGAGCCTATCTCGCCAGCAGCAATAGTAGATATACCGGGTACCTCCAAGATAGCGAGCCTCAGGAGCCCACACGTTGCAGCAGTAGGCGGGCTCGGTGGTCGCGAAGAGCACCGTCCTCTCCGAGTCCGCGAGACCCTCAGTTGTCGTCGCCCGGGTGGTTTCCACATCTGTCTAGGTAGTGGCCAGGAGATAAAAGTACCCACCCGTGTACACGATTCGAGGGTCGCTTGCTCTTGGAGGCCCGTTAGACAGTTTTCAACGCGTTTAGTAATGAAGATTTATGGCTGCTGTTATCATTACTACCCAAGGGAGATTCCTGCCAAAATGACGCTCGCTTGATGCTAGCAGTCTATCGGGAAGCCTTTGATGGCCATCTTTCACAACTATACACCTGGCATTGTTGTACTGGAATATGAGCCCCCTCTGATGCGAACCGTATTCGTTATCCCTAGATACCGGCCGGCTTGACACCGAAATGACTTATAATTCTGGCTACTCACTACTCCACATAGCCGCCGAGAAGGGGATCTTGAAGAAGTGACCAGAGTCCTCGTCAATACGAGAGTTTTTTTGTGCGTTCTTGAGCTGAGCTCTGAGGAGAAATCTGAGGAGGACACTTGAGAAGCCGCCGGTTTTTGTTTGGTGGTGGTTTTTTTTGGTTTTTAATTTATTTATTATTATTTTTACATTGTAGAGTGATTCCAGCCGAACCTGTCCCATATAATAATAATACCTGGAATGATCATTATCGAACCCCATTCCGCAACGGTCCAGCAGGGCAGGACTCTAGATAAACTTCACTTCCCCAGCACAGGCGACGGGATAGCTTCTGTCACGCGACTGTTACGCATAGGTTTACGTCTATCAGCTCCGTCGTAGTACCGTATTGAAGAATCAAGAGGAGTAGGGATAGTCCCCTGCTATTTCATCGCTCAAGGCAATCTCATGACAGACCAAGACTAGTAGTAACCAGCATCTTAGCAGCTCCCTTCTCAGCAGTTCCCCAATCAACTCCCTTCAACACTACACCCTTATCTGCCTCCCCACCAGTCGACACCAAACCCCAGACCTCATCTACAATCGAGGTCCTGATGCGCGGCCAGGGGTGTATCATCAGCGCACCCAACCTCTTCTTCGCCTCCGAGATGCCCTCGTTTCTCCTCTGCTCCAGCGTTGCACTCGCCATCGTTGTCAAGCCGACAGCATTGTTGCCCATGGCCGCCACACCGCCATAGACCTTGACGCAGGCCTTGAGCTTCCGCACGTTGCCGCTCTTGTAGCCGGCCCTCTGGACCTGTAGGCAGAGGCTCTTCATGTCGACTGTTGTGCTTTGCTGGTAGATCCCCACTGAGAAAAGAAACGCGGTTATTTCCAGCGTGGGCACTGTGACGCGGTCTTGACCTTGGTGGGACTCCATGTTCCGGAGGAGGGACGCACATATCCGGTCGAGGTTCTCCTGACCTGCGGTGCAGTATTCCGTGAGCGCGGCGCGGCTGGCTATCACGAGGTCTTCGTTGCCTGTGTCCGCTGACGTGACATATCCGGCAAGAAGCTCGTCCATCCACCTATCTGGATTGGACTTGGCTTCAGTGCTGAATGGAGCTTGAAGCCAGTCATTGTCGAACAGGTTTAGAAGGAATGAGAAGTGCGGTTTTGATGAGAACGTCAGCTTGACAAGCATCGAGGATGGCCTACAGGCATGTCAGTCCTCCATGGGGCCAACAATGTCGTGAGTTGGAATACATACCCTGGCTGTAACGCTATGGCAAGAGTAGCTTGTGCCTCTACTCTTACCCTATCGAGCTTCTCAGCTGCCAGACGCAGGATCGGCAGAAGCAGGCCAAACACTGCTTCGCTGCGACCTATTGTTCCAGGCCGTGTCTGCTGCATCGAAATCCAAAGATGCTTAGTAGCCCTGATGGCCTGAAGGCGTACATGGGATCCAATATCGCCTCTCGCGTTGGTGGTGTAGTCCTCTAGGCCCGCCGCGATGAGACTCAGGAGTCGGTCCGCTTCCTGTTTCAGTACTTCACTTTGAGCGAAACTCTGAAGTATGGCAGCACGTACATCAATGTCCGTGTCTTGTGCCCATCGCTCCAGCAGAGGGCCACAAATAATTGTTGATACATCTTCAGGCGTCCTGTACATGGCCACGACCGGATACGCTCTCGTCAAGGCGTTGAACTGTCCTGCACCGGTTCCGGAGCGGGAGCGGGAGCGGGAGCGGGTCGTGTCTGCCCATCCTCGGAGCACCTGTTCACGTTGTTGCGGCGAAGAGAAAAGCAATAGAATGACTGACGCTTCTGAGGCTGCATTGATGACCTCTGGTTCGGCCCTGGCTAACCATGTGTTGATGAGGTCCCAGGAAATGCTGAGGATGGTTGCAAGGCGGTCTTGGTCATGGATGTTTGATAGATTAATTTTTGAAACGGCCTCGTTGAAATCGGTCATGTTTGATGAAGACACCAGGTCCAGTCCAGACAACAATAACCCTTCATCAATGCCATCGAACAACCCGACCGCCTCGGCTTGCAGAATTGGAAAGATCGAGATGAGGAGTCGGCATATTCCCTCTGCAATAAGTTCTGGTTTTCGAAAGACCGTGGACTTAACAGACTGGAGCATATCACACAGGACATTCTGCCCTACTTCGACCACGGCGCCCAAGCCCGCAGGGCTCATCGTCCGAGCTAGCAAAGGAATTTGGTCGAGAATCGAAGCAAGGGTCACGAGCAGTCCATGCCTCTCCTCTACCTGACGAGTCTGCAAGGCCTTCATAGGCCTCAGGACGCGGCTGATTGAGGTCAGGATCACCTTGTCAAGATTGCTTGACGAGGTCAGTTTCGTCATCTCAGCGGTAACGGCGCCGTACGCGCGGCCTGCGACCCTGCGAGCAGCAGCCTCCGCATCTCCAGCTCCTCTCCATCCCAATAGCGCGTCAAGTATCGCCTCTCCATACTGCACGTGGAGCTTCGTGGCACGGACGGCCACATCGTGGATTGCCCTTGATCTCAAAGCGACTGCGTGGTAGTCCACGGCTTGCACCAGCGCAATGCCATTCTCCACAGTGTCTGGATGCCTGCCGATAAGTTCTTGCAAGGCAGCGGACGACCCACGCCGAATGTTGCCTGCGGGATCTAACGAGGCGGCGACAACTAGGTCTATGGCGAGGATCTGCAAGACAGACGTCTTGATGCCCTCAGGGGTTCCGGTACGAACCGTTTCAGGGGGCACTGCGAGGAGGTCTTGAGTCGAGTATCGCCTGGCGAGGGCCCAGATACCAAAGCAAGCTGCATCGCGGACGTTCGTACCGATTGAACCTCCAGAAGGGCCCCGTTGTTCGAAAGACAGTCCGAGTAGTAATGCCCGAACGATGTTGCCCAGATTCTTCGCCGGTGGTGAACGCCGATATAAAAGATGAGACAGAGTCAGCATTAAACCATGCCATTCGAGAGGGTCAGCGGATGTCAGATCTCTCTTTGGCGGCAGGGAAGAGTCCGCGGTGTCATTCACCAAGAGGATGTTTCTGTTCAGCGAGTCCAGCACGTTCTCCACGATTTCTGAGGCCATGTATTTAGGCAGATTCAGAGTGATGATGCTCAAGGCTTTGCTCGCTGCAAACCTGACTGGCGTATCATTGTCGGCGAGACTCTCCAGGAGATACCCGATGGTAGTCTCGACCAGCTCGACACCCGCCTCGTCTTGTTTGCCCCTTTTTAGCTTCGACACAGCGATCGAGCGTATGACTTTTATGATGGTCTTTTTCGCCAGAGCAGAAGACGTGATAATTCTTGACATCTCATCGTCGTTTGACGGAATGGTGTTCACGGTGTAGAAGATGGTGGAGGAGTATTTCTCCATGTCAGAAGTCTCAGCTGACGATGTCAAGATGCCGGCTAGAAAGGAAAGGACTCCGATGTACTTGTATGGCGACTGAGTTGGCTCATCAGGCCTTGGCCGCAGCCAGAACAGAGCCCACTGAACGAGCGCTTGCAGCACGCCAAGCTGCTGCATGTCTCTGCGCATCGCCAGCCTCACGAGAAGGAATTTCGCCGCCTCCCTCTCCTTGCCAGGACAGGCCAGGTACTTGACCGCCAGAGGCAAGATCCTGACCGTGATGCCTGGGGCATTGAAGGGCCAGAAGAATCCAGGGATGCCAGCGAGGTCGATATCCTCCATGTAGACAGATGAGATGGTCGACAGATCGAAAGGTGCAAGCATGAGGTGAGACAGCCAGAGCAGCACGACATATCGCTCCTCCCAGGCCCACTGGGCCGAGGTGTCGTCCGAGCCCTGATGTCGCTCTGCATCCTCTAGCGCAGAGAGCAGAAGCTCGAGATACTTCGTCTCGACGTTTAGGAAGCGCACGATGACCTTTTCACCGCGGATCTTGCAAAAGGTGTAGATCAGCTTGCAGACCGCCGTCGGCAGGGGCATTAGCAGCGTGGAAGTAGCAGAGGCCTTCCTGGTTCGCCGCCGCCTCGTCTGAAGGTGCTCCAGGAATGCCTCAGCGATCATGGGCAGCCATCTTGGCAGGTGAGGGTCAAGGAGCTGTGGCAGCTCTTGGAAGGGGTCTAGCAGCTAGTTAACCTGTTAGCAGGCTCGTGAGGGACGATATGGCATCTGGTCCAACTCACATGGGACATCAGATGAAATGCCTCCCTCGAGCGGACGCGCGACCGGACGCGGGAGCCGCCTGCGCCATCCGGCTTTCGCAAAAACGGACCAAGGCGCTGGTCAAAGGCAGCGGTCAGCTCGCCGGAGACCCGTTGCAGCTTGACATCCAGATCTTCCTCCGCAGCATCCATCCTTCAATCTCAACCGGATTCGTCTGCCTCGTGCTGGCCCAGTTGAGCCTTGGTGTGGGGAACCTCAGTAGGCCTTTCTTGCCACTTATTGTCTGTGCGGAAGACCTTCTCATCTAGAGCAGTGAAGAAAGCAGATTATCCGGGTGCAGTCGTTTTGACACTGGAGATTGTTGATGCGCCTGCGGATGAGGATGCGAAGTCGATCGCTTAGTCAGAACCCCAACCCTACCTTCGACGAATATCTGGGCATCAGAGAGGGGCCTTGCGTGAAGCATCCAGGACAAAGAAGACGTAAATTGTTACCGAATCTAATACTACATAAGTAGATAAATAATTCATCGATCTGCCTGTGAGTTCCTCATATACACTTCCACGATCTAAACACCCGCAGCGAGATGATGCTACGACACCAATGCAACGACACGATGCATATGTAGTTCGTACAAACTTAGTATGCTTGCCTTGTGCTACGCCATGCCATGCTATACGAGGTGACCTGCTCAAGCTCTAGTGCGAATTGTAAATGCATCTCCGCAACCTATCTGTGACACTCAAAACACCGCCATGGCAGCAACGAGCGCGTCCATAGCAGAGCTCTGCGTGCTCGCGTCAGGGGAACCGCCCGCAGACGGAGGGCCCGACCAGGCGAGACCCAAGTAGTTCGAGCTATTCCGATCATTGGCCCAAATCGAATTGGCATTGTCCAAGATGAAGGTGCGAAACTCGTCCTTGTTGACCTGAAGCTGCAAGTACTGCAGATTGCGCATGAAGATGCCTGCTCGTGAGAACAAGTCAGCTGCGGGCAGGACACCTACAGTATCATTAGCAGGAGCGGCTACGAGACATACCTTTGAACTGAGAGCCATCGCCTCCGCAGCTATCGTCCTCACAGCTCTCATGCAGGATGCCATTCACAGACAGAGAATCGATGGCGGCTTCCGCGATGGCGACTGCTGTGGTGAGGAGCGAGGCTTTGCCGTTTGCCTTGTACAGTTCCAACAACCCGCCGAGGATGACCCCCTGATTGTAGCTCCAGATAGTCTCCTGATTATTGACACACGTTCCATCTGCTTCGATAGAGAGGCCGTCATTGATGAGGTTGTCGCTATTGATCATGCCGCTGTTTTGAAACCATTCCCACTGGTCCTCGGCAATGGTGAGATACGTACCCGGATTGGACGCGCGATTGGCAAGAGAGGCCGCCACAGTGAGATAAAGTTCGTTTGCGATGGCGTTCTTGTATGTCCTCTCCTTATCCCACCAGATGCCGCCTCCGCATGTGGCGTTAACGCCGCCTTCCATATCGGCGAATATGCTCTCAGCCATGGACAGATACGCCAGTGTGCCTGTCACATCGTAGACGCGAATCCAGGCTAGAGCCCACCAACCCTCGTCGTCATAATAGTCGTCAAGGAACCCACGGTATCCGCGACCCACCAATTCTGACTGGCTGGTCACCTGTGGCACCTCGTAGTGAGACCCGACGATGCGCAGTCCATTGTCCCTGGTCCTGACCATCTTCCGCACCTTGGAGGATACATCCAGTTGGGCTTGGGAGAAGGTGTTGGCAAAGATGCTGCTGAGCTCCAGGTCTTCGGCTTCCTGAGCGTCGAGGGCGTAGAAGTCGCCGAGCACAGTGAGGCAATTCGCCGAGTTCCACCAGCCGGTCGAGAGCCATAAACCTTCTTTCTCGTCATACCAGGTCTGTAGTGCCTCGATACCGATGACTGTCCACCCGAGATAAGTCGGGACATTCGCTGCGACTGACGATGCCCCGGTAGTGGACGTTGATAGGGCAGAGTTTGTCAGCTGCGGACGAGCCTACTACGGTGCTCGCAGGTGCTGCCAGGGAGAGGACTGGCCAATGATGACAAGCCCCCCGATGCACCTACAGGAACTGGACGTTCGTGCTGGGCTACCCTTGCTGCCGCTGAGGCGAGGAGTGAAGGCACCAACACCACCCACGACCGGAGATCTGAAGAACCGAACATCTCTGATAATAAGGAGACACTCCGTACCGAACGCAATATCCAATTGGTGAGATATGCGTCAGGTTGACCGCATCCTAAAGAAGCTCCGACAACAAAGACGACGAGGAATGCACAAAATATGCTAAAAATTGAAGGTCTGCATGTATAGAATCGACGGTGGACGGAGACTTGTAGATGGGTAGCCTGGCGAGGCCGCTTGCGTTGCCGCCTAATGGAAAAGGGGGCTGACGGGAAGCCCATCTTGAAGACCATTGCCAGGTCATTAATTGTGCCGATTCTCACCCGTCTCCTGAGTTGTTGTTGGAGTGACGTGCACAAGAGGCATGTGGCCATCTCATGAGCCCGGACGTGCATGCGAGCTCACCTGCACTTCCGAATGGAGGGTGACCCGCATTCAGAGGGTGGTAACCCAGTCGCACAGAGTGAGCACGTGGAAGGAATCATAGACACCATCGACCACTCAGCTGTGAAGATCTCTCTCGATAATCCGTCGAGTTCGCAGCCACGATGCTCGGCCCCGACATCCTGGTGTATCCTACTATTGCATCGCGGGCAGCAGTGTGAATAACTGTGCCAGTCGACCCGGGATTCTACTGTCGGGCGTACTGCTTTCGGAGATCGGGCTTTAGACATGGTCCAGATCACCGTGAAAGACAAAAAAACATTACCTTCTGTATTGGCCATTTGGTATCTCCCGTTCGCTCTTTGCAGATTCCTGTCGGACATCCCCATCTAGAGCGGCGGCAAGTCCTCGGGATCGGGTTCTGTGGTCTGCCTTGTGAGGTGGCTGAGCAGTGTCACAACACAATCCTTCTGGCCGTGGGATCCCAGGCCAGCGCCTTGGATGGAAGAGGCTTGAAGATGTCTCTGACGTCGACGGTACATGTGCAGCTGTTATCGAAACGAGCACAACGGCAAAGTGCGAGCTGAGAGATGATGTCCTTGATGCTCAGCAGGGACGTCGCTGAATGCTCGCGTCACACTGCCCCGATATTAGGAAGCGGGTCATGGCCTAATTTGGCCATCTCTGATCGACAGCGGTGGGATTAGGAACATTTTGATTAGGAATGTTATGATGATACATGGCTTGGCCCAATCCCGAGAGTGTCTTTGCAGAAAGGGAGGTGGTCGGAAAATACAAAGAGGCAGGGAGTCGAAGGAAAAAAAAAAAAAAAAAAAAAAAGGAAAAAAAGAAGAAGAAGAGGAAGAAAACAGCGGGGGTTGCGTTTTAGGTAATAATCACGGGCCGCGTCCGGCCTTGTCGCAGACCCACACTGAAGATCACGCCCTAGAATTATATCAACAACCGACTTTACGTACTGCGATGCTTGCTGTACTCTGCCTCTTAAGTCTCGATTCCTTCTAGAGATCCAGAATGATGTTCTAGCCACAAACTCCCAATCCGAGGTAAGGTGCAGGGGATTTTATCTTTTGAGCCCTCTTCTATACGGCCCAGCCTTGTCGAGCTGGGAATCCGGGAGGGGGCCAGGGGGGTAATAGGACCAGCACTGTTCCATCTGATTATTCCTCTCTTTCCAATGAGGTCATTATCACAAGTTTAGCCTGTTATTTTTCTTTTATCTTTTTTTTTTTGTTTCTTTGGCAAGGGGGGGGGTCAAACTCGTATTCGATTTGAAGCGCTTGCTTCTGTGCATAAGGCGCTATAAAAGTTCAAAAATCATAAGGTACGTCCCTAGGTGAAGTCAGCAATTCATAGTTTGTATGCCTCAGAGAAAGCTGTAATGACGTAGACGTCAGATCAAGCGGCGGCTTTCCAGATCCTCAGTGGCAGTCCCAGATCTGATCCTCCATCTCATCACGCCACAGTTAAGTCATCACCTTACACATACGTATCTCAATGATCAAACGTGGGTAGGAAAGCAGATAGAAACCACGGCAAACAGAACAAAAAGCTCTCATATATGGCCGCAGCTTAGATACAACACCCGACTTGGAGGGGAGGTGGAATCTCTGCCTCTTCTGGATACTTATATCTTTCCTACAACGTCAAGACTTTGCTCAAGTGCGTCCTCCCCCTAAGCAATCTCAATTGAGACGGTTAACAGACTACTCAGGTGTCTCTGAAATCTCTCGTCTGAGAAATTAAACATGCGCTCGGGGACACGTTAAAATGGCAAAACAAACCTCCCGCGACGGCCGAAAACTCACACCCATCGCTGGTGATCCATCTGTAATATTCGTATGATGCCAGTACTGTGGCCCTGACTTACTCTCCACGGAGATTACCTAGGAAACCATCTCGGCCGTGCTTTGGTTCGAAGGGGCGACTGTATAATTCTAATCTCTATTTCAACAGCTGAACCCTATCGCCTTTCGCGTTATTGTCGAGTTAGATAACATAGTGACCGTGAGGGGTTGAAGTCTTGCAGCTGACCAGTTATGCGGAATATTGAGAGTTACATACTTAGGTAGTGAGTCCCATCATGATGCCAACCCTCGCCTAAATTTCCTTTTCCAGACGACAAACACGAATTCAAAACCCTCGGTAGGGACTGTGATGGACGCGTTGACATTCGAGTTCGGACTTTCCTAGCAAGCACAAACTCAATTTCTGCCATCGGTAAAAGCACATACAGACACCAGTATCGTCTTGCGATTTGTTTCAGTGTACCTGAAGATATGTCATTAATTACTGTTTTCATTCTACTTCTCCCAATCACCAGATTTGGATATCCTTCTGACCCATTCTTCCATGATCCTACTTTTCTCTTCTCAATCACTTATGCCTCGATTGGTGCTCATCACCAGATTTTGCAGAGAACGCCGATGAACGCCCTTGTAACACATCCATGGATTTGCAGATTCGTCTTCATGGGTTTGTACCATCGTGCCCAGTGGTCATTGCTATCTATGGGAGCGAAACGTGAGGAATTTTGCTGGGCATCTTTACGCCATACAATACCTGGTTATTTCAAGTCACTCTTTTGCTGTACTTACACGCCCGCGCGTTCCGCCCGCGATCTATCGATACTTGCAAAGGCTGGAAGGTGTTGTTTAGACTACGCCTGAAATAATAAGTTTATTGATCCAGGGAGCCGTCTTCCTCGCGCGGAGGAGGCCCAGCGAGTGCTCCCAGCTCTTCGCAACTCAGGAACACACTTGTCTCACGCTCGGATTGCACGTTCATCCGATCAACTAACTGCCACTCACTGCAGAGAGGCCTTTCGAATCCGAACCTGCCGACAAGGGCGTTTAGCCATGTCAACTACAGTTCCCCCACGTTTGTCAACGGCTGAAGCCAGGATCAGGGATTCACTAACCATGTACCCGCCCGCCGCCCGCTCAGTCCAGCCCCATCCAAAGTCACCACCCAGGACCACTGCATATAAGACACACACGGCCATGCTCTAGGTCTAGCCTGGCAACGTCGATCGAACCCCGATCTGCCGCGTCCCCCAGATTCGATATGTACAGGTCTTGGCGTAGCCCCGTACCGGGATACTTCCCGGTGGCGCTGGGCCGGACTGGCGTGGGGGGTGCGCCCTCTGCGGAAGCCTACATACTATGGTAGTACAGCACTTTTCTTTTCCCCTTATGCCATCGGACACATGACAGGAGACTTCCCTTCACCGCCAGAACTCGAGAGAGCTTGCGATTTGCTGAGCTGTGCCTGCTGCTGGCCCGTCCCCGGCGACCCGGGTGGTGGTCTTTCCCATTCGAGTTTCTCCTGCGTTCCTGGTTGTCAGGCCGGGCTCGTCGATTTGTGCTCGTTCGTGGCTGTAATTGGACATCAAGACATCTGCAGGTCTCATCGGCCGGGCCGGGACCGTCTCACCGCATCTTCTCGGTGAGAACAGATATCGAGTCATGATGACGCCGACGGTAGCGTGTGGACGACGCCCGGTCGTATGTATGTCTTGGAGATAGGGCGTAGAGATGCCCAATGGGAGGGCAGCTAACCTCCAGCGCGGAAAGCCTGAGAAGGCGTCTGGCTCTTCCCCGCGGCCAAAGCCGGGGGTTTCCCTATGTCCTAGAGATCATGCCTGGACCAGGGGCTACACTGCTGGTATTAGACGCCCAACCACGTTGCTGCCATGCCCAGGTGGACCAGGGTCCTCTTTCAGCAGGCCGGGGCGGTGTCTTGGCACTTGGTGGGAGGTTGGCAGTTGGGCCGGTACGGTGAGTGCACAGTGTGTGGTTCATTTCTTCTTCCGAGACCCCTTAATGCCAGGGTGATCTGTTGCAAGTTGCTTTTGTGACCAGCCCCAGACGCCAGTCATTGGGGGTTTGATGACCGGGGCTTCGGACGGGGGACGAACGAGGGGAGATTAAGACACTAGCAAATGGTTGGGTGGACGTCCTCGTTCCCCCAGGGTCAGCCGTGGGGGACAACAAGATGAGATCTGGTCGCACCGAGCAATGTCATGCCGTCACGTTACAACACTACAGAAGAGGGACTGGCTAGCACAAGCCTGAGCACGCTGTCGAAGAAGCAAAGCGGAGCGTCTTACAGGGACCCGAAGTAGTCCGGTGAAGCAGATAACCTCTTACAATGCCCCTGAGGCGGGCTGGACCCGGCAGGAAGGTGTACCTTCGGGGCGAGCCTCGCCAGGTGTAGTGGCCTTCGCCTCGAAGAATATTGCTTTCTTCTTCTTTTACTTAATTTTCATTTTATAAGAAGAAGATGAAGAAGATGATGAAGGAGGAGGAGGAGGAGGAGGAGTTGAAACGGGACACGACCCGAGACAGAAGAGTAAGGGAACAGCGTGCCTATAGATTGTCGACCTTGTCTGAATAGACGGCGGGTCACACCGCATGGGGAAACTCACTTTATCATTCTCAGCAGCCAGGGAAAGCTGACAGGCGAGCCACTCTAAGGGCACGTACACAGAAATGGCAGAGCTACAGTAGGCAGATGGATGGATGAGCGGTGAGATTGTTGGAAGATGATCATTTCTCATTACCAATTTCCCCCCTGTTCACTGGAAAGAAAGGAAAAAAAAGAAAAGAAAAGGGGGAAAAGGGAGGTGAAAAGAGAAAAGGGAAAAAAAAAAGGGCAAGGCAAAAAGGAAAAGGGGGAAAAAGGAAACCCGTCATATTTCCCGCCCCTTTTACCACAACACCAAGTGACTACCAACCTGTCTGCCCCTGCTCAGTCTGAATTCAAGTTCGTGGGATCTCGTGCACCAATCTACATCCTAACCTCGTCGGTGATTAGATCCTTATTACCAAGCTTAACAGAGAAAAGAGATAGCGGAGTCTAAACGATCAGGACCTATTGCAGCAACGGACCAAAAGACCTGGCTTGTTGCGTTGTCAATGACGCAGTTTCCTGTGGTGTTGTTGAGGACGTGTGTCGTGGACTTGTTTTGCCGTCAGGACCGTACAATTTATTCGAAACGAGTGTCGCTGCTGCGTTCAGACAAGCGCCAGATCTTCCAGTATCCGTGGCAGGCAAAGCAGGAGAAGGATGGTTGTGTACGGTTTACCTCTTGCAGTAGACCGGCTAATGCACTTTGGAGGGTGACAGGTGTTCCTTATGAAATAAGACTAGTCAATGGTTCCCATGGCGGCGATGGGGGTGGTGGCGGGGAAGAAACAAGTCGCAAACAGACGACCGCATTCGATGCGGTGAAATTTATCAAGGGGAAGGTTGTTGTCATTCTCCCGCGAATCATCGCCCCAGTCCTCCGAATTCGTTTCGATCCTGCCGCAGCTCATAGACAGTGCCGATATTGCAAACCGCACCGCGCTGCTCTTCACAAGAGTGTTGGCCTGAGGATGATCTGCCCTGAAGATGATTATGTCAGCCGATACAGTAATCACATACTGGGGACTGGATTTTGCGTAATCTGGCATGCCTGGAAAGGGTGTAGGGAAGGTTGGCACTCTCGTTGGTACCGACCGAACCGCAGCCTACCTAGATAGACGGGCTGCGCTGGAACGACGGCTCTGTGCATGCTCGCCAGATCTGGGCTGCAGAAGCACGCTCCGGCACGCCTGGAAAGCCCGGGCTTCTAGCCCTAGGGACCTGAAAGTGAGGGAATACTCACAGTGAGCCATGAAATTGTGCATGTCGCTTGGCAAATATCGCAAAGGGAAGCTCTAAATAGCACACTAGGATACGACCCCCACACCGACTAAAGGAGCAGCTGCGGGCAGATTCTGCGGACCACGCCATAAAGGTAGGAGATCCGTCGCCACCAGCCCAACCGACAAGATCGGCCATCGCCCCTCAAGCACAGTTTGTGCAAGGACGGCAGGTGTGTAGCTTGCAGTACCGGCACTCGAAGATCATGTACAAGGGACCGGTGTGGCAGAGGTTGCAGTGCCACAGGACCAAGTAGCTGTCTGATTTGAGGATCTGGAAAGAGTGGGCACAGCGGGTCTGGATGGCCATTGTAGAGACGGTAGTGGTTTGTTTTTTTGTTTTTTTGAGGCCAATGAGCTCCTGCCCGAGCTGGTAGCTGGTAGGGAGATTTCGACGGAGTGCAACGGATCGAGATGGGTAGTCTCCAAGGTCCGGAAAGACAGGAGGCGGCGAGGAGATTAGATGGTAGAAGTCCTAGATAGCGACGTTTCCGGGGCCAGTGCGGATCGCTGTTGATGCCGGGTGAATAGTTCTCGGGTAGTCTGACAGGGAAAGCCTGAGTATCTTAGGCTGGGTGGGCTTCGCCGTGATGAACCTTAAATCTGTAACCTAGTTAGAGACGGCCCGAGCGTCGCCTCCCATGAAACGAGACAGCACTCGTAAGGGTATAGTAGTGAATCCGGGAAGGGGGTAAGAAACCAACTCGAGCGATTAAGCTGCCGGTAAACGACTTACACCGGCTTGAAGAGTGCGCTTACCTCTCCTCTGTTTCGAGATGTTCCCAGAGAATGTAGGTGTGAAGGGCCACCTGATGTCTCTGATGCCCTGGTGCTCGGGGCTGGAAGATGGATTGTAACAGGAGCACAACCGAGCCTTTTATGGTCAAGTATGACGAAGACAACAGGGTTGAAGAGTCTCACAAGTGGAGGAGGCGAGAGGCTTGAGCTTGGATATCGGCGACTAGGCAATCTGTCTCAGGACCCACACTTCGGGAAGCTGGTCAAGGGAGCCTGTAGGGCTGCGAATGAACCGTCCGGATTGGGAGGGCGAGGAGAGATAGAGCTGTTGGTGTAGTGTCTGTGAAATGATTTGTGACAGGGAGACACTCTGTTCTCTGCTCCCACTGCCAGTGGGGTGCTCTGGAGACCTGAAGGTGGGGATTTGGTGTAGTCTCAATCCACCAGTGGAGGCACAGCAATGGTAATAGGAGCGGGCGAAGATCCTGCTGGCTAGTCACGTCACTATTAGACCTTTTAAACGAGGAAGGCTGAAGGCTGTTGTCCACTTGCTTCCGTAGACGTGGAAAGAAAAGGAACTGGATGGACTGCAAACGGTCCAAGGCGGTGGGTCGGCGCGATGGCAATATGTATGCGCTCTGATGCTCCATTCTCTGGCCATGGCCCATGGCGACCATACCAACTGCCGATAGAAGCTTGCTAGGGTAATTAGTCTTGATAACGGAAGTGGAAATGAGCCTGTGATACACTAAAAAGAAATCCCGCGGAGAACACATGGGAGAAGACTGACCATGCTACGACAGTACGAACTGGGTCCAACATGAACGGATAGTGTGAGGCCTGAAAAAGAAGTTGGCAGGGTGAAGAAGAAAACGAGGTACTGGGCTGGGAGACCGACAAGAAGTAGCAGATACATGGCACAGTACGCAATGGATTTGTTGAGTACTTGAGCCTTGGACGAGCCGGTACATGTGTACATGTAGTCATCCGTCGAATAGGAAATCGACCAACAAGTCGATGCCCTGGTCATATATCGGGTCTGCCCTCTCGTTAACGTATCCAGGTAACCCCTCCTCAGTTTCGAGCCTCCGTGAGTTGATCTTCCGGGATGAGTCACCCTGCCAAGGAGACGGTTCGGGCCCATGGCCTAGGTCGACGAGGAGAAAAGCATCTGATGGTCCTGTCGGTTTCATTTTGGGCCATATCCCCTGGTGTGTTTGACATTGCGCTGGCTGCCGCGGCCCCGGGCCCAACCAAAGCCAGCAGGCAGGGCTGAGCTTGGGAATTCTGCCGAATGCGGAAGACTGTGCAGGCTGGCCTGGCCCGCAGTCCTGTTTGCATCAGAATATGTCAAGATTGCTTAAGGAGCACCCAACTGGGGATTTGGCAGCCAAGCAGACAGATGCCGTGTTAATGGACATCGAGACCCGGAGATGAGAGTTTCCGTGCGCTGGCAGTCCTCAGACCGAGTTGAAGCCCTAGCGGGTCCTTACTGTCCCCCCCGAGAAGCCTGGACTCGGGGGATCGTTGAACGGTCTCTCGCAGCCAGCTCCCACCCGCCAAGAATAGATAATGCCTTGTCATTCTCGCTGTGATCTCAACACGGCCAGTCCCTGTTCACTATGCCTAGGATGATAGACCCCCCGGATTTACTGGATGACCTGGACGGTCGTTCCTGAATCTCGAGATGTCACATTATTCTTCGAGCTGAAGACAGGATATGCTGCGAGCACTCTCGACATGATAGCTGCTGTGAACGGCGCGCCGACGCGTGACGCCATTCATCCGACACAGCCTTCCCCACTCGTCAAGATTAACAACCCCGTACTGCACGTACACCTGGGCAGGCGTGAGAGGCCCACGAGGGGCACCCGAGCGAGGTTGTGGAACAGGACAGCTTCGTGGGCGTCTCCAGCATCCCGCCCCTGCCGTAGGCTCGCGTCTGGGATATTACCTGCCGTGCACCTGGTATGGCGTCTCTGTATCACGAGGCACGATGCAGGAGGCGCAAAGAGGAAAGTGGGTCGAGGCCGGAGGGGATTTATAAGAGCTGACTGAGAGCGAGCCGCCCTGGAGAGTTACTATATAGGAGAATGGTGGTAAGTGTCAGTGTGTAACACTCCGTGTTCCTAAGCTTCATAGGGGGGGGAGAGAAGAGAAAGTCTATAATTAAAAAAAGAAAAAGCACCAAAAAAACAACATACATTGTACATACCTACGCGAGTTGGGTCTCAGTGCATATTAGTGCGATGCAGTGTCGTCCGCATCGGGTGGTGTATCTACCCATATACTTTACATCCTTGAACAGCGGTACATCCCGGTTGGGTGGGTGCCTGGGTTCCTGAGTGCCTGGTACATAGCTACATACCACTATGTAGTATGTAGAGCTTGCTGGGGTCAGGGTCTGGCAGTCCGGAATGCTGCGGGCGGGGTAGTGGCACGAGCGGGTACCAAGGTCCCCACTGGCTCCAGTTCGGTTCTGGCCTGTCAGTGCCACGGGTGCCTGCCACGGCCTGTCACGCCTGTCAATATACTATGGTACATAGTAGATTGTGGCTTCCCACTCGCAGCAGGGGCACGCACGGGTCTGGGTCCAGCGCCCGAACCCTTTAGGTGGCTGTGCTTATTCCCGAACCGATTCTCGTCTTTTCCTTTCCCCTGTCGTTGACGACCTTCCTTCTCTTGCCCTCTGGGACGAAACTCGAATTTGCTCCTCGACACACGTGCCTCCTCTCACGTGCCATCTTATTTTACTCTGTCGAGGATGGCCATGTGGCGCACTCATCGCGGCTGTGTCCCCGATCATTAATTCACAGGTGCCAAGGTGAGCACGTTGTCACACAGTAAAATGTGTATCTGCATCAGCCGCTGCCAGCACAGGATGCAAGCAAGCACTCTTCAGTCTTCCAGGACAAAAGGACCAACACATGTCATCTCCACGTCATGACCTGAGGCCTGCATCACGAGCCCCGTCCTGTAGTCGAGAACCAGTCGATGCAAGATGTGTACCGAGTACAGAGCCTGGAGAGCCTGGAGCTGGACCGGATGTATATTTCGCTGACAGCACAGTACAGTACAGGACAGTACGGAGCGCGGGTGACGGATTCCCACTCCAGCTGCAGCCAGACCGCACGAATCAAAGCCTCACTCTTGCCTCCGACAATCCTGGCACCTTCAATTTATTCATCTGGGTGGTCTTACTGGTCCAAAGCGCCTAAACCGGGACGACAATCAATCCCAAGTACGCCAGAACCCTTCTTGTCATTTGTTTCAAGGCCCTGGCCCTGGCCCTGGCCCTGGCCCTGACTCCGCGGCTGATCATGGCCGCCTTGCTCCTATCGTTTCAGCGAGTACTTTTTGTGCCCAACATCTGCTGCCTAGCTTCCGGCGCCTGATATCAACCCTGACTCCCGGGCCTACGCACCTGACAGGGCCCGAGTCTTCACCCATGTCCGGTGAATACCACGCTTCCCTTGAGGATCGATCTGACAAATGTCCGAGAGATGGCCAGACGGTAGAGGCTGCCCCATACATCCATGATGCCGTGGCTGGCTGGCCTGCGTCTCGTCACATCGCAGGTCGGGCGATCGAAGCGTGGAAGTGGAGACGGCTAATGGAGAACCACGGTCAATCCGAGCTCCCCACCAGTGCAGATCACAAGCAGTGTATTGCGCGGCTTCCGTGTCACCAGCGCCTGGCCCGGGGGAGAGAAGGCAGGGGAAAGAAACGCAGTATTTGCTGCTTTGTCTCGTTCACGCACTCCCGCGCTGCGGAATGACACTCACGGCGCTGCGGAGCCAGGTGGGATTCCTGCGGGCTCTTGGAGCCCGCAGGTGCAAGACTCTGTTGCTCTCACGTCAAGTACGGCAATCGGGCGTCGCACCCAGGGCAGCTGGAGCCGCACAGAGTCGAGAACTCCTTGTTTCTGCTCGGGAGGCATCTTCAAGCAGGAGTCGGAACACAGTTGGGTCGCGACCATAGTCACTCAGCAGAATTCATGCTGCGCAGGCGCATCACGCGACGATCACGAGGGACTGGCTCATAGCTTATAGTACAGGAGACCGCTTCCGTCGGGCCAACGTCCCCTGTCCGCAGCATGCGTCTAAGCGAGGCCGTCTGCAGCGCCTCACGATCTTAGGCCCCTACGATCGTTACCCTGCACGTCGTCAAATGTCACTCCAATCATTCAAGGGTTCTGGGCGCCTAGGATTGAGGCTCTCGGCTGCCTCCGAGCACGCTTCGATCCTTCTACAATCGGCTGCATGCCACGAGCCTATGTTCAGGTCTTGAAAGACTTCTATGGGATTGCAGGGGAATCATACTCACTCACGCCTGGGCCGTCAGAGAAGATGCCGACGTGGACTTAAAGCCCTGTAACCCCCTGGTGGCACTTACCACGCCTAATTCATACCTCCTACCCTTGGCGATCTCACCCAGGCCAGTGTTATGGGCATCGAGGACGTGGCTGCGAGCGGGGTTCTGCTTCTCGTCCGACGGGACACTTTCACTCGAGCAGCATGATCAACTAACTGACCGGTCTCTACCCAAGATCAGTGAATGGGGTAGGCACAGAAGGCATTGATACGTCGATGCAGCTATACTCGGGTACGGCACCCCGACCGACCTACAATACGGCGTGCCGGGGGTGTCTCATCTATCACGGCACATTTCTCGCTCATTGTGAAGGTGGCTTGCAGGTTTAGGCACCGGCACGAAACAGGTGCACAAATCACGTTGACGAGAGGACCAAGTTTGGGCTGGATGGCGCCGGACGGTGACCACCACATTCCCGAGATCCCTCAAGGATGTATTTTCCTCCCCCGTCCACCACCAACCCACGGCGGGAAACCCACGTCTCCTCATGCAATGTTCGATCCCAATCTGGAACAGCGTACCGTGAGCCTGCAGACCGGTGGCTGTCGAAGCTGCATCCGCACAATCTTTGTCATTTGTGACGGAAGTTCTGGACTGAGCTTAAGCGATCTCAAGTTACCGGAAGCTGACCTCACATCAGACAATCCGAAGGGTGCTGCCGAGACCTGAGAGGCCCGTTTCGGCTCACCGGTCGTCTTGGAGTACACCATCATCGTGGTTTTCTGCTGCAGCCGTCTCCTAATCTGGTACTAGCCTGCGGTCGACATGCCACATGAAGGTATCTTGGACCACCCTCGGGTCAGCGTGGTCACGACGGGACAGACCGAACTAGAACAACTAAGAGCCCGGCTTTATCATGCGGCATCATATTTCTCCTTGAAATCGGTATCACTGTTGGGCATGACTCTCATGAACGCGGGTAGTTATGCAGGTCAGCACGCCGCCCATGCCCGAGAACGACAGGCCATGTACAACACTGGCGGAACGGCCCTCGCATAGAAGTTATGAGCTTGTCAGGTTTTAGCCTAGCCGAGGAGTACCACGCCCGCTATCCACGGGATTTTGTCACTCTTTGGATGCCACAAGAGAATAACCAGCCGAAGAGCCCAGGACGCGCGCTTGTCTTGCTTCCTATTCGCCGACCCGTTCCTCGTTCGTCACGAGAAATCGTTTGCGAGATTCCCATGATGCGCCTTTCTTTTAACCGGTTTCGATCCTTCTCGTCTGAATACCTTTTCCATCTTACCGGTCAAGCTTGATTCTGACACGGATTCATGAACCTCTCCGGCAGCCCAACAGCGAGACGCCTCAGCCCGGCTATTGTTCCAAAACTCCGGTTCCTTCAAACCCCGGCGAGGTCCCGCGTGAGGTCTCCTGAATCTGAACAACGGCCGGTCCCAATCACTTGACTGACCTCTGCGCTTGATATTGCCTGCCGTCCGGTATGGGTAGGCAACCTTTGTACTGGGGACAAGCTGGCGTCAAGGCATTCAGGTACGGGGTACCGATCCCACCGTGATCTGTACTCCCGCGCTTATCACTGCGTACGTGCGATGTAATACTGACAGCCGGCGGTGAGCTTGAACGACCCCCACTCAAAATACACACCTGTTGGTCATCCCACTACAGAACCGGTCACCTTTCAGGATGCTTTTGGGAAACTTCCTTCCTCAATCGGTCTCGGTGGGGACTTTTCAGATGCGTAGCTGTCGGAGTATAGGCGTCATGTCTGGCATCACTGTCACCCACCTCGCTGGGAAAGGATAACTCTATACCCTTGCAGATTTGACCCCAAAAAACATACTACCTGCATGCATACCTACACCACATCAAATCCCAAAGACTCTCATCTGCTGACAGAACCCACCGGCCCTCCTGACGCACGTGAAATACCACCGCCCTCCGTTGAGCCAGTCGCGGCCTGTCCAGAAGATGCGCACTGGGGCTTCGGACTCCTGGGATATGATATCTCAGATTTTCCCCCTTGGTGTACAGGTCATCCAGGCCACGTCTTCTCATGCTCTGCGGGTATTCCTGCCCCGGGGCCCAGGGATTCGACACCAGCATCGGACCAACGGTGAGAATCATCAGCGTGTTCAGACCATGTTCTCCATCTGAAGAGACACAGGCGGGCCTTCTTTTGTTCTCGCTCACCTTGGTATTGAAGGGGGAAGAAGAAGCCTGCCGAGCCGCTGTACTGTAAGCACCCGGTGAAGATCTTGTCACAATGGTCTTGCCACCAACCCAAATCTGATCATGTCGGCAGCATGTGCGCCTCCCGTCTGAGCCACCAGCCTGAAAATCTTGGTTCGCTTGGCCGCACTTGGGCCATCTTGACATTTCGTTCTATGTATTCTATTGTCTTACGCTATTGGTACACCCGGACGGATCGACAAGGATTCTCCGCTCCATCAGGACGGTCCTGAGATGATCACCCTGGTCCATATTTTAGGCGATTGTCAAAGGTCATGTGAAGGACCCCTAGGACCAATATTTGAGACCGCATTTGTGTAGCATGCGGGCCCTGGGAAGTCGAACCCTAAACCTACAGCCGCGGTACATCGTCCTCTGCGGTCACTGCGGCCTCGGTTATCGCGGAGACGAGGCCCTGAGCTGCCGTGATCACATTCTCTTGTGCCTTTGCGCGGTCAAGCTTCATCTCCAAACCTTCGTTGTCGTCTGCCTCTTCGCCCTGCTGCTTCTGCCAGGAGAACGCGTCCGAGAGGTTCACGGCGACGAAGCTCTTTGGGAGCTTGACCCTGTAATTTGAGGTGTTAGTTTAGTTGGGAAGTGTTATGATCCGTTGCACGAGCGTTTTGACTTACGTGTGGAACTTGGCTCGTAAAGTATCAATCACCGTCTTCCAGTCGCAATGGGGCGTCAAGCTCCTCCTCGGCGCACAGCTGATGCAGTGCTTGCTGTCAAGCTGTACGTCCAGCGGGTCGTAGACGTGGCAGCCAGGGCTGATGGTGATCCGGATGCTGTACTCAAAGGTAGGATAGCCACTACCACCTGCTGCCTCTGGGGGATTCGTTTCTGACTCATACAACTCAAAGCAGATCTGCGAGAGATAGTCAAGCTCCGGAATGGTGCTCCGCTTGATCTTGGTCTCGATGCCGCCCTCAAGGATACTGTTGAGCAGCGTGTAGATGTGGGACTCCTTCGTGAAGTACAAGAAGCACTTCGCGTCGTCGGATGCCTGCATGTCCTCAAGGTCGGTCACAATCTCCCTGAGTAGAGGGAGGGACGTGAGAAGACCGATCTCGAGCTTCTCACTATCACTGATGCCATATTCCTGCGGGCAGATGAAGTCGAACAGAACCTTGGCCAACTGGTAGAGCTCCCGTAGTGGCTCAAAGCGAGCATCGGTCTTGGTCTTGGTCTGGCTGTCTCCCTTGCAGAGGTTAAAGTACTCCTCCGCTGGAGCGATCTTACCAGCACCACGCAGCCCAGTCTTCCAGGATGGTCTCCTGAAAAGTTTCTTCATCCTGCGCTCCTCCTTGTCGCCTTCCTTCACAGTTCCTTTGTCTCCATGCTTGCCATCCTCGGACGCCTTGCCAGATGACTGCTGATCCTCGGGGTCCTTAGGGCTAGGATTCGACTTGCCCTCCTTGTTACCAATAATGATGCCGAACTCCTCCTCCAACATGCTCTTGGAAGGAGTAAAGACCCATTCTAGAAATTGGCGATTGTGAAGTGCGTCGAATTTCATCGTATCGTATAGCTCGGAGATCTTGGATGGATCGACCTTCTCACCGTCGCAGAACTCTGTGAAGAGCTTCTCCCATCGCTCCCTGAATAGCTCTGCATCCTCCCCACAGCACCAGCGGGCCTGAATGTCGGCTACAGCGCTGGCTTGTGACAGCGCAGTTGCATGTGAATGAATCGATGTAGACGAAGCCTCGCCACTCTTGGATTTTTCGGAATTGTTCGGGTTGGCAATGGCGGTAAGTGAGTTGACGGCGCCGCTGTATAGCTTGTTGTAGTTGTGCTGCATCACGCGACGATGAAAGTTCATGAGTAGCACCACGCGAGTCTGAACTTCCGAAGGCTCTGGCATATTTTCTGGCCATGCGAATTGAGACGGCCTCTCATTTCCTTTCCGGAGGAGACCTTTGACTACATTCTGTCAGCAATGCTTGCCATGGGTCATATTCGTGCTTTTATACATGATCCATGGGAAATAGGAGGCAGGAGCTGAAGAGCTTTTGAGGAACGGTATGAGAGGGTTATGGTTTAGGAGAGGGAAGGTCAGGAGGTGAGGTTAGAATGGAGATCATTTGGGCGAGGACAGAACGAACGCTTCTTCTTGACCTTATCCATCTCATCCTTCGCTGCATTGGAATCATCCAAAAGGTCCTTCCGAATTTGGATAAAATCCTCAGGAAGGTCTGTCCGGTTCAGAAAGGCAGACGACCAGATTTGTGCACTTGTGGTGACTCGTCTCTCCGAGCTGCTGAAAACGTGTACTTCGTCAAGAATTTCTCGGTTGAGAATGGCCAGGTCGTTTCGCATATTCTCGCCGAGTTCCTGGGACTGATATCGAGCGGAGTGAGTTGGCTCACCTCCCCACTTCACAATAAGTTGCAGCTTATCGAGGACCAGCCCATTCTCAGCAGCTGTGATCTTGGACATAGTCATACCTGATAAAGAGTCGTGGCGTTTCGGAGGGAATCGAGGTTGCCGCTCCTTTCCAGACTTGTCGCTCTCTGGCTGTGCGTTCTCCTGGTGATCCTCGGCGCCGGGCTGCGGAAATTGCCCTTCTGGTAGAGCTTGCTTTTCGTCTACCGTCTTCATCTCGTCCGTGTTCTTCTTCCGGAACATGGGTTTGATCTGAACCTTGGTTCCAGGCCAGCTGCTTTTCTTGACCAAGACATTTCGTAGTGTCCTCAGCTTTTCGCGATCCTCGCCGCCTGCTTTCATGGCCTTGTCCACAGCCTCCAAAACACTAGCAAGCGCTGGCTCGCCAATAAGCAGCACCTCCTCCTGATGACCTTTGAGGAGTTCAATGAACGGCTCTGTGTGGAATGTGAACTTAAATTTCTGCTTTGGCGTGCGATCAGCGTGTCGAATGACTGAAACCATGCCCTTCAGTTTCCAAGAGTGCTTTGGAGGGGGTGGAGGGGGCGTTTGGACTTCGGATTCAGTTACGCCATGATCATGCAAGTCTGGCGTCGCTGGCACTGTCGTTGGTGCAGACTGTGGCACGCTCTTAGCTAAAGGCTCTGGAAGCTGAGACAGCAGCGGACTTGTGGCACCACTTCCAGACTTGGAGGCGTTGGCGCTTTCCGGCTTGAGAGGCTCTGGGAGAGGCGCGCTCGTGACCCGGGTGTCCTGGAGTGTCTTCAATGCTGGCAGGGCTGTCTTCTGGTTGGGTAACATCCCAATCAGAGGAGTCTCCTTAGAACCCTTGTCCTTTCCACCGGGAGCAGCCCGCCCCATGGGGTCGAAATCCGTGATGGATGGAGACGGCATCGGAGGCGTCATACCAGCTCGTCGCATCTTCTCCTTGACGAAGATCTCCTTGAGAATATTGGCACAGTGGTCATAGTAATCATCGTTGTCCTTGACGAAACTCCAGCCGTTGACGTCGATAACATAGCTCTTCCCACCAGCTCGGAGGAGATCAAACCCACAGACTCGTTGGCCAAACGTGGTGGCAATCTTGCTTGCCATGGCCTTCTCCTCGTCACTCAGGCTGGTGACGTAGCGAATCTCTTTGCCGTGTGTGTTACGCCGGACAAGACCGTCAACGACTGGTGATTTCCTGGTTTCAGCATGACAATATTCGGGACCAACCGTGTATGCTTTCACATCTTCTGCGTTGTCGACTTCCATGAACTTCTCGTAGAGATAACTCTCCCCCGGTTGAGTGATGCACCGAGGAACGTTGAGATCACCAACGTATTCGGAGCTCTTGTTGCCGATCTTTCTGAACAGTTTTCTTGCGCCTCCGCCTGTGCTGCTGTGGAAGTAAATTATGATGTTATGATCCTCGCCGCTTGTTGGCTTCTCAACAAAAGGCTTCTCGAGCAGAGCACCGTCGACACTTAGGACATCTCCGTCGTCCAAAAGTTCAACCTTCCGAGGCAATATCATCTGGTCGGGATCTGTAGGAGTGGGGTCCAGTGATATGCCCGTGACGTCTTTGATATGCTTTGCAATTTCGGCAGTGAGAAGACGAGGGCCTCCGTCTCGACTCACCTCCAGGCGCTGCGGTGTTGGGACACCGACATTGTCCAGAAGATAAAGGCACAGTCGCCTGTCCCAGAGAACCTTTTGCATGGGCACGTCGTTGACGCAGAATGGCTTACGTGCCTTGGTATAGGCGATAGCTTTGTCCAATGGAAACCCATCAGAGTAGAATGATATCAAATAATCACTTATAAGGGGTCGCTCTGTTAGCAAATTTACTGTGGAAAAGTGCACCATCAGAAATGCAACAGGCGGAGCAGAGCACTCAGCTTACCATACGGGCCAATTTTCGATGTCTGGCCACGAACACGTCAGCAATAGCGGCAGTGCAATGGGACCGGATGCATTTACCTTCGTCTAGAATGACTTTGTCCCCAAAAATCTTGACATCAAACTCTCGGTTTGCCAGAAGTCGGTTCAAGATGTTCCTACTGGGTTTGCTTCTGGCTTTGACGTCCAAGGCACAGACACCAATGAGACCCAACGGAGCAGGCTTTGCTACAGAATCGGTTAGAGATTTGACGGTCTGACCTGAAGACAAGACAGACAAACCTTCCTCCTTTTCTTTGTGCTGAAGAGTCCGATCACTGCTCGGACTGTGGCTGCTTGCCGCCGTACTCCCGCTGAGTCTCCGCTTAGCACGACTCCTATCTCTACCGGGCTGTGATCTCGACGCGCCAGAAGGATCCGACCGGGGGATTTGCCCATGTCCGTGGCTCCGCTTAAGGATGTCGGACAGGTGGTGGTGATGAGGCTGCTCCCGAGGAGCAAGGTTTCCTCCATTTGAGGCCTGACTACCGGTGGTCACCGTGACATTAGACACGCCCGTGTCGCCCGATTTGCTTGCGGTCGACGCCATGAATCCAGATAAAGAGCGAGACGTGCCTGCTGAACCAGTGTCGGAACCATTTGCTGATGCGGCTGAGCTTTGAACACCTCTCGCAGACGCCAGTGAGTAGATTGATGAGATGCTCATACGCTTATTGTCGTTCTCAGAGAAGGACGAACGCGCAGAGGGCATGGCAGGGTCTGGGAGGACTTGCTCATTAACCTTGTCAGGGAAAGCACCTGGGACTAAGCGAGGAGTGTCGAAATCTTCTGTACCGTCGCTGGAGGCCGCGATATCCCTCAGAGAGTTTGAGCTGCTGAAGGCACCAGACTCGAGCACACGGGATTTAACCGAGGCGGGGTCGTCGTTATAAGAGTCAGAATTATTCGAATCTCGCCTGTTCTGGGCCAAAGACGTAAGAGGGTTTATTGCGGATCGTGATGAAGGAGGGGGCATAGACAGGCTAGCCTGGTCTGCGTTGACTTCGGTGACGCCGGCTTCGGCATGCCTGCTCTTATGTTGAAGGGAGCTACTCCGCACGGAAGAGAAAGATGATTTCCGTGAAGTGCCAGAACCGCCTCGAGACTTTGGAGCCTGAGAGGCGGATATCTCGTTGTTGAGAAAGCTGGGTTCTCCAGGAGAGGCAGCCTCTGGTGGTGGTGTGTGGGACATGGTGGGCTAGCAGGTATATAGCACCCTAGCCCCAGCTGACAATAGCCTCGAACTAGAGTGCCCAGATGGGTCTTGGAGCTTTTGCCGCGTGATCTCGCCGGTCTTCACGGAATCTTGGGGCTGGAGTGGCACCACTGTGCAGACTTGGTGGCTAATGCCGAGAGACGTCTGATCAGGTCGCAGGAGCAGCCTTTGATGGCGTCTTGAAAATTGCTGTGGTGGTCGGAGCACCGATACAAGCGGTACCTTGGTCCAGATGGTGAAGGCGGTTGTTAGATCAAGAGTGGTCTGAAGAGAGCTGCGGGTTGTGGATCAAATATCAACATGATGGATACAGTCTTGTGGGATGGTTGTGGTGGTGTCGTGACGGAAGTTGGACAGTCCAGTCGAGAAGAACAAGGAAGTCTACCTCCGGGCTTCATAGAACTCGCATGACTAATGTTGACTCAGAAGCAGAGGAGTACGGCGTGGGAAGCAGACAGGTGCGATTTTCCTCAAGGGTCACCTGGCAAGAGTCGGTGGTTTGGTTTTTTTTTTTTTTTTTTTTTTAAAAAAATTGTTCTGTACTAGTACGATAGCAGAGATGAGAGCACGGCGTGCAGTACGTACAGTCCATAGCCGGGGTGCCTCAATTTTCAGCGAATAGGGTGCTCGAATTGAAGCTACAAATGCTTGACGTCGTGGCGGCGCCAGAGGGATGCATCTGTTAAGAGTCCGCTGGATACGCTGTTGTGCATGTGAGAAACTTTAGCGGGGGTACCTCCCACAGATAGTGGGGCAGAGAAGTCGCCAGGTACTTCGCACGATAAGATAAGGCGAGCTTCTCGCGGCCGGCACTGGAATTTTTGCCAGGCTGAAAACGGAGGAAAAGTTTCCCGGGCCATACACCAAGCTCAACGGCTTGCCCTGCAGCTGGAAGAGACGGTCGAAGTCAGTACTCTTTTCCCTTCCTGTCGGTATTGCACCAGCTCTGGAGAGAGCTTAAAGATGCCTCACCCGCAGCAGGAGGACGGGCCGTTGGTCAAACGGCAGAGGGTTGGCGCGCCATCAAAATCTGCCAACGGGACCTCGAGAGGCTCGAGGATATTTGCGCCGTTCAGAGTAAGTTGGAGCTCCCTCTTCGAGCTGGGTCGCAATGTGGATAGGAACAACAAGCTGATGCCCGCGCAAAGACTGTGGGGTTGGTATCGCCCACCAGTGTCCCCTTGACCTCGATTCCGCAGGGCAAGACAACCTTCCAGATCACCACCTCGGTCGGTCGCTCCCTCCAGACGTACGACTTGAAGCGCGGCTTAAATCTTGTCTTCGTCACCCGGCCGCAGGCTCCTGCGGACATCACCGCCACATACGCCTGGAAAGAGAAGGTCTTTGCAGCATGGGGACACTCGCGCAGTGGAGAAAGTCAGGGCTTCTGGGTATTCCAAAGGGGGAAGAAGATCGCACAGCTTGAACTGCCCAGCGATCTCGACCAGCCCATACGACAGATCCTCATATTCGGCTCTTGGATAGTGGCATGCTGCCTCACGAGGATTGAGGTATGGAAGACGACAACGCTCGAGCACTATACGACTTTACACACGGTCGCCTCTAAGCCGGGAGACAACGAGATCACTGGGGGTATCTGCAACATGCCGACGTATTTGAACAAGGTCTTTGTTGGACGACATGATGGATGGGTCGAGATCTGGAACGTCAGCACCGGCAAGCTAATTTACACCATCCTGCCGCCCTCGCCAAAGTGCGGCGCTGCGTGCTGCCTGGAACCGACTCCGGCTCTGTCCTTACTGGCCATATCCTACTCCAATGGCCCCTTGACAATACACAATGTCTTGACGGACAGGCGAGTTCTGTCGCTTATGGCCGGCACGGAGGAGTCCCCGGTCACAAACATCTCATTCAGGACAGATGGCCAAGGTGCCGGCCAGGATGGTCGAAGGGATGGCGTGATGGCTACGTCGACGACGACAAATGGAGATGTTACTTTCTGGGATCTTAACAAGGGCGGCAGAATGATGGGTGTTCTCCGCAGCGCCCATAATCCGCCAGCACATGAGGGTCCTACCATTGGTGGAGGCATCAGCAAAATCGAATTCCTGCCTGGACAGCCCGTCATCATTACCAGCGGCTTGGACAACTCTTTGAAATCGTGGATCTTCGATGAGACACCATTCTCGCCCATCCCTCGCATACTGCACTCGAGAAGCGGGCATGCAGCACCTGTGACCTGTCTCGAATTCCTGCCGTCGGATTTCGACGGTGCTGAAGCAGGCAATAAATGGCTCATGAGTGGTGGCAAGGATCGAAGCCTCTGGGGATGGAGTTTGCGCCGTGATGGCCAGAGCACTGAGCTGAGTCAAGGCAACATCCGCAAGAAGGCGAAGAAGATCGGTGCTCTCTCCACGTCCGCTCTCAGCCACGGACCGACAACCACCCTAGATGACCTCAAGGCCCCTGAGATCACCTGCATCGCCTCATCACTGAATCGTGATGGTGGTATTGGTGCTCTGCCAGGCAAGCAAGCGATCTGGCAGAAGGGTAATGTCCAGAAGAGAACAGATGCAGAAGTCAGCGCCATGACTGGATGGGAGAGCGTCGTTACGGGCCACAAGGGCGACCCTTATGCCCGAACATGGTTTTGGGGTCGAAAGAGGGCAGGGCGATGGGCGTTCCAGACTGGCGATGGGATGAATGTGTCAACAGTGACGATCAGCCCGTGCGGCACGTTTGCACTAGTCGGTTCTGAGGGCGGGAGTATCGACATGTTCAACCTGCAGTCCGGGATGCACCGGCAAAGGTTTCCTTCGCGGCTGACTCCGGCACAAGCAAGACAAGTGAAATTGCACCAGTTGAAGCAGGCGGACTCCGTAAGCCAGCTTCAGATCCGATCAAAATCCACCTTTGCGCCTGGGACGGGCAAGCACACCAAGCCCGTGACTGGATTAGTAGTCGATTCCATGAATAAGCTGGTCATATCTTGCTCTCTGGACGGAACTGTCAAGTTCTGGGAATTCCTGACTGGAAACCTGATCGAGCAGGTTGTGTGGGCGCCAACAAAAGTTCTAGGATGCCGATACCATGCTGCGAACGATCTCATCGCTTTCTCCTGCGACGACAACACCATCCGAGTAGTGGATATCGAGACGAAGAAAACTATCCGAGAATTCTCGAGCGGCAAGAGCGCGATCAACGACTTCTGCTTCTCCAATGATGGTCGCTGGATCATTGCTGCATCTCAAGACAGCATGATACGCGTGTGGGATCTTCCGACCAGTCACCTGATCGATGCTTTCAGGTTAGAGTCGCCGTGTACGGCTCTCGCATTCTCAGGCACGGGGGAATATCTGGCAGCTTCTAGCGAGGGCCAGCTGGGAGTCAACATTTGGACGAACAGAGCCGTATTCAAGCACGTGCCCACAAGACAAATATCAGAAAAGGACATCGGTCAGATATCCGGACCGACGACTTCAGGAGAGGGTGGTCAGGGCTTGATAGAGGCGGCATTCGAGGACGACAGCCAGGGGGGTGAGGAAGAAGATGGTGTAGCAGCGCCCGACTTAGATCAGTTGAGCACAGACATGGTGACTTTGAGTCTGGTGCCGAAGAGCAGATGGCAAACATTGCTACATCTCGATCTGATCAAAAAGCGGAACAAACCGACAGAGGCACCTAAGGCACCAGACAAGGCACCCTTCTTCCTGCCGTCAACGAATGGCAGCAGGGCCCAGGATCAGAACGCTCCCCCGTCGTCCACGGAAGGACCGGATTCTCAGTCGAGGATTACGAAGCTTGACTGGAGTCGATCGCAGGAGGCATTCACGGCGAAACTCCGTAGTGGTGCCGTGAGTGGCAATTGTAAGTACTTGACAGCTGCGAAGACACACGAAGATGATACAGGAATCCTTGTGAGCTGACACAGCTTATCTAGACGACGACTTCATCGAGCATCTCAAGTCTCTATCGCCATCAAGCGCTGACCTCGAGCTGCGATCAATGTCGACCGGCAGCGCTGGTGACAGTGATTCAAACGAGCTGCTGCATTTCATCCGGGCTCTGACCGCCAGGCTGGTGGCAAGAAGAGACTACGAGCTTACGCAAGCTTGGATGGCGGTATTCTTGAGACTACATTTCGACCTTATCATAGAAAGCGAGGTGTTGCTCGCTGAACTGAAGAGGTGGAAGGCGCATCAGGGGAGAGAGAAGGATCGCCTCGACAGCCTAGTCGGGTACTGTGGTGGTGTGGTGGGCTTCTTGAGGAGTCCAAGGACATAGCGCACGGTGGCATATAAATGGCATATAAAGAAAGCATATCATATCATTTCGCACCATCCTCCGAGATTCCAGCACTGGAGCAAAGAGGTTCATCATTTGGGTATCTCTGGTCTATGGCGTCTGCGCGCTCTATAAGTCTATGTTAATTTTACGTGCCACTTTTGGGAATCTATACTTCCTCCTTCCTGGGAGCCGCAGTTCCACCAGTCGTGTGCCCTCTCTCGTCTCTTTCGCCCGTCTCTGGCTGCTTCTCATTGGTGTTACCAACCTCAGCGTGTGGAGGCGCGCCGCCAGGCTTCTGACCGCCCTGCGTCCCCACGCGCAGGAATGGGACAAACAGGCAGCTGCATGCCGCCATCGCAACGGACACCTGGAAGGTGCGGGTGAACTTCAGCATGGGCTGCGCCTGGCCCCCTGACGAGACCTCAACAGAGGTATAGACGGCCGTGGCAATGCCGAGGGCGACGGTACAGGAGAGCCGGATCAGGGTGTTCATGATCCCGCTCGCGAGGCCCTGCTGTTGTGGCGGGAGTGACTGCATCACGTACATCTGCGGAGACGGTTAGCCGGTGTGATTTCTTCTCGAGACCGGGGGAAACTGAGCTGTGACGTACGTTGGCCACATTAAACTGGAAATCTGCCCCGACGACGTTCAGGATCAGGGCCGGGAAGGTAAAGGCCCAGTACGAGCTGCCGGCCTTCATGAAAGAGAGGAGCAGGCTGGCGGCTAGGTACGACAGCGCCCCGGCCGCCATGATCAAGGTGTTGTTGACCTTGTGGAGGATGCTCCCGATGAGGACGTTCCAGGCCAGACCGGCGATGACCTGCGGCAGGAGGTGGACCGCGATAGTCAGGGCATCCCATTGCTTAATCTCCTGCATGAAGTACGCCAGGTAGAAGGAGGTGGATTGGAATCCCATGAACCCGATGACCGTGACGGCCATGATCTGGGACTTGGTGTTAGACTGGTATATCGAAGGGGGAAGCACGAGAGAGACGATTGGCGTACGAGATTGAAGTTCCTATCTTTCCAGATGAAAGGTGGCATCATGGGATGAGAATACTTCGTCTCCCAGTATATGAAGGCGCCGATGAGCACAAGGCCGATAATCATCAGGCAGAGAGTCACGGGGGACTTCCATCCGTCTGTCGGGCCCAGACTGCGTCACGACTGTTAGACGACACCATCCCTCAGGCATGGGTTCTAGGGAGATAGCGGAGACGTACGTGATCCCGGCGGAGAGCATCCCCGTTCCGAACAAAGTGAGGACAGCCCCGAGCCAGTCAAACGTCTTGACAAACAGACCAAGGCGCTCCTTGAAGGGCTGTCCGGGAGTATACGCTTCCACCTTCGGCACGGCCCACAGCCCAAAGAGGAAGAGCACGGCCCAGAGCATAGCGATGAAATAGAATGAAGCCCTCCACTGTAACACCAGAGCCATCAGTCGACATACTTTCGAAGATCCAGGGTACCAGCAGCAGGGGCCGAGCACGTACATTGAAGATCCTCGTCGCTATACCACAGGTGATGCTCCCCAGCACAAACCCGAGCGGGTTCCCCGCCGAGAACGCCGCGAAGGCCATGTTCTTCCTCTTGCTCGGCCTGCCATATGCCTGGCCCAGGATGCCGCCAGCCGGCGGGACGACCATGGCGCAGCTGATGCCGAGGACCCCCAGGACGACGTCCATCCAAAAGGGGTTCTGCGCGAAGCCCAGCAGCAGCACGAACACCGCGAACGACCCCATGCCCGCCAGGTACACTAGCTTCCGGCCCAGCAGGTCCGACAGCTGCCCGACGGCGAGCTGGAACGCCCCCGCCGTCAGCGTCGGCGCCGCGGCGATCCACACGATCTGCGACTGCGTCATGTCCAGGTCGGCGCCGATGGACGCCGTCACGATGGACGAGGCGCCGACGAGGAAGGTGGTGGTGGACATGGCGACGGTGGCCTGCGCCACGAAGGAGACCTCCTGGAACGTGTTCTTGAAGCATGCCGGGCGCCTCCCGATGTCCTGGACCAGGGACTGCACGCGGGACAGCGGCCGGTCGTGGACCTGGTGCTGGTAAGATGGAGGGGAGACCGGCCCGGTCCCGTCCTCGGTATCCGTCATGCCACCAACGCTTGCGGCGGCCCCGTCCTTCGGATTGTATGCACCCTGGGAGGATGGCGTGATCGTGCCCTCACCTTCCGAGAACGACGGCGGCGTGTCGTTCTTCTTCACGTCGACCATGATGGGCAGAATGATATGGTCTCCACAGAAGAGAAGCCAAAAGCCGTGAGCTGCGACCTAGATGTCCACCTCGCCATCTTATCTGACGGGATGTGGGAGCCTTTAAGGAGAGACGAGTCGACAATGGGTCTTCAGTGGGTCGGTCGTTCTCTCTGCTGAGAGCTAATTCCGCGATCCGCCAAGTCGGGCACTTGCCAACACCGCGCGGCGACGCCGGCCGTTGAAAGTGCGGTTTTCCTTCGGGGATTTCTGGCGGGGCCTCCTTATTTTCACGAATAAAAGGTGTATGGTTAATTCAGACGTCAAGCTCGCCGTGTAAGCCGTAGTATATTTGGACGTATCATGCTCCTTCGTCTAGGAGGATCCCTCATTCAAAATCGTGAGATCCATTGTCTGCGGATTCGCCTCTATCGCCTTGAACGGAGGTCGTAAATCCGTATTTCCGGTCTATATCGGATTGGTAACGAAGGCATTCCTATCCCCCCTTCTGCTTCGGCTTTCTACAAGACCCGCCTCATCCTGGTGTTTTACAAATATCACCACTCTCTCGGACATCGGCGACCGGGCGGCTCAATCTGTCCTTGACAGGCTCGTCGATAGAAGGTGCCGGGTTATGAGTGAGTATGCACGTCTGCCGGATTAGATTTGAGCATAGTCTCCGTGGTCGAAGGCCACTGCTTAGCCCAAGGACAACGGAGATCTCGGCGAGCAATTAATTGTTCACACGTGTCCGGCGAGGGTCCTCGCACATGAAAGTAACTACACTAAACATATATGTCACTTGGGTGTTCTTGCTAGCGGTAGCACCACACGGTTCTTGTTCAACCGGCCCGCACTGGAAGGCTCCCATCGTTGTGGCGACGCCGAGAGCACAGAGTCCTCAAAGTAGTCTTTAAATATGAGCACAAAGAACTTGTAACGGGAGAAGCATACACCGGTCTCGTCACTATTCCGGCCCTTGAGGCCTCCACCGACGGAGCCTCATCAGACCATGTCTCCAGTGTTCTCACCCCAGACCGACCAAGATTGTGCCCCCCGACGGTAATTGGGATCTTTTCGTTTATGCGCAGCTGGCATGTGGCGGCTTGGAAGCACAGATGGGCCGATGCGCATAAAATCCGGCTAGAGAAGGCGAGCGCACCTGCACTGCAGGAGGACACCTTCGCATCCTCGCCACCGGGTCGGCCGCCCACATTCCAGAGGGAGAAGGAAACGTCCGACCCTCCTGGGCTCAGATGAGTTGTCGGCCAGCCACCCAAGGAGCTGTCCTGGCAGGAACACCTGGGTGCAGCAGGCTGCAGTGAGCAGCAATTCCCCTGGGAGCAAAAGCTGACGACTGGCAATCAAACGTGGACTCGAGGTGCATACCCGCCTCAGAGCCGGCCTGAGCCGGGACCGGTTTCCTGGCTCAGACCGATAGGTGACGATGCTTCGGCAATGCAACCGGAGGGATACGCCTGGAGTGCATGCAGAATGCGTAGACTCGGAAACATGTGGAGGAATCCCTCGGGGGGGGGGGGGGGGGAGGTGGTGTGCGGGCATGTATGCGTTGGTGTAACGACGAACAGCAACATCAGGCGAACCTCGTTCCTTGCAGCAATTCGGACGGTCCACCCACCTTCGAGAAGCACCATTTAGGGTTTCAGCCCTGGCAATCCGATCCCGTCCTGTCAAACCTGACAGCCGTGAAGCGGCGGGGGTGGGGCCCAAATGGGGGACATCGGCCCGCGCTGGCAGTCGATCAGACCAAAATTGACAGACAATACCGACCTCATATCAGACTCTCGACAGGTGCGGACGCTTCGATCCGGCGTCAACAAGCTCCAGAGCCCTGGGGCAGCCTTCATGCAAGGGGGCCCTCGGGTTTGGAATACCTGCCGGTCGATATTGGCCTCTGACGGATTCCCAGGAAACGCCGACACGAGCTGGAAAGGCGGCCCATCTCCCGCTCCTTCACGTCAGTGAGCGCCGAGCACCCTTGGCTGCGTCGCAATCAAAGGATCTTGTGGCCTGGGTAACATTCCGGGGCGAGCCTGACCTTGGGGGCTGCACGAATGACCGACTTTAATACCGAGAACCAAACTTTCGGGCAGCTGGCATGCACGGGGGTGAACTCATCGCGAATCGATCGGCGCCACGTCCAGCCAGGATACCATGGGGCAGCAGTAGCTTTGTGGACCTCGCAAGGCGGCCCCCATCAGGGTATAGAGCACCCGCCCAGCTTCCTCCCCCAGGGGGTGGTCTGCTCCGTGATACGTGAGACCTGGGCTTATCAGTCTCGCGGTGTCAATCCCGGCACACACCCTCTGTGGGCATTGGTGCCTCTTCTCGGGTCAAGACTGGCCTGATCCATGAGCATTGCCACGTGGTGGACGCGGCAGAGAGGTAGTAGAGTGTCTGTGAAAGGCTCGCCAAGGTGATTAAACTGCAGGCAAGGCTTTGGAGGCCGATCCAAGGGGGGCGCGATGCTGTGTAGCGTGCGGTGTAAGGGTCCTGTCCGAGATGCGATGCAAGGTGATCAAGGCAGCTCTGACAGCCGCCCGCGAGAGGTCGGGCCAATATGCAGGCCAACCTCATTCTTCCTGGGATCCCCCATGGTACGATACGGGAACCAGTTGGCTGGCCGTCGGAGGTTAATTGTGCTTACCGGATCGACCGGTAAGGCGATGATCAGGAACATGAGATGGTCTTTTTGGATCGGATGGATGAGGCCCTACTTTGCCATGAGGATTGGAGTTTCGGCCCGCCCACCGCGGTCGACCGCTCTGCACGTACCATATGCAGGCACGCAGGATGCAAACACATCACACTGCGTGGCGCCCAGATGTCCAGCTTCGCTGCGGCCATCCCTGCTCTGAGCGCCTGCAAGCAGCGACGTCATGGACGTCAATAGGGGCCTTGTGGCGTAATGTCTCAGTTGGGGCCGGGGGGAGGGGGGCGGGCCTCAATCTCGTGCATTATTCTGACAGCATAACCAGACTTGCAGGTCAGCGAGCTCGAAAGCCTATACGTCCGAGTGGAAGCATGTTCGGAAGGTCACGAATCCCCCACACAGCGTTTCAGGTCGTGGCCGGAGATCAACCCGCCCGTCCATGCCTCTGGCGGCCTGGGAGGCTTTGCTGGTGTTGGTCTGTCTTGCGGGCGCCTAGGAAACTCGCCTGGTTCTGCATTGGACACAGCAGCCAAGGTTCATGATGAGCAGGAGCCCAGGATGGGATCCGATGGTGCGCCACCTGCATGGCGCAGTGACGGAGAGATGTCGAGAGCATGTCTCTCGTCGACATGCGGTCATATCAGCGGAGGATTTGAAGCCAATCAGCAGCATTCGATCTATATGCACCTGCCACTCCGTCGTACAAGAGTGACACCAAACAAGGCTGCATCAAGCAAAGGCAGCACGGCAGGACAAGCGAGCAGGCGAGCAGGGTATGTCAGACGAAGCAATGGGTACGCGGGACAGCACAGTGCCGCCACCCAAGCAGTTGACGATCTCCTCCACACGCGACCGGAGAATTGAGGAAATTCGTCATCGGGTGCTCGAAGATGTTATCGGCATGACTTCCCCTGAGTATCTCGTTCCAAATAAGCCATGGCGAACGCAAAAGATCCGCACCAGCCCGGTGAGGGCGCCGTTGGTTCCTGTCATTGGGGTGAACAGTTCCTTTCGACGGTTCATTAAGTAAAACTGGAGAACCTGAAAGGAAACAGTAGACACCGCTCCAGTGGCGCCCTGCTCCCCGGCCTGCCAGTCAGCCTGTGCATCTAGGCGCGGCAGCCAGATGGAACGGCAGGCTCCCCGAGGTAGGTTGGCCTGCAGAGTTCTCGGGCAGGTCAGACCTGTAGGCATGAGCTTGCTCGTTTACCGGCTTCCAGGTGTTCAGGTGGCGCCTGTCCAACACGATGGGGTCGTCACTACCCCATCTTTTGCGTTGGTATACCTCCTTTCCCCCCCCCCCCCCGTGAAAGACTCGGACCAAGCACACACTGCCGCGCGGACTTTCATGCAGGAGATATTGTAATCAGCGTTGCCGAATACTGGCCATTCCAAACTCAGGATCACACTCGGTGGCTCCGTATAGCACTCTGCTGTTTTGAGGGCGATACTATTCGTGCTCTCTTGGAAGATATTAGTGTATACACTAATCTTTGAACTGAGAGCAGGCGGAAAACACGATCTGCAATCCGGTGCAGTAGCACTCAGATCAGATCAGGGTACAACTTAGCTCACCTGGCCCCGGGGGGGAAGGGCCCGTCTTACTGAACCCACCACTCCGAGAGCGTGCACTGCCAATTCGTCGCCTCGAGACGTTGCTTATTATGGGCAGCTTAATGTCAGTGCCCACTGTATAGCTAAACAAAAAGGCGCCCTGCACCGGGGCAGCACTCGGCGTCCTGAGGCGGAGGCCCCTTCGGAGCTTCCAGCCAAATTTTTTTTGAAAAAAAAAAAAAAAAAAAAAAAAAAGAGCTCAAGGCCTGTGTCAAAAGTGATGCGCAGCGTGTTCGTCCGATCTTGCAAGTGCGTATCCCTGTCCTGAAGGCAGATCATTATGGTCTTTATCAGACGAGGAGACGACGGTCTCTTGCTCAGCGGCGCGACGAGGAGATCTCGAACCACTCGATGGATGCCGCGGTCTCCATATAATGTAGTAATCTCGTGAGCTGCGAGGCGTGTAGCTGGGCAACTAGGAAGCTATGGTTTGCTCCGCTAGTCGCGCTCCAGACGCTGGGCCTAGCAGCCAGCTAGTGCGATGCTACTGCGATAGACGTCGCGGAGATTCCATCACAGGGCATGGCCGCTGAGCCTTTGTTTAGGGACGTTGCTAGGCTAGCCCGTGGTTGCGGCACCAAAGGCAAGGAAGAATTGCGACTGGGAGAGGGATTTCCGCAGCGGTGGAGTTATTTCCAGTGCTTCTGAAAGCCCCTGGGGTTGGTGGCCATGACGGCTTCGACTCTGGACGTCGCGTGCGCTACTGTACTGAGGCCCGCTTGGTCGTCAGCCAGAGAAGCCAACCTGCCCGCAAGAGGAATGTCCTGAAGGTGCTGACACACTCTTGGCAATTACTTGGCAGAGCGCAGGCGCAATCACGTTCGGCGGGACTTGAGCCCCGTTGTAACCTGGTTTGATGCTGGCGAGGTGGGACCTCGATCTCCTGGTGTGCAAAGTCTGGTGACCTCCGCGATGAGAGGAATCATCATCAGCCATTAATCCCAGCGTCAGGCGTGCCGCTCTACTGCTGATGATCAGGACTGTCATATCTATACAGTGTCAATGCATCAATGCACCGAACCCTTTGTCTCTGGGACCGCAAGTAACCGAGTCTCGCCAAGACCAGCCAGGCCCGACTGTCTGGGAACGGTCAACGACCACATGCCGGCGCCACCTGGGGCCGGTCATCGTCTCGTCTCGCGGGCCACGACAAAAGCTGCCGAGCCGCGGGCTGGGGGCTGGGGGCTGGGGGCTGGGGGCTGGGGGCTGGTATGAACCAGGACACCTGTGGGGCCCCGCGCGAGATCGTGTGCAACGGGTGATCTTCAGGATGTGGCACGAGGCGACGCACATTCGAGTCCGGGACTCTGAAGCTGCGACGAGACAAGACGGGCTGGCATCCATGGTCCCATCATCAAAAGCCAGGGACGCCGTCAATGCAATGCAAACGTGGCCCGAGTGTAGATGGCCCTGTCTGCTGGGGGGACAGACCTCGCTTGGAAAATATTGCGTCGGGGGAGGGTATGTAGTAGGTGCAGCGTTCCGTCCCAGCAGGCTGGCAGAGGCTGAGAGGTTGAGGCTGGAGGCATGAAGGTGGCGGTCCGAGGTTGGCGGGGGGGAGGGGTGGTTTTGGTTTTGGTTAGGAAGAATCAGGATATCAGAATTGCTTTTGGGCCCTTCCGTCTTTCTGCTCCTCTTTCTGCTGGTAGTGTACCATGGCATGACCCACTGTAGTATGTGACGTGACGTCGAGCCTCGTCCCGTCTCCAGGCCACCGAGGTTACTCACGGTCACCTCAGCATGACCACCTTTTTTTTTTTTTTTTTTTTTTTTTTTCTTCCTTCTTCTTCCCCTTGTTCCTTTTCTCCACACTCCTCCACCTGGCAACATCGGACTCGGACTAATTGCGGGGAGCCCTGCCCTGCAATCCGTGCCGCGTCCACCTTGTTGCAACCTCGTCTCCTCAACCTCGCGACTGGGGCACTCCTCGCTGGTTCTGTTTCTAACCCCACGGGGACGAACCCAAAGATGGACTGGTCGCTTTTGGGGTCGGATTAACTGAAGCCTCTTGACCGCCATGTCCCGACTCATGCTGGGCCTCTTGACGCTGTCGGTGCCCCCCCCCCCCCCAAAACCTTGAAGCTGGGGCTTTGACGGAGGATCCATATCCCAGGGCGATACTATCTGTACCGTCCGTCCTCGTCTGAGCTGTCGGGCCGGCGTGTGGCGAGCCCGGCGAAGAGTTGTTGAATCCATCTCTGGCACCAGGAGCCATGCCTGCTACTGCGGTACCACAGGGCCGGAGCCAACCGAGTGGACACCATCCCCTGATGTGGCGCTCATCGACACCATCGTCGTGGTATAGGGACTCCCGAGGTACATGGCGCCCGCGGCATTGACACCGGGAGGCCGCAGGTGCCCCGTACCTCGGAAGTTCATGTGTGTTATACGTCCGGAGTACGGAAAACGGCTCACTACTCCCCCCCCCCCCCCATTTTCAAGCGTTCGTGCAGCATCGTCTCCACCCGGTGTCCCAGCCTGTCTCGTCACCCCAACCGCTGCTGCATCTCCGCTTCCAGCCGTCGACCGCTGCTGGCGGGAGTCTGGACTTGTGTGTTCACCTAGACCTACGGGGCATGGGTTTTCCAACCTTGCAGTAGCCACTGCAGGATGCGGAACCTGCGTGCTGTGGGCGCGTGCAGATGGGGCCCCGCCTCCATAGCGGATTGGTCTGGTCGTCTCGTGAGCATGACTGCTACTACCGAGAACCCACCTAGTCGCAAGACTGGTGAGGGGGGGCTCTGCGGTGGCTAGGTACTCCCAGCATGATCTGCCTCCACTCCCGTTAATCTAAAGAGGCCCTGCCTGGCCTTGGTCATGGCTCAGGTCCGGAACTCGACAGAACGTCCCTGTGCCCATTCTATCCCCTCCTTGGTCCGTGTTATGGGACTATCCTGGTTAGTCCCTCGGTCCCTTGAGGGCGGCGAACCATACTTTTCGCTGCTCTTCAGACCCTCTGGGCCAGTCATCTTATAATCCCATCCCACCATCCCTCTGCCATAGCTTATTTGCCTCCCCCTGCTCCTCACATCATCACTCTTGATCTACCAGATACTTCGATCTCATCCCTTCGAGGTGACGCCAATTTCGCCGCCGCAAGGCCTGTCTTCCCGTCGCCCGGCAGACTTATATTGCCCCTGCCAATACATCTCATCATCTCGACACCGTGCCGTGCTGTGGGGTTCGATCCCCATGTCACCCCGTCGTGGGTCCTGAGCCATTGCTTCCGCCGACATCCACCTCGCCTATCACGACAAGCTCGCATGACATCTATTCCCTGTGGCTGTCGCAGAGTGTGGTGGAAGGAAACGACCACGGCCGACACTCCCTGACCGGTCAAGAGAGCTCCACCGGCTGTGGCATCCTCGAGCTCAACCCGACGCCGGATCGGGCTGTCGGTACCACCCAAGGAAGCACACATCTCAGACGGGTCCTGACTTCACGGAACTGTCCTGGTATAAGAACGGACAGGACGGTTGAGTCACCGGGCGACAACCGAAGGCTTGGTTGGGGGAGGGAATTGCTGATCAGCCTCGGAGACCACAAACGGATCGAACGTCCACATTCGAAGTCTGGTACAACAAATTGCTTCCTCAAACCCGTGTCCACAGCTGCCCTGTTCTAGGTAAGTCCAGTCTCGCCTCTCGCTGCATGCCGTACCCTCTTCTAGACTTCCTGTACCATTCATGCAAGGCCCTGTATCCCGGGGTTTACCCAACGCCTCCCCGGATTCACGCTTTTCATGCCGGCAAGCCTCGTCCGAACCTGATGATCACCTGTGTCGTTCGATGAGCTGAAAATTGTCCGGTGTCGTGGTTGTTGTGGTTGTCTCGAACTCTTCAACTTGCATTCTTCCCATATCTGCTCTAGTCTCAGACAGCTTGCTTCACGCTACCGACTTCTGCTGCCCCCCGCCCCCCCCCCCCCGAGATGTGCTGACCTCAACCTTGTCTGGGTGTCTAGCCAGAACTCTGAGGTCGGTATATATGAGGCTATCCGCTTGATCTCAGTATAAAGAGTGCCCTCAGTTGTCAGTCAGGAGACAGACTAAGGCGGTCGGTCTAGTTGCGACGACCACGTCTTGCGGTTCCTGTAAAGCCTTGCACAAGAAGCCCCATCGATGGTTCACAAATCAACTCAAGATATCCATCCCCAGCTGGCACGTGTTATCCTGACCAACGGACTACTCCTTCAGAGGTCGGTGTCGGTCCCAGCGAAGTCATCATGTTGTCCAATCCTTTGCAGCGGTTCTCGCCGTACCACTCCCTCCCATCGTCCAGTCTACTGTCCAACAGTCATATATCTCAAAACCATATGCAACACGCTGGACTCGAGGGCCTGCCCCAAGCGCCGCATTATACTCTGCAACACCTCCAGCAACATGTCGGGGTTCACAATTCGCATCTTCACCGCCCTGGCCCTCAGGGCAAGCACAGACAGCACCCGTACGGACCAGGCGGAAGGTCTTCAAGTGTCAGCGGTCCGGTCAGGCGGAGGATATCGCGAGCCTGTGACCAGTGCAATCAACTTAGGACAAAGTGCGACGGACAACATCCCTGCGCTCACTGCATAGGTAAGTCTTGTCTTCCCGTTCTCGCAGCGCGGGAAGCTCGGATGGGAGACTAAGCGACGCAGAATTTGGTCTCGGCTGCGAGTACCAGAGAGAGAGGAAGAAGAGAGGCAAGGCATCCCGGAAAGACCTCGCTCAGCAGGCTGCTGCGCAGGCTGCGGCTGCGCAAGGTGACCGCAAGTCTCCGACTCCTGGGGCGGAGAGCAGCAAGCTCAACGATCACCCAGATGCAAGGATAGTCTCCTCAACGACCGGAAATGATATACAAGCAGTCGAGGCGGGAGGTGAGGACGTCCTGCAAAATGAGGAACGCTCATCGAGTATGGAAAGCGCGCCAGATCTGGGAACGCATGCACCACAGATGGCTGGCCATCCTGGAATCCTGGAACACGACGAACTCGACAACCAGGGGCCTTTCGACCCCAATAGCTACGCTGATGTTCACCACGCATACGATCGACAGGCTATGGACGCCCACCTGATGAACACAGGAGGCCATCCTGCCTATGGCCCGAATCAAGGTGCGATGCCAACCTATCCCGACCTATCTTATGGAATGCAGCCGCAACCGCCATCAGGCTTTACGCCAAACCCAAACACCTTCCGGATGACAACGAGTCCCATGAGCGCTTACCAAATGGCCGGGGATGGTCCATCTCCTGGCTGGATGAATATGCCGTCTCCGCCTCGGCAATACTCTACGCAAATTCCAGCACCGAACTTCCACAGTTCACGACTCCGGTATCCCGTCTTGGAACCTCTGGTCCCTCACTTGGGGAACATCCTACCGCTATCACTTGCCTGCGATCTTATCGACGTCTACTTCTCGAGCTCCTCCTCCGCGCAGATGCATCCCATGTCACCATACGTCTTGGGCTGCGTCTTTCGCAAGCGATCCTTCCTACACCCATCAAAGCCGCGAAGGTGTCAGCCCGCTCTGTTGGCAAGCATGCTCTGGGTAGCGGCTCAGACAAGCGATGCTACCCTACTGACAAGCATCCCTTCTGCCCGGGGAAAGATCTGCCAAAAATTGCTGGAGTTGACCGTCAGTCTGCTCAGGCCACTAATCCACACACCCGCAGAAGATGCGTCAGCAGTCTCCAGCCCACCGGCTATCGACGGCGTTGCGCTTGGCGGCTTGGGAGTGGCACTTCCCGGCACGATCAGCATGGAGGCGCTGACCAGCGAGACTGGTCCGTTTGGTGCAGCGGGCACTGTGGACGACGTCGTCACCTATATACACCTGGCAACAGTCGTTTCCGCGAGCGAGTACAAGGGAGCAAGCCTTCGTTGGTGGAATGCTGCGTGGTCTCTGGCGCATGAGCTCAGACTGGGCAGGGAGCTTCCCCGGTCCATGAGCGCACCAGACCCGGAGGGTGAGGGTGCCGACGGCCAGCCCGACATCCCGGGGCTGATCACCGAGGAGGAGCGTGAAGAGAGGCGGAGAGTCTGGTGGCTCGTCTATATTGTTGACCGGCATCTGGCGCTGTGCTATAACCGCCCGCTGTTCTTGCTCGACATTGAGTGCGATGGACTGTGGCAACCGCTCGACGATACCGCTTACCAGAACGCAGAATTCGACCCGCAGGCCCAGATGACAGATCCCAATGTGATGGCCTCCGACCCCTCTACACAGGCTCAAAGGCGGGCAAGGGGGCCTTCGTTTGAGTGCAGCGGCCACAGCATCTACGGCTACTTCCTACCGTTGATGGCGATCTTGGGCGAGATCGTCGATCTGAACCATGCGCGCAACCATCCGCGATTCGGAGTCGGTTTCAGATCTGCGCGCGAGTTCGATGAGCAGGCGGTGGAGATCAGGCGGCATCTGGAGCTTTATGAACAGAGCCTGAAGAGATTTGCCCAGCGGAATCTGGGCGCGAACAAACCAACATCGGACGACCAGGATAATGACAACCTCAACGAGGGTCACGGCCCGACTGACACGGGCACGCCTTCAGTGCAGTCCGTCCACAGCGTCCTTACCAGTGTCAGCCGGCTGAGCGAGTCGGAGATCCAGACACGCATCGTCATAGCCTACGGCACGCACGTCATGCACGTGCTGCACATACTGCTCACTGGCAAATGGGATCCCATCAACCTACTCGACGACATCGACCTATGGATCAGCTCTCAGGGCTTCATTACCGCTACCGGGCACGCCGTCTCCGCCGCAGAGGCCATCAGCCACATCCTCGAGTATGACCCTGGCTTGGAGTTCATGCCGTTCTTCTTCGGCATCTATCTCCTCCAGGGGTCCTTCCTGTTGCTGTTGATTGCCGACAAGCTACAGAGCGAGGCCTCACCGAGTGTTGTGAAGGCCTGCGAGACGATTATCAGGGCTCATGAGGCTTGTGTGGTCACCCTCAATACTGAATACCAGGTTAGCATCCTTCGCTTCTCTTGGTCTTTTTATTATCAACATGGCAAATACTGACTCGGGCCCAACAGCGGAATTTCAGCAAGGTCATGCGCAGTGCCCTTGCACAGGTCCGCGGCCGCGTACCAGAGGACCTCGGCGAGCAGCATCAGCGCCGTCGCGAATTGCTCGCGCTATACCGCTGGACCGGCGACGGGACCGGTCTGGCTCTCTGAGCGGTCCGTGCTCACATCGTCCTATCCACTCGCGTGTTTTGTTTTACTTTTCTATAGCAACATCTTATATTGCTGCTTGTCAATATCGCTTCCACAAGGGAGGATCATCACGCATCCTGGGGGGACCGAAAAGCGGAAAGGAGGTCAGACTTTCATGTGTCCTGGACCAAGCGACAGGGCGAAAACAGCGCTGATTCTCTGGGCACGAGATTGCTTGGGTTGTCTGTTTTCCAACGCTGCTCACACGTTCAATCCTGGATGTCTTCAGTGGTGGTTTTCCGAGAGCACGGTACATGCGCCTCTTCTATCCCTTATTCACGGAGTAGGGGATCTAGCGAGCGGTCGATTGGCTGGAGATAATACCAATGGCGTAATAGGTCTTCTCCTGATCTCGAACACATCTTGACACAAAATCTTGATCTATTTCTTCCTTCTATGCTTTCGCGTACTGCCTTTTCTGATTAGATCTCGTGGCGCTGTGCGTCTAACGTGACGCCCAGCATCATAACACATCTAGCTGCCATGTGCCCATCCTCTCGAACGTCTAATCGGCCCAGACGGATTGCGTATGGTTGTTGCTCTGCATTATCTCACGCGGCGAGATCGTACGCCAACAAGTTCTTCACCGGTGTAGTTCCTCTGCAGTCCGAACGTTCTGAAGACAACAGCCCTCCGGCTCGATCGGGTGGTACGGGTTCGTTGGGCTGTGTGGTAACGGACCTCCAGTGAACCCTTCGAGATCCAATGTCCTGTTCTGTCCAGAGATGCTGATACTGCCAGGGACCGGATCCAAACAGCGAAGGCCATAAGCTCTTCATTACACGAGCGGAAAATTTCCAATTCCTCAACTCACGTATCCTTTCGTCCCATATCTTTTGACCCGGTAATTATGCTCTTAGTAGGCGATGTCGCCTGCCAGCTCCACAGGTTCTCTCCTGGAAGACATCTCTGCTCTAACGAAATTGTCTGGCACTTCTGTGGCGACCTCGGACCGACCTCTTGCGTGCGGTTTGTCCTCCTTGTTGTCACCCTCATCGAGTCCGTGCGGCTGGCGACCTCCTCGCCTGCGCCTCCTGCGGAAGAGCCACCAGGCCAAGAAGCCCAGGGCGGCGATACCCAATATCGCCGCGGCAGCTCCGATCCCCGCCGCCGCACCGAGCGAGAGGCCCCCGTAAGGCGTGGCGGGGGAATCCGTTGAGGGTGGGCTGCTTTCAGTGTGGGCGCTCGCCGTCCCCGTGGCGGACGATGTGGCGGCAGTCGTGCTCACCGTCCCCGTCGCGGAAGGTGTGGCGGCAGCCGCGCTCGCTGGGTACAGCTGCGGCACATAGTCAGGTCAAGCGGTCTTTTCCGGTGACAAATGGGGTTACACTGACGTTGTACGTAGAATACTTGGTATTGTTGATGGCCCTCAGCTCTCGAAACGTGAACTGCTCCCCGATCTGTGGCGCGGTGATGTTCGAGCCCAGGTGCATGAGGGACGTGGAGGCCACGCTCATGCGCCAGTTCGACCCATTGACAAGATTGAAGAAGTAATACGTGCCGTCCCCCCAGGGCTCCACCTGCCAGAACATGGACGCGTCCGTGGCACTATATCTGGCCATGATCGGGCCGGTATCACCAATGGCCGCGTCTGAGCTGTCGTCGCCATTCCCTGACGACGTGGCAGCCAGGTATGAATCCGGCCCGCTGTTCTGGCACCGGAGGAGGTATACTGATGAGTTGTAGGGCCAGAACTGCCAGGCCTGGTCCGGCCGTGTAGAGTGTGTAAGTTGGAAGAACACCGTGCCCGTGGTGTCATTGTTCTGGAAGAGCGGCGTTCCGACCATGGACTGACCTCTTTGCCTTGCCACATTGACCTGGTACCAGGCGTTCTTATCAAAGTTCAGAGATCCCATTTCTCTGAATCAAGGAGCAGAGTATATAATTGGTCTTTGTTGTCCCACGGCGGCTGGGGCGGCACCTGCATGTGAGGGTCGTAAGCTATAAGGGAAGAAGGGAAGAAGGGCGGAGGCAGGTACGCGAAGACTACGTGACACCAGAGACCCTTCGTTGGATATGTAGGTCAGCTTGGCCCCCAGTTTGCCGGGCATCCCTCGACGCGCGTCAGCCCGTGGAGTCTTCGGCTATGCGAGTATGGACTGCTTGAGGCCGCTTGGCGTCGCGAGTGGCTGACGAGGCCGAGGTCTCGACCGACGGCCTTGAACTGCTCGCGAGATACACGGCAGGCCTTTTGCGATAGAGCCTAGGGGTGAGCCCAGTCTCCCCCGAGAACTTCCAAGAGAACCCAGGTACTGGCTGGTTCCGAGTTCACGAGCCTCACACAGCAAGATATACCTATTCTGACTCCTTGCGATTCACGGACCGCTATGTCTGCCCAGGTGGTGGTGACATGCTGTCCCCAGGGCAGCAGGGCAACAGGGCAGCAGTATTCGAAGGAAGCGAGATTGGAACTGCCATGCCTGCTGCAGACCTAAGCATACCGTTGCAGCGCATATGTATGAGGGAACCCCCCTAGAGACGAGGCGGCTGCAGCACTCGCGTCTCGTGGCGTCCATTTGAGTGCAAGCAGACTCGCCAACAGCCGAGCCTCCGGCTGTAACGCGCTTAGCCCACCCTCCCCCGGAGGAGATGGGATGGGGTGGTCCTCTGCCTGGGCAAGCACCCACGCCCAGCCAGTCCCTGAGCTCAAGTCGGCAGCGGACATGGGTCTTGCAGGCCAGGGACAATATACTGCGACCGGCAGAGTGACCAGCAGCATGGGAGACCGCATGGGTGTCTGGCCCCTCGACGGTTGCACTCGGATCGCAACTTCGGAAACACCAGATGGTGGTGGTCACCATCAATCGTCAGATCGTCAACACAATGAACGCCAACACCACAATCTTCGCCAGGAAGCCAAAGGAAGAACCTTAAATCTAGAGGGAGGGGCATGACCTGGGGTCGAACGGGGCCCTGCATATAGGAAATGCATCTCACGATGCATAGGAAGACTTCCGATGCCCAGGTGCGCGAAACATACCTGGAGCTGACTTAGTTGAGGGATACACCAGGCCGGCAATGGGCAATTCTGGGCATTTCAAAACCATTTGCAAGACTTACCGAAGTTTCACTTGAAGTGTCTTGATAGAAGCCGAACTTCAGGAATTTTCTCTGCCTTTGCCATTCCACGCCCATGGACCTTGACCCCCTCGAAACCAAGTCCTGGATCACGCGCCCAGGAGGGTCGCTCATAGAACATGTTCTCGAACAAATTAGGATGGCGTAGATCTCAAGCGGACAGACAACATAATTTTAAAAGGGTTTGCTGTATCGAAAACGTCATGATCCTGAGCTCTCCAGATGCTTTGGCTGGGCGATATTGATATCTCTCGCAGAATTCCTCGGGACTCCTCAGCCAACGATGGGGATAGTGCAGGCGCGTGAACGATGCACTGCACAACAGGAGCAATTTTGATTTAGAAAGGGGTTAGACGTGTGCAGTCATGACGGTACCATACTGAAGTTTTGGGGGTCAGTTCCGGCGATCTCGAGGAACTGGCCGGCACCAACCAGCCGATGCTAGAGCACTGTACTCGCCACGGGTAGGTTTGCATGAAGACTTCATGGAGTTTGGAAAACCATCCAGCTTCAACACCGTTACCTTTGTCGGCTTGGACGGAAGCTCTGTCTCATCTCGACGGGGCCCGCGACAGCAGCCGCCAATGCAGTTCGTCAAGGATTTCTTCAGTTGTCTCTGGGAAGGAATCTGTTGAGCCCGTCTCAGTTGGAGATTAGGATAGGTTACGGTTCTCCCCACGAGGTAGGATCTATATATGGCACCCACCTGGGTAGACGTCGCTCGGCTGCCGAGCCAATGGCCTTCAGACGAGAAGGGTATTGGGCCGGTGCCGCTAGAAGTGCAGGAGTCCCAACACAGCAAGCAAGTGCTTGTCCCAATCGTCCGCAAAGACTAGCGATCACACCGCGAGGGGGCTAGGAGGCTCAAGAGTCTCGACATGTCCAACTCATTGGAATCGACGAGACGATCAGTACTGGCCTGTACGTCCAGGTATGGCATGGCCTTCTCGATAGATGGGCCTGCTCGTTCTTCTTGGAATCCTCGATATGATGAGGAGGTGCCATCATGTGAGCCTTACGCAGGAGACTGAGTCAATTCCAGGTGCAGCTTCAACTCGTGCGTTACGATGTCCAAGGTGGAAGTGACATGTGGAGTTGAGGCGAATATCGACCTATGAGCCTCGTTCACCTTCTACTACTCATTGATCAACATACTTCCAGTTGAGTGGTACGGAGAGTCTGAGTTTTGGACAGCCCTCGGGACATTCTTTCTCACGATCGCCCTCATCATCTTCACGTTCATCATCAAGTAAGTTGACATTATCAAGAAGGAAAAGCGAACAAGATCTACCAGACCCGGACATCAAGAAGCCAACCAGCTATGTACAAAAACCCTGGAACCCACCAGTAAGCTCCCACAGATCGATCCAGCAGAAATGCTTCTCAGCCTCCATGATTGAACAGGAGGCACGTAGAAGATCACTAGTGGAACAGCTAGCACATCGACCCTGAGGAAGAAGATACGTACAGAGAATGAGCAGGACGCGGAAGGTGCTAGTAGTAGATTTGGCACAACTAATCCTCAAAGGTGCTCAGCGGAATCGAGCACGAGACTGCGAAGTTTGGCATGTCCACGACCTCGGTCATCCTCAAGCTCGCGGCCACGCTCGCTAGCATATAACCCTCGACCCTCGTCAGTCCCCTTTCGCTCTCTAACCAGTCAATCAGACCCCTCAGGGCCACCCTCGCCGCCTCTCTCGGGTCCGGGTGGATTCCGAGCGCAGCATAGGTCCCCTTGAGATCATCCTCGGCGACCTCTCCCGTACGCGGCGGCGTGGTGTAGTGCGGACATTTCAGCTCCATCCAGCCACCTGCGCCCTTCTTGACAATGCTGAGCCTCAGGCTCGCCTTCATCGGCGTCTCGATGGCAGCCCCGCACACCTCACCGTCTCCCTGCGCGGCATGCCCATCACCACAGCTGAACAGGGCGCCCGGCACCTGCACGGGGAAGTACACCGTGGATCCCACACCCAGGTACCGCGTGTCCACGTTGCCGCCCGACAGCGCGTACGGCGGTATGGTGCTGAACTCGCCCGCCTCCGCGGGGGCGATCCCGATGACCCCCAGGAAGGGCCGGAGGGGCACCGAGATCCCGGGCTTGAACACGGCCCGGCTGGGGCCGTTGGCGCCCGTGATCCCCGGTCGGAGCGACTTCTCGCTCAGGTCCCAGATCTTGAGGTGCTGCTCGGGGTACTCGTCCGCGAGGAGCCCAAAGCCGGAGAAGATGGCGGTCCAGCCGTGGTCGGCCGGGGTCAGGGAGTTGATCTCGACCTTGAGGATGTCGCCCGGCTCGGCGCCCTCGACGAAGACGGGGCCGAACGCCGGGTCGGCCTGGGCGAAGTCGAAGGTTGAGAGGGCGGTGGCTTCGTTATCGGGGCGGACCTGGTTGTTGCCGCCGTCCTTGAGGTCGAACGTGACCTCGGATCCGGAGGGGATGGTCAGGGCTGGCGAGAGGGCGTTGTTCCATTTGAGGTGCGCCCTGGAGGGGGGGATGTGGAAGGAGTGGGCCATGGTCTCAGGGGGGTTCTTGTGACCATCAGGACTGCTTCTGCACGCCTGGCTATGAACAAGTCGAAAGGAGAACTAGAGGCTATATCAATGGCCGCCACATTGATAATCCAGATACCAACTTCGACATGCCCGTCTCCTCCCCGCACCGGCTCACCCGGTACTTAGTAAGGACCACAGAGTCCAAATGGTCTCCCAGTCCGACAACAGTCTTCCAGGTTCCATATCAATATCTGTGACCCGCAATCGCTTTTCGTACTTCTGGGAAGAGGCGGGTGGACGAGGTTGGTTCTTTGGGAGTCCGCGGACACCGGTGGCTGACTTGAGATGCCCCTGCTGAGGGAAACTGTTCCAGGGGCCCTTCCAGAACGTGCCCAGGGCTCTCGGGGCCTATTTGCTGGAGATGAGGTGCCCGGGGCTGCCAGATAGGGAGCTGATAAGTGCGCTGCCTGATTTGCAGGCTTCATCCCGGGCCGTCCTCACCTCAAGCTTCTGCAAATGCGTACATATATGTACAGCAAAACATGATGCAGTCATTTCCTCAGCAAACAGGTGGTTACCCGAGACCTCTGTCTCAGATTGCCTGACCAGCAAGTCTCGCTTCTCGTCACCGCTCATAAGGCTGACTGTCCTACCTCGAAAAATCTCTTGCGAAACACCTGAGCCAACGCTTGGGCAGACACCACCACCACCACCCGTCGCGGACTAGCAGGCCAAAGATGGCCTTCACGATGCACTCCCACTCAGGGCAGTTCTGCCCCGGCCACGCCAAGGACCAGCTCGAGGATGTCGTCAAGCACGCCATCAACGTAGGCTACAAGACCATGGGCCTGACGGAGCACATGCCGCGCACCGGCCTGGAAGACCTCTACCCGGAGGAGATGGACGACCCCGAGGGCTCGCTCGCAGTGCTCATGCCCCGCCACGAGGAGTACCTGCTCGAGGCCCAGAGGCTGCAGGCCAGGTATGCAGACCAGGTCCACATCCTCATCGGCTTCGAGGGCGAGTTCATCCGCCCCGGGGCATACGCCTCCCTGGTGCAGGAGCTCGCGGCCCACCCGGCCGTCGACTACTTCATCGGCTCGCTGCACCACGCCTGCGGCGTGCCCATCGACTTCGACAGGGCCTTCTACGCCAGGGCACGGGGCGCGGCGGGGGGCAGCGAGGAGCTGCTGCACGCGAGGTACTACGACGAGCAGCACGCCATGTTGGCGGCGCTGAGACCGCGGGTGGTGGGCCACTTCGACCTGATCCGGCTGATGGGCGAGGACCCTGGTCGAGACGCCAGGACGGCATGGGACGGCCGCGTGTGGGAGAAGATCGTGCGGAACCTGGAGGCCGTCCGGGCTTGCGGCGGCTGGCTGGAGTGCAACAGCAGCGCGTTGCGGAAGGGCCTGGCCGAGCCGTACCCTGCGCGACCCATCGCGGAGGAGTGGCTCAGGATGGGCGGCAGGTTCACGCTGTCGGACGACAGCCACGGCATCGCGCAGGTCGCGACCAACTACGGGAGGGCCCTGGACTACCTCGAGTCTCTCGGCGTGAAGGAGGTGTGGACGCTCCAGAGGGGGCAGCAGCCCGGTGCACAAGACGGGGAGAAGGCCGCGTTAACCGAGGTCAGCGTCACGGTGGAGGATATCCGCAGGAGCTTGGCGCAAGGGCAGGGCGCGGGATGCATGGGCTAGATGAGATGTCCACGAGGACCCCTAGACAGACAGTCGGACCAGATGGCGCGGATAGAGATGCCTCCAACCGCATGCTCGAGGCGGGCTCGCAGGAACATAGACGGATTGCGGACGGACTTGGACATCGTGCGCCCCCTCAAGGCCTCGACCTGTTCCACTATGGTAGATCTCTTGCTGGATGGTTTGTTAGATCTGGATTTTGAGCAAAGCCGCTTGCATCTTCAGACGCCAGCCTGACCACGCCGGCACACCGATACCCGTCTCATATGATCGTGAGGAGACAGACACCTTACCATCTCGCCCTCGATCCACCCCTGTAGTTGACGTATTTATTACCTGTGGTGGTGTTGGCGACGACCTGGACAAAGACCAACTCCATGTCAACGGATGGAGGCCAGTCACCGTAGATGCGCCACCATAGCAAGATATACACCGCAGTACTTACGACCAGAGAGGCCCGGAAGGCTGGGAACGACCAGACCGGGAACGGTGTTTAGGTGTTGGTGGTTGGGGTCACGGCGGGGACCGGCGCCGGAGACCAGCTCCGACTAGGCCAGAAGGGGGAACAAGTGTCAACGGAAAGGCGTGTACGCCAGACGCCAGTGTCATTCTTCCATCGACCACCGCGGGCACCTCCTTTCGGGAGCAGGGGCTGCTATGGCCCAGCGCTGGCCTGCTCAGGTGTCAGCCGGGACAATCGACAACTGCAAGGCCAGGTGATTGGTCCTGAACTCTGCCCGGCCCAGCTCGATATCGGCGTTGAATAAGCAGGCACGCACGTCTGACCACAACCGCAGCAGCTATCCTTCTGGCCGACAATCCGTTCTCCTCACATGATCCAACCCTTCACCCCTCTGAGTCAGGTCGAGGGGAGATATTCGGAGGCCAAAGTGTCCTCCCTCAGCTCATCCTCTTGTTTGGGGATCGGACGTGGACGCGGAACTCGTGGGGGAGGCTTTGATCTGGTCCCTGCCCAGGGCACACTCCTATATATCTGGCGTATGACCTGGTTGGGAGGTTCTCATCCGCATCACAGCACTGCAGCACCACCGCTGAACCCGACTGAAGGCCGCGCCTGTGCCAGAGGGCGCTTCGATTAGTGAGCAGCTGCCTCGACGGGGCACCACTCCTGTGGACACCTGCCGGAGGTGTCTGAGGCTGTCTCTTCCTATCATACGTTCCATGCGTCTGACCCAGCGCCCCATCTGCTAGACACCACGCCCTGCCGCCTTGACAAGCCGAGCGCACAGCATTCATGGCGGAATTTGTCAACTGGGACCACGCCGAGCAGAGCCCATCCGGGCCAGGAAGCATGCCTTCCGGCGCCGGGACCAATCTCGATTTCCAGCCGATGCCTGCTGATCACGACTTCGATCTGGCCTTGGCGAACATTGATGGCGATGATTTCTCTTTCTGGGCCCTGGAACACTTCGAGACTAGTCACCTGGACCCCGGGCTGGGTCCGATGGAGGCAGCCGCAGGACCCGCCGCTCTCAATCTTCAGGTTCAAGAGTTGCCGTGCGATGCGTGCCAGGCTAGTGGGTTCGAATGCAAGAGGATCGAAGAGGGCAAGTGCATACCCTGCTGCACGAGCTGCGTCGCCTTGGATCTCAGCTGCAGCTTCGCTCGCTCTCCGGGCCGAGACAGTGCCGGTCCTGGACTTTCCCCTTCAAACCCTGGGCCCGGCGAACACATCTTCACCGTCCTCGAGGATGTTCAATATGGCGATGTCCGAAGCAGCTCATCTCCGGACCTGATCAATGCTGCCGCCGGCAATGACTCTGGAAACGACAACAGTCCGAACCCTCCGGCTATACCTAAGATAGGTGCCAGGTTCTCGAGAGATTCTGTGCGGATCCTGAAGGCCTGGTTGTCGACGCACTCCCACCGTCCTTATCCCAATGATGAGGAACGCGAGAACCTCCAGAGGCAGACCGGCCTCAATAAGACCCAGATCGCAAATTGGCTAGCCAACGCCCGGCGTCGATCCAAGGGCAAGTTCCAGCGGACCCGCTCGACATCGCCCAGTGTGCGAGGCTGGGCCGGTGCCGTCGAGATCCCTCGGAGGCGAGGCACTCCTGCCTTCGAACCCGAGTATCTGAGTCCCCTCCAACGATGGGAGAACTCCCCTCCGGGTACTACCTACCCTCGCCGCTTGATTCCTTGCATTACTGATTTTCATCCAGAGAACGAACCAGCCAGCGTCACTGCCATCGCTTCTGCCATCCTGCATTCCCACCCGTACGAGTCGGGTCTCAATAGCCCTTTCAATCTTACCGACGACGATGCTGGCCGGTCCTGTAAGGGCTCGTCAGCTAGCAGCTTCGGTACCTCGCCATCGTCTGCCTCATTTGCTTCTGCGTATTCTCGTGGCTCCCGCGGCTCATTTCAATCCTTGGAGCAGAGAGGGCGGAGAAGACGTCGCAGGCGGACTGTCCCGAAGGAGGTGACTGCCAAGCCTGGGCTAAACGCCCCTCCTAAGACTTTTCAATGCACATTCTGTACAGTGAGTCGTGATCCTCACTCTCGTGATATTTCATTACCCTCGCGTGTTCTGCCTTCTGATTACCCCATCTGTCGATCCGCCCGCTCCCTGGAGATCGGAATGATGCTGACAAAGTGCACAGGAGTCCTTCCGCACGAAGCACGACTGGCAGAGACACGAGAAGTCTCTGCACTTGTCGCTAGAACGATGGGTCTGCAGCCCAAATGGCCCAAGGGCACTAAATACAGAGACAGACAAGATGTGCTGCGTCTTCTGTGGCTCCGCCGACCCTGATAATGCACACATCGAGGGCCATAATTATGCCGCTTGCCAGGAGAAGTCAATCAATGAGCGCACTTTCTACCGCAAGGATCACCTGCGCCAGCACCTGAAGCTCGTCCACAGTTCGAAATACCTGAATCGGAGCATGGACTCCTGGATGGTTCCCACTCCTGATATACGCAGCCGCTGCGGGTTCTGTGATTCGGTTCTGAGCAGCTGGCCGGCGCGAGTTGATCACCTGGCCGAGCACTTCAAGACAGGCTCTGATATGAAGAGCTGGAAAGGAAATTGGGGCTTCGAACCAGCCATTCTCTCTATTGTCGAGAACGCTATTCCACCATGTCAGTCCTTCGAATCATTCTCCTTCAATTGTACAGGGTCGCTAGCCCTCGCTATATCCGCAGCCTGAATTGCTCACACTACTGCTCGATAGTCATCATTCATGACGAACGAACGACTCCATTACCATTCCAGGCAGGCCAACATTCTACGGAATCCCCGCGAAACGCATACGAGTTGATCAAGGTTGAGCTGGTTCATATGCTCCAGGATCGCCGAGATATCAACGCAGCCGTGCTGTCAGACGATGAAATGCAGTTGGAAGCGTGCCGGGTCATTTACGCCTCGGAGCTCCTCTCTAAACGTGAAGCTGTCTCACAGACCAGCTGGCTTCGGGACCTACTGATGTCCTCAGATGAGCTGAGCCTGCGGGCTCGAATGGGTCCTCTGCGTGGCCAAGCCGAGAACTGTTTAGCCCAGCTGAGAGTCAACGGCAAGGACAACATCTTCGAAGAATGTCCCCTGGAGAAGCACCTCGGAGACTTTGTCCGCGCGAGAACGCTGCTCGGCCTGAGCGCGACAAACGAAGAGTTACAGATCGAGGCCTGCAATATTATCGGAAGAATGGAGGATGCCACCATCCTGCCCTCGGAGGAGTTCGCGAATTTCCTCTTGCGACTGATCTTCAGGAACCCAGCATGGCTATCAAGCTTTCGTCAAAGGGCAGACCTGCTTCCTGGAGATCAGTCTCTTGGTTTCAGCGGTCAGAGTCCCGTCAACGCCACAGTGCAGAGTTATTCACAGCTTGAAAGAGAGCTTTCCGTATTTGTCAGAAACCATCGGGCAACAGATGCCCCGGGCCCGCCGGATGATGAGCTTCGGAAGCAGGCTCGCCGCATCGTATTCGACTGTCAAGACAGCTGGCGGCATACAGCTGCCGACAATGCGGCATGGCTGACTGCTTTCAAGCATCGACATTTCCAGAATCACAGCCCTCAGCCGGTTTCAAGCAGCAACAACTCGCCACCGGCCGGTACCGCTCAGTTCAGCTCGGGCATGAGCAATATTGCCGACATCACGAATGCGGCGGCCGCACTCAATAATTTCGGGCCAACGAACACAGCAACCCCGGGTATACAGGCCGTGAGCACCCTCAGGCAGAGCCAATTCTTCCTGAACGGTTCCGGCTGCTATCGTCGCCTGGCGAGAGAACTAAGCAGATTCGTGGCCGCCTCAATGTCGACGAACAATCCGAATCAGCATGTGCCAACGGACCAGGAGCTACAACACCAGGCACGATGGATTTTATATGACGAGTAAGTTGGACAGTCCCCTAGTTTCTATTACTTCCGCAATATTGATACATCACCTTCAGTGACGACCCTTTCAACCATACTGCAGCCGACAACGCAGAGTGGCTTCAACACTTCAAACGCTCGGTGGGCATTCTCCCGGGTGCAGACGGCAGCAGCTTGTCGACTCTGTGGGGTGGTGGTGGCGGAGGGCTGCCCCTCTCAAATCAGTGGCAGCAGAACGCTACCACCTCCTTCCGGAACCCGGCTCCGGAAGCAATGGCTCCCTTGGCGTCGACGCAGCCGATGCAAATCGATAAGAGACCTCATTCTGGTCTCGATCTGGGCTCAGTCGATGCAATGGACGTACTACTGATACCGGATCCCGGGACGGTTTTCGCAAGTCGCGAGTTTGAGGACAAGCTCGTGCAATTCGCCGTCGCTGAAGTGGCCAGCTCAGGCCGCATGCCAGCGGACGAAGCCATCCAGGCACGGGCCAAGGAGATCTCGGGGATGGAGGTCTGGCAGGCGCAGCCTACGCCCGCGGACGACTCTGTCCTTCTTGCAATGTTCAAAGAGCTGGTAGTAAACAAGGTCAGGGCGGTACTGGGCGGCCATGATGAGGGATCGAGCAAACACAATGCACAAACGAGCACGATATCCCCGATAATACATACGCCGGAGAGAGGTCTGGATGCGATAGATCCGGGCTTGTTGCCCGCTCTGGAGCCCGGCGACAATCTGAAGAGGAGCGGATCATCACCCCTACCTCCTGATGTGCAGGTTGCAATATCAGAGGAGAAGCTGGATGAGATAATCAACGAGATACGGGGAGAGAGGTGAACACAGTCTCGGATTGAACATGATCACTCAGTTCGCACAGGAGTGCTCAAGAGATTGAACCGAGGATTGCAAGGACCCACCAGGAGACGGAGGGGCTGCGCTACTATGCTTAAGAAGCTCATGGTCCGAGAAACATGTTGTAGTGAAGGGTACAAAGTCGAAAGGCTCAATAGGTGTAATTCATATGGGTCTTCTTGGCCCCTGGCCCAAAGAACAACTGCAGGGAGGAGACCAGAGCTCATGTCGGATTTCTTGAATCACGAGAGAATTGAACGATGCGGAACTGGTGGGCCGGCCAGCACTATCATCAGAGCTGGTCACTCCTCGCTCGCTTGGACAATGATCTTCGGGAAGACTTTGGCTCCCTCATGCGGAACATGACGAAGGCAGATTGTGTCCAGAGGCCAACAGCCTAGGAGCTTCTTCGCCGGCCCTTCTTGGGTGCGCTGGGGCCGGCCCCATAGACATCATAGAACTCATATGCACCAGAATCCAGACCACAGTCATACCACAGGCACCGGATGAGGTTCAACTCGCCCTTCTTAGATATTTCTGTGGCCGGATAGAAGGCTGTACTCTCCCTTGCGGGATCCTCGCGAGGACTTGCAGCTCTACGCCCCCCGCAGGAACTCCTCGATATCCTTCTCGAGCGACTTCGAATCACCTTTCGCCAACGGGTGCTCGACCTCGACCGACCTCACAAGCTCAGCGTGCCTCCGACTTCTCGGCGCAATCCTGACAGAAAAGGGCAGCGGGCGCGCAATGATAGCCGTGGACTCGTACCCGAAAACAGGCTCGATCTCCCTCCCTTCCGCATCCAGAGCCTTCGAAACATCCAGCACCGCAAGCGCCTGCGCCGCGGCGAGGAATATCGCCTCCTCCGCCAGCCTCTTCCCGGGACAGATCCTCCTGCCGAACCCAAAGGCGAAACCTGACGGGTCCGGCTCGTTGTGCGGGGCCAGGTACCGCTCGGGCCTGAAGGCGTCCGGGTCCCGGTAGACGGCCGGATCGCGCGTGAACCACCACACGGCCGGGAACAGGATGGCGCCTCTCGGGATGTGGTACCCGCGGTAGTCATCCTCCTCCTCGGCCAGGTGTGGCACGCCCATCGGCGCGGTGGGGAACCAGCGCAGGACCTCCTTGATCAGGGCGTCGACGTAGGGGAGCCGGCCGCGGTCCTCCGGGCCCGGCAGCATCCTGCCGCCCGCGCCCGGCCCCAGGAGCCCGTCGACCTCCCGCTGCGCCCGCCGCTGGGCCTCGGGGAACATGGACATCGCCAGGAAGAAGGCCTGCAGCGTCCCCGTCGTCGTCTCCACGCCCGCCCCGTGCAGGGAGGCCGCGGCCCACTTGATGTCGTGCTCGCTGATGTCGCTGCCCGCGTCCCTGGAGCGCAGTAGGTCCCCCACGAGCGAGGGGCCCGGCCGCCCCGTGCGCTTGACGAAGCGGAAGGGGGCCTCGGCGCAGGCCCGGTTGTTCAGGTCGGCCTGGCGGGCGTAAGCCTTGAAGCCGGCCCCCGGGAGCCAGTCGGGTACGTGCTTGAGCACCGGGATCAGGTCGACGAGCCAGCGTCCGGGTATGTTGGCGACCGTGAGGTATGCGATGAGCCGGCCGTTGAGCCCGGTGAGGGGGTCACTCCCGTCCTGGTGGTTGATGCTGTAGCCGAACAGAACCCCCACCAGAATCGCGCTCGTCGACCTGCGCACGTTAGGCCATCCAGCTCGATAAGCCAACTCATCTCATAGACGACCCCTGCTGCCCGACTCACATGTGAAGTGCATGCTGTAGACCATCAGGCTCCTGCAGCACCCCCTCATCCAGCAGGTGCACCAGAAGCCTGCGCACTTCCGCGTCCATCATGCCGCCGAACCTCTCGACGGCCTTCTGCGTGCCAATCTGCGAATGCGCCAGCCTCCGGAACGACTGAAGCCTGTGGCCGGCCTGTAGGGACACGAGAAATCGCCCGAAGCCGCACCTGGTCATCTGCTCCGTCAGCGTGTCTCACTCGTCCGTCCCCAAGGTTATTTTTTATTTTTTATCTTCTTGGGAGGAGGGGGGATTGGGTGTTTCCCCAGAGCGTACATCTCATTCGCAAAGGTCGCCGCCGGTCGCCCCGGGTTCTTCATGGCCCTCTTCTCCATGAGCTCAGACGCGGCATCCCTATCGTGAAGGATGATGAGCGTCTGGCCCAGGGCGGTCACGGAGCTGATGGGCCCGTAGAGGTCCTTGTGCCTGAGCCAGTGTCTCCAGTGGACCTCGCCCTCGGGCGGGAACTCGGTGATGTTCCCGACCAGCGGCCAAAGATTTGGCCCGGGGGGGGAGAGGAAGTTTGGGCCTCAGTGATAACCTCCGGAACAGGTAGAGGCCCAAGAGGGCCACGAGAGTCAGGCTCAGGCGCAGTTCGTGCATTGTCTCTGGAAACCCACAGCGGCGATGGACCTATTCTTCTTATTGCTAGTCCCTGTCTGCTACTGAATACTAGCCCTCGACCAAGAGATCGATATACAAAACGGCATCACAGCTAAATCACTAGCAGTGGCATCTGACCAGGCCTTTCACCCAATAGCAAACGAGGGGTCTCCAAACTTCATAGACCCACCGACCCATTCGCAAGGTCGAGCATCTGTACTACTATCGCGTACGTTACATTTGGAATCCATGACCGTGACTAGGCATGCGGTCAGATTCATGAAGGGGGGGGGGGGGGTGTGCGCACTTATCCCCTTCGAACGTCTTTCTATCGGCCGACAACGGGCGCGTAGTTAGCACAGCTAGGGGCAGGTTGCCCGGCCGTCTGCATTTGATACGGAGGAAGGTTATGAGCCTGACAGAGACATACAATCGTCGAGCGCACTAGCTGAGGAGTGGCCGCTTTTGCTTTAGCATCGACTTCTGTGTCGGCCTTGGTACCATCAGTCCGCTCGAGCTCTTGCGCCTCCCGAGTCCTACTGCGTCAAGGGCTGGGATCTCCTCCTCTGCAAGAACTACGCAAGCTTTGGTCGCCCACGGCGTACAAAAGCCAGATTGCGAGGGCGATAAGCCCACCTCCTAGTAGGACTTCAAGGATGAGCATGATCAAAGGCAGAGGGGTGTGCTCTCAAGTGTCGGCGGGACCGAAGTTCAACCTGCTCCCATTCAGCAACAGAGGCATTTCGGGGCTCGAGAGTGGTGTGGAATCACAGGCTTTCCTCCTTGAATACCACGCACGTCCACTGCCGCTTTAAATCCCGTGAGCAGACCCGTCTGCACGTCTCGGTCCATAACCACAACCCGTCCATCCTGCTGTAGACCGACGGCAACCATGCTTCCGTCATTGCTGATGGAGATCTGTCGTGGGACCAAGCCTCCTGCCGGGAAGTCTTGGAGCTTTCCCAGGTTCCCGGTCGCGTGGTCGATGCTGAAGGTTATGATGGGATCTGACTTGATCTGCATGTTCTCATTCGTAGGGCTAGGTATGTGGAAGATGCCTTCGTTGCGGGAGGATACCAGGAGAAACCTGCCATCGGGCTGGTAAATGAAATGAGGGCATTGTTAGTCTGTTCCAAGGAAAAGGGAAACACCACTTTGGGCCCTCACCAGAGACGTGGATCTCACCCGCCAGCGTTGGGAACCCAGCCTCATCCGGCGCCAACCTGCCCTCATCGAACTCGACCCCGAGCCCGTGGCTCCCACTCTTGTATACCTCGGTGAAGTCAACGGTACTACTACTGGTGTATGTGATCCTATACCCAGTAATAGTATTCACGATCTCGCTCGTCAGATAAAAGTACGTCTCCCCCTCCGGCGTCACCAGAAAGGCGCCTTGTCGAGGCCCGCCCCCGGCCGGTGCGATCAGTGGCGCCAGGGCCGTGGACCTGAGCCGGCCGTCGTCGTTGGGCAGGTAGATCCGGGTGAGGTCGGGCAGAGGTCTGGGACGACCAGGAACTTGCCTGATGGGTCGGTGATCGCGTGATGGGGTTATAGCTGGTCCTGCCGCAGGGCGTTGGTGCCTGGCTAGGACGGGTGGTAGGTCTCGGCCTGGACGGGCTCCAGGGTCTCGAGGTCCGCTTTGGAGGCGTCGAAGGTGGTCACGCTAGCACCCGAGCTTTGCAGGGCGAGGAGAGGAGTCGTTAGCCGTGAAGCGGTGTTACATCGCTCCAGAGAGGCCATGTGATGAACGCCTGCAGCATGCCCGTAGCTCTTGGATGGTGGCTGGCTGGCACCTGCACGCGGCAGAGCCTGCGTGTTCATGTACCTTGAGGGTGCGTGGTATGGGAGCACCACATCTGCCAATGCGATTGAATCCGAATGCAACTTACTAATTTGCAACTGCCAGGCCGTTTCCCTGCCCGAAAAGCGTGCTCGCTACCGTTGCGAGAAGGGTGACCACTATGTTTAGCCGAAAGAGCGAGCCATCCTCATGGGTCCTCGAACGAAGACACGGTCCCGTTGGGGGAGCTCTCATCCATGCAGAAGAGACGGTTTGTGTGGAAAAGTCCAGGGTGGGCCAAGAAGACATATCTCCGCAGCCTGGCGTGGTGGCCTTGACCTTTAGATTGGAGCTAGTGAGTTCGATGGAAGTGATGCTCTCCAGGAAGTTGGCGACGTAGAGAATGGTAGCCCATGATCAACTGGGGAAAAGCAGCGCAATAAGCGCTACGCGTCGCCGAGCCCTGTCTCTGAGCATGGTCCTTGAGAACCGGAAGTGTTTCTTATGGTAGGGGCGCACGCCGAGAAGTACCCTGAGCTACCTAGCTAGGATGAGGTAGATGTTGGATAGTAGATAGTCGATGGGTAGAGAGAGCATCTTGCAAAGCCGGAGTAAATTAAATAGGGCTGAATCGACACCGAGATCCCTTCTTTTCGGCAAAGGCAGAAGAGGGCGGAACTCCGAAAATCGTGAAGACTTGGAAGAGAAATTAGCGGCGTCAATACCGTCAAATTGCTGGTATTTCGGTTCTGGAAGACCACGATGCCCACTCCCTCGCCGGGGAGTTAGGAACTCTGCGGACAAGGGCTAACTGAAACGCTTGAATGCATAAATGGCAAGTAGCTCCGTGGCAGACTGGCGACGAGTCCAACGTTCTCGACCTGGTATTGCCATCCAGCCTCGCTCCTTGTCCAGTAGCCTAGGACGCTGTTCGCAACGGGCACTAATATGGCTCAGATCCATATCGGGTAGAAGGAAGAGCGCCTTGGATTTACCCGGGACAGGCCCTCCTTGCCTGATAGACGGGTGATGGCGATCCCATAGAGGGCCCTTGGCCTCGTGGACGGTGAGCGCCAACTATACCGGGCGGATGACACTCGACCATGCCGCTCGTCAGGGCTACTCATCGACCATATTCGCAGACCTAGCGAGTTTAGGAAGATCCTGCATTAATCTTGTGCGGAGGCCACGGATCTCGCTCCCATCGTGCATGAGCTTCAGCCACGTATTTTCATGGATCCTTGGTTCGAAGGCTCGTGATTTCAAGTTTATTCCTAAGCTTGATGATCGATTTGACAGCGGGATGCGGGGAACCCAATCGAATGTGAAGGGTAGACAGGGGAGTCACTGATCATCCCAAGTCAGCCAGTAGGTAGGGACTAAGGTGGTAGCGAACTCCAAGCAAGCGCCGGGACGCAGCTGATTACACAGTATATGCTCCTGGAGGTTTACCGTCAATTTGTCTGTGCACTGAGCCGAGGATATCTGGGAAGTTCGTTGGCCTGGAAGCACCTCTGAAGAGCCCCATAGAGAGTGCGAAGGATCTCACGAGACGTGGAACCTACGAGAAGAAGTCAGAATATGGATTTCATAGACACATCATCTGAGCCAGATGCGCCAGGGACGGGAATTCCGTAGGCCAACCAGGTAGCTTGATGGCATAGATTCGTTGGAGAGATCAAGGGTGGCTACAGAACAGGCGCGATGATGAGGTTTTTTTTTTGGGGGGGGGGGGGGCGATAGTTGATAGTTACGGCGGACGACGTGCAGCGTATAGCCACGAAGCCGTTGCCGACCTTTCCTGCTTAGGGCGGTGCTGGAGATCTTCGCCGATTGAGCAAGGTCGTCTATTCTAGAGGGAGGGGGGGTTGTGTCCTTGGTGTTGATCTGCCCGGATTGTGAACTCTACACGGTCGCCGTCGCTCTGTAGCTTTTTTAGTTTGTTGACAGACCATCGGCCGTGCCGTGAGAGAGGCGTCTCATATTCGAACCCAGCCCCGGGATTTTTTTCGTCCCCCGGTCCTAAGATACCACCGAACTTCGTGGAACAGCTAATCTGGTGGTGGAGAAGCTGGTCATTCGAGTAGAATTGTACTGGGCTCACTGTCCACGGAGACGCGATCCTGATGGAAGCACAAGCTGACGGCGCGAGCTCCAAACACTACGCAAAGGAGTTGCCAGGCAGGTGTGATGTGCTGCATACATACCGCACTAAGGGCAGTGTGCAGCTGAGCAGACCGCTTTGCACCTGGTATGTCTGGCACTGACGCAAAAGTCTCGTCCAGCTGGAATCCGAGTCGCAGAAAAATAATCCAGTGGAGGGTGTGTCATGTCCACCCGCCCAGTCTAGTCGGACGTCATCATCTAGCCTGGTGTCGTTCCTGCAGCCCGCAGCACGGTAGCACACGGTCGACGGTACCGGGGGATGGCTGCGCCAACATCAGTAGCTTTCAATGGCTCTGCCCGTCCACGTGGATAGTTGGTAGTTGGTCGAGACGGCATCCGGCAATGCCAGAAGCAATCTCTTCCGGTACCGAGATTGCTTCGACGCCATAGTGATGCTCAACACGAGATCGAGACTCGCGAGACAGGCTTGGTCAGCCGCAAGTCAACGTTTTGACATCCGGAAGAATACGAGGAGAAGCAATCGGCGTGGCCCTAAAGGTCAAGAGTTGCGACCTCGGGAGATCGAACGAGGAAGGGGTCGCAGAAACACCAATCAGATCCGACAATGGGTAGCTTGAGACGTCCAAGGGCGGTTCTTGTCTGACGTTTCTCAGCATTGTGTTGGGGAAACACGATGCAGGTGACGACTTCCCCATGCCGGCGACAGTCAATATAGGAAAGTAGCACGTCTCCTAACGCGAGGGAGAGCGTGACACTGCTCTGATTAGCAACGGCAAACGAGAGGCGGCGCAAGGGTCGATCCATCCAGGCATGCCGATGCTGGTATGCCGGCGTCTTAGCAAAATGGACTACGATCGTCGTCGTGGAGGGCCATTGCCAAGACTATCCCCACCTAATAGTACATCCTCGAGGCCTGCTGATCGTACAATGGCGGGCGAAGGGCGAAGGCAGCCGTCGTGGCTGTTCTTCCGGGGGCATGACCATGGCACGAACCGCGAGATGACGGGTCTATAGGACATGGCCATATACTCCATCTCGAGCGGCTAGTCACCAGTGTGAGGAAGGAAGCAGCACATGTCGGAGACCACGCACCAAGTCGCTGAAAGCCACCCAGCCTCGACAGAACGAGACAGCTCGCAGTCGAAGAGAAACCGCAGTGCAGGTCATTATTCTCCTCGGGGGTGTAGATGAGCAGAAGTAGCTCTGTGGCAAGTACCCCGGTAGTGATCTGGGTGTAGCGGGACAGGGTTTAGTGTGTAGAAACGGTGAGGAGTATGGGAGGCCCAGCGACGATACCTCAAATATCCAATGGAAGGTATGCGGTTAAATCAGACTGAGGGACTAAGAGCCGTACACAAGTCTTCCAGAGCGTTGAAGTAGAGCCCTCTCGCCGGTCTTCTTCGCGATGCTGTCGTCCGGTTTCGAGTGGCCCGTAAGGATACTTGGCAAGACGGTTTGCAGAGGAGCAAAAGAGAAGAAGACCTCCAAGAATGAGAGCTGCATTCGGCACTGGCAAGCAGGCACCTGAAGCACGGACGTCGAGACTGTGGTTGGCCGTAGCGGTGCAAAGGTCCTGAAATCCGAGATTCAGGCTGATGCTGACTGGTGGAAGGGAAGGAATTTCGCGGCTCGTCTGATGAACAGGAATTCATTCTCCTGCACGTCCTGACAGCCAGGGGTTGCCCCTGCTGTAGTCTTGCCGTCCGTTGTCTCTGGCCTCTGGAGACCCTGATGGGCTCCAACGGGGTTTGGGGTGCCGTGCCACTCACTGTACGGGAGTGTCTCAGTACCCATGCATGCCAAATCCCGTACCTGATAGGTACCATGTGAGGTCTCTCATGGGCCTGGAATGTTGGTTTCGCGTGCGAGCAGGTGCGCACAGGTACCTAGGCATTGAATCCGCTGGTGGCTCTTCACGCCTGTTAACGCCACCCCGAGGGGGATCAAGCCCACTGACTCTCTTGTACGTGGTACTTGCAGGGCTGGAGCGGTTGGGCCTCGGTTGTTGAGAATGTGAAGCTCTTCCAGGGAGTACCTCTTGTGTGTGTGTGTGTGTGTGTGTGTGTGTGTGTGTGTGTGCGGAGTGGGTGTGTATGTGTGTGTGAGTGTGTGCGGATGGTTGTATGTATGGATGGTCCTATAGCCTACTAAGTCCAAGGGCGCGGATGATGCCGGCGCGGACTCCGGGAATAAAGCATGAACGCACTGCCAAGTCCAGTTGTGCCGAGCTGAAATGATGCCCACCAGAAGTACATGTTATATGAGACGTCGCAAGGTGGTGCTCAGAGCCTAGTGGATGTCCCAGCCTCTCCCCCATGGAAGATAACCAAAGGTGCTAAGTAGGTACCGTGAGGGCACCAGAAAGGAAGCCACAGACAGGCAGTGGCCTGAGAAGCACACTAAAATCGATCAGGTGTAGCGTAGGCAGGTGCAAAGTACCCCATACCCTTGGGTGCTGTGGGTGCCTAGCAGCAGGATCGAGGTACCCGTGATTCTCCTCCACAGACATCCTCACAGCCTTGGAGCCCCACACACTCGTCCGAACAACATGCGATGACCCATTTCAGCATTGCCAACACCAGACGTCGATGTCAATCCAGGGGACCAGCCTAGACCTCCCCACTCGCACCATCTTCATGTCGAGCCAGACCTGAGCGGTCCGTTGCGCGCCTGGGAAACTGACAGTGACGGGCCAGGTGTTGGCCTGCTGTGGCCAGACAGCTCTACAGGTTGAGCTCCACCCAATGACCAGTGAGGGTGTCAAGGGCACGGGAGGAAGTGCTTGGATAGGCGCGCCTTCTCTCCCCCCTGCCGGCAGCCGCAGAAATCCCGTTCTCGAGTGTCATGATCCGATAGCCAATCTCCCATATTCAATGCTCGTGGGACACGGGCGGCGAGAGGAGTGAGCGGTCACCTCAGAGGCCCGCATCCCCACCGTACCCATCTCCATCCCCGTTGGGTTCAACAGCAGCTCACCCTTGATGCTTCGGGTTACAGCTGTCGGGGTAACTGCATGAGGTTGAGTGAGTGATGATTATCTCGACCTCATCTCCCACTTCCGACTTCTCGAATCCCAACGGCATTCGACCGACCCTTGTCTCCCTACTGCGCGGCAAAGGTCTGACCTGCTAATATGTATACCGCCACCCCAGATGTATCTCTCCCCGGCACTGGCTCTCCACTCCAGCCTCCCCCCTCCCCCCGGACGGGGCACGGCGCACTTGGGACGGAGTGGGTTGTAATACTACCCAAGGCCACCCTGCAAGCCCTCTACGAATCTGGTATGGCGGAGTAACCCCGGATTTTGCTACAACAAATAATCGCCTTTCAGCTCCAACATAAGACTCGGGAGAGCCCCGTTCGATGGTGTCTCCCCTGGCCCGTCCCGACTGGGTTGGGCTCGAATCTTTCCTACCCCGTGCCGTCATTCATTCGACGCTCACTCACCTCTTCTCGCCAGCAGGGCCACTGGCTTGGGGCCGCGACCTCGACGACCTCTTGAATAGCACGGCGTGTCTGAGCTGACAGAGGTTGCTGTCCTCAACCAGGCTAGTCGGCTGGACCTTCTTGGAGGGAAGGGCCTGGCCTCGGTCACGATTCTTCCTGCTCTATCCCGGCTACGGCCCCGTCCGCGACACAATGTCGCCTTCGTCCACCAGGGACTCTCCCCTTCCCGTGACGACGACCACGGCGGCAGGCACAGTGAGGCCATTCCCTGTACCAACCAGGGAGGATTTCTCCATCGACATTTCGGCTCCTGCTCTGGCCACCACCAATGGCAATAGCTTGAAGTCCCCCCTCAAGTCCCCATCTGCTCTGAAGGCCCAGCGCCAGGCCAGCTTCAGCCGAGAAGGCATCCTCGGATCTGCACAGAAAGCCAGGAACATGTCGCAGTCATCAGACAATCGTCAGGAAGCAGTGGCCATGCAGAAAGAAGGCAGCGAGGAAAGCATCAACCCTCTAAAGCGGAGGAATACCGACGCCGGTATCGACTACCCGCGGAGGCGGGCTACCATTGCAGTATGTGGGAGCACCCGGCACGCCGCAGCGTCTTCCTCCTCACTGACAATCTTTGATTAGTGCGAAGTCTGCAGATCTCGTAAGAGCCGTTGTGATGGCACAAAACCGAAATGCAAGCTCTGCACCGTAAGTGTCCTTCACGCTCACCACCTTCCTGCATTGACCACACCATGGAGTACTCGGGGATCAAGATGACCTCAACGGGTCGGACATCGTAAACCAAACCCACCCCCCCCCCCAAAAAAAAAGAAACCAAAAATAGCCTCCGATGGTCTTCCTCACCAAGTGTGTTTAGCGAAATGGATATGTTGCTCACGATCTTGCCAGGAACTTGGCGCCGAGTGTATCTACCGGGAGCCGGGCATCAAGCTCGATGCGGGAGACAAGCTCATTCTTGAACGGTTGAACCGCATTGAAAGTCTTCTCCAGCTGAATATGGTAAATCAGTCAAACGGCATCAACATTGCTCAGGACTCGCCCAACCTGAACAGCGGTGCTGCGCTCAGCGGCGAGAACCTCTTGGTGCAACACGCCAGCGGCAGCTTCCTATCCGTCATCCCCAGCAGCGGAATAGGTACCTGGGCTCCCAACGGCACCAACATCTCCACGATGCCCAAGATCCACACAAATGCTGCTCTCCACCTTCTGCAATGGCCATTGATCCGTGACCTGGTCTCGCGCCCCTACGATCCGCAGATCCTGCTGCAGCTCGAGATGGCCAGAGAACCGCTACATTCCCTGACCAAGACCCCATGCGTCGATCTTTCGAATACAACAGCCTACATCGAGGCTTACTTTGAGCGAGTCAATATCTGGTATGCCTGCGTGAATCCGTATACATGGAGGAGTCACTACCGGAGCGCGCTGTCGAATGGATTCCGTGAGGGCGCTGAAAGCTGTATCGTCCTCCTGGTCCTCGCGCTTGGCCAGGCCAGCTTGCGTGGCAGTATTTCCAGGGTGGTGCCACAAGAGGACCCTCCTGGGCTACAATACTTCACGGCGGCCTGGGCATTGCTTCCTGGCATGATGACGTCGAATAATGTACTTGCAGCTCAGTGTCACCTACTCGCATCCGCCTACCTTTTCTATCTTGTCCGACCTCTGGAGGCATGGAACCTGCTGTGTACGACCAGCACCAAACTCCAGCTGCTGTTGATGTCACCCAACCGAATACCTTCCGAGCAGAGAGAGCTGACCGAGCGTATCTACTGGAATGCCTTACTCTGCGAGAGCGATCTATTGGCAGAGCTCGACCTCCCACACTCCGGCGTCGTCCAATTTGAAGAAAATGTTGGTCTACCGGGCGGGTTTGAAGGAGATGAGAACGAGGCAGTCGGGCGGGATGACCTTTGGTACTTTCTTGCCGAGATTGCACTACGGCGGCTGCTGAATAGAGTCAGCCAGCTTATATACTCCAAGGACTCCATGGCATCCACGACTAGTCTGGAACCCGTTGTCGCCGAACTCGACTTCCAATTGACCCAGTGGTACGAGAGTTTACCGTTGCCGCTACAGTTTCCCTTCTCGCGGACGATGCTACCGGATCCGATCCAGACTGTCTTACGCTTGCGTTTTTTCGCTTGTCGGACGATTATCTACAGGCCGTACATCTTGGCTGTTCTCGACAATGAACAGGCAGTCTTGGATCCTGCTGTGCGCGACAGCTGTCACAAGTGCCTGGAGGCTTCTATCCGGCAACTGGAACACATTGCTGCCCAGTAAGCTGTACCCCACCCTCGTCAAATTATTGCTCTTTGCCATACTTATTCCTCACCCGCACCTTGAAAACTCAGGAAGAGACAGTTGAGGCTGATAACGAACTACAGTCATGCCGGTCATATGCCTTATTTATGGCAAGGGGCGCTTTCCATCGTGTCGCAGACGTTGTTGGTGATGGGTGCGACAATGTCACCATCTCTCGCGAATATCCTCTTGACTCTGGTCCCTCACAGAGATACTATTGACCAGATCATCAATGACGTTGTCATGGAAATCGAGCGGTACGCCGTTCTCGCCCCTAGCCTCAGCCTAGCTGCAGAGATTATCAAAGAGGCCGAGGTTCGAAGGAGGGCTTTTCTGAATGGTTGAAAAACGATTCCCCCTCGATGGTGATGTTCTGCCACAAATCGGATCTACAATACACGAAAGACGCGTTTAGGCCTATTCGATTGAAGGACTTGGTGGGCTCGCCTGGTGACCTTGGACAATCCGAGGGGGGATGGCATCAACGACGAAGACCGCATCAAAATAAGATGAGACTGGCTGTTTCTTTCCTCGGAGATTAGGACCACGAGATCTCAACAAACTTTGCCTCCAGCCTAGCAGAACTCGGTTCCAGACCTTAAGGGCCGTTTGAACCACAAAGGATATCGACGACGAGGCAACGGCAGCGCAATCTATCTACACACAATGCAGCCGTGAGACTCAACGCCATCACAAAGGCCGACGCTCATGCTGACGACGACTACCTTACTTCAACTTCCTCAGAACCAGGTCTGGGACACCTCCCGAGGCTGGCTGAGAACGAGGGAGGGCTGCGTCGCCACGCAGTCACTGCAAATTTCGCATTGCTTCGAAATTGCCTTCTCGCCACTTGGCGACCGAGCTAAAGCAAATTACGGCACCTCAAGAACCCCGGCCCAGATCCCGAGATATCAAATGTCTGGATGTTCAAGAGAAGGGAAAATCCGGGCTTAGGGCTGCAGCGCTGTATGGGTGAAGCTTCATGGTTGGCGGGCAATTTCGGAGGGCGGGCCGACGTGCCGCCACCCAAGCCTCTTCAGGTAACTCGAGCCTTCCAGTCCACCAAACACGAAAGACCTCGAATACCTGCACTTTACGTCGGCTACCTACACGTCGTCATAATTGCCCCGAGTGTGTTGGAACGATGGTCACACATAACCTCCTTCACGCGTCCAGAGGGAGCCGAACTCGATGTGCTCCCGCCAATATCACATGACCACGTCGACGTCAGACGCGGCGAAAGAGGTTGATAACTCAGGCTGTTTGGAGATCTTGATGCAAAGCGGACGATCTTCTGTTCATCTTCTGATCACCTACCGCAATGAGAATACTGCATCAAATCCGGTTTGGGCGGGACAAGGCTTTCGAGATTAGAGCATAAGCATATGCTTACGGCTGCAACTCGAGTCCGGAAGGAGCACGTGTGTACGAATGCGACTTTGCGGAGGCGAATGCTGGGCATTCAGGCTGGTAGCCTCTGTCTCCAAGAACTAGGATGGTTCGACGATACACGGCATCACAGGACGCGTTATTTGCGAGGACCTTGGCCATGGGGAGGGAGGCTTCTGCATAGACATGGTGTTCAACGCAAGCGCTCCGAGGGCGGGGCATGGCGAGAGACTGACTGGTGGATGTATGATTATCACCCACACAAGGAGGCTTTTTCTCTTGTTCTCAGCATGCAGAAAGACTTGTTTCCGCGAGATCGCTCTCAGTCTGGATTGTCGATGGAGCGCGCTGGTTCCGCACCCGGTCGATCTGGGCTTCTCTATTCACCTTTACCTTCCTATCTAAGCAGTCCCGCAAGAAAGGTTGAGTGATCAACGCTGAGACCTGACATCAGAAACCATATCCAACCGTGCCAGCTCGCTCGCAACCTACTAATGACGCCTCGTCTCCAAAGTGGCGCGGCCACAGGCTCGTAAGCTTTTTTGTAATATTCTAGTGACTCCTCACAAGACATCGATCGCCTGTCCACAGCACCATCCCTGCCCCTTCTTCCCATCAGGAACCGCACTCGGTAACAAGAGCCCCCGCGGCATCACAGCACGCACACACAAGAAACGGTACACCCGGCAGACAAAACGCGCTTTAAGGGCCCAGGGAAGCTGCACCTTTACCTCTTTAGTGCCCCCCCCCCCCCCAAAAGAAACTTCAAGTCTCCCTCCTGTCCCCCCCTGTCACCTGCCGCGGGCGACGCCCGTCTTGTGACAGGCCCTCGTCCGGCTGCCCACACGCGCTATCTGCGAGCCAATAGAAACCCCGTGGGGCCGTGCTCGCTTTGCGATCTCGCCTACAGCCGGCCTCTCGTGTCGTGCAGGAGGAGGGCACAAAGAGCGCGGGGTAGCTGGGTGGTGGTGGTGGTGGTGGTGGTGCTCTGCATGAGGATATCTCCGGGTGGAGTGGAGTGACCCGATGACAAAACAGGGGCCAGTGCCTTGTGATACTACTATAGTAGGTACATAGCTCGGCTCTACGTCGGGCGTCCTTGGGAGTAGTTAATCTATAATCTTGGCCGGGGGGGGGGTTGGTTGGAGAAATTCGGGACGTGCTCGTATATCTGTCGGTACAGTAGGGCAGCGTGCGGGACATAATCGGACCTGACGGGTGGAGGTCAGATTCCCCTATCGTGGAAGTGATTGTATAACCAGATCTCATGTGGGCTAGGCTCGCGCCCTCGAGGGCGGAAGCGCTTGATCTTCAGGGGGGCATCTTCCATTTGGCCGTGATGGCGAGAGATGCACAGGGGGGCGTACTGCATTTTCCTGCGTGGTAATGAGGCCACGCCTTGGTCACGGGACGAGGCTTTTTCTGGAGATTGCCGCCATATCGGCACTTGCGTTGCCACAGTCTCTACATGGTCGCCCAAAGGGCACACAGTCGGTGATAGCCGATGCGGGAGACGGGTTCGTAAAACACGTAGCTTGGTTCCCAGCCTAGCATCTTTGACACGGTGGTGGGGATGCCCGAACGCAGGCAAAGCGCAGAGACCTTGGGCTTCATCTCTCTCTCTCTCTCTCGCGCGCGCGTAATATACCGTCCGCCAGTATGTGTCCTTCCCCTCCCCATGCCCCTCGTATGTTTTACGCCTGTTATACAGAGAGGCCTAGCCGTCATCGACTTCGTCCGCCTGGCCCGTTCGTCGCATGCACTGGAAAGATCTCGTCAGCCTCTCGCTAGAGCCATGATTATATGAGCTCCAACGATGATGTAACCGAGACGCTGAATGTTGTGTATATCCAGCAGCTGTCGTCGAAGTCAGCTTCCGACGATCGAGACACATACTGGGAGTTAATGCCAGCTCACAGTTGAGCCTCGGGAGCACACTCGCTCCTGGGAGCACTCGCAGAGACTCGGGCTGGTTGATAGCCATCCACTCCAGCTCACGCCGCTTCAACTCCTCAATCGTAGCAGCCGACTCCTGCTCCACACTCTCCAGGATGCCAACCGCTCCAGGTCCGCATTCTGCGCCGCGATGGCGACTAAGGCCGCATGTTTCGTCCGTGAGTAGCTTGCGCTGCTTGTCGGCCGCGGCTTCGGCCATATCCAGCCTTCTGGCAGCATATATCGAGCTCCGCGCGCAAACCTACGCGGCTCTCGTGTGACCAGGGATGGACAGACATGTGGGCGTCGATGCGCGGAACGGCTAGGCGACGCAGCCTGTGGAGCGAGGGTCGCCAGGTGCGACGATGGTGATGGCATTGGTACCCTTGCTGTGCTGTACAGGGAGCGGATTGAAGTGACCTGCTTCCCAACGTGTTTATGCGAAATTATTGACCGAGTGTTGTGCATCTCTGTCGGCTTCGGCTGTGTTCATGGCACTTAGCTTGATGACCATCCTCTCAGCTGCTGCTGCTGCTGCTGCTGCTGCTGCCGCCTTGGCAGAAGTTGCCTCTAGAAGCCTCGAAGGTCGGGCCGTAGTAGGTTACAGGTCTTCACATATGGGCCTCGTCCGATGCCTGACACCTGAGGCAATCTCAAGAGGGCATTTCCTCGCTCGTCTTGGATCTCGCGAATAATCTTCTGAGTCCTCCCTTGCCCGGCGATTTAGGTGTCTTGGGCGGTGTAAGCGCCATCTGACTCAACGAGAGCTTCGCCTTCAGCGGCTGCAGCTCCTTGTTGGGAGGCCTCGATCTCCGCTCCGAACTTCTGTCCGGTAATCGGTCGACGCCACCCTGCTCGTATCCCAGCTCCCGCCTCAGCTGCTCCCTCTTCATCTCCAGATCCCGATCCTGCCCCTCAAAGACCAACTGCTGATGAGTGTACTTCACGTGATGCACGGCCGACGCCCTGGGCTCGGGCTGCTGTGCCGACGGACCGGGCCCATGACCCGTGAGCCACGGCCTGTCCTCGTCCCCATTGACGACAACATACCACCTGATCTCCTCGTCCCGCTGCAGCTGGTCCCTCAGCTGCTCGAACCAGCCCGCCTCCCTCCCGAGCCCCGCAGTGTCCCACTTCGGGTTCAGCGTCTCGTCAGAGCTCGGCCCCGTCACGGCAGGCGCGCCGCTCTGCCGCACGCGCGCCTCGTACCGCTGGATCTCCTCGACGATGCTGCACGAGGCGTCGATGCGCGCGACGTGGTCGGCGACGTAGGCGTAGGGCCTGGACACCTCGTCCAGGTTGGCCGGGTCGTACTCCTCGAGCAGCTTGACGGGGGACCAATCCTGTGCGAGGACCGGGTCGGCCGGGGCGGGGGCGCCGCCGCCGCCGGACGCCTGGGAGAGGGAGGGGAAGCACGGCTGGGAGCTGGGAGGGGACGGGGGGGCCTGGTGGGGCTGGTAGGCCATCGGAGGGTTCGGGGCATGGGGGAGCGGGTTGCTGTTACCGCTGGTCCTGGTCCTGCTGCCCTGACGCTTGCGACTGCTGTTGCTGCTCTGCCTGCGGGGGGCGGGTGCCTCCTTGTCGCGGAGACAAGACTGTGGAGACGGCTGGCTGTGGGGTGGTCCGGCGCCCCGGCTCTGACTTCGACTCCTGCTCCTGCTCCTCCTGGACCGGATGGTGTGACAGCTAGTCGCATCGTTGTCATCCAGATTCCGGCCCTCCGTGATGCTCACCCGGTCTACGGACTGAGATACCGAGCCGGACCGGGGCGCTGCACTGCTGGAGCGGGTCGGGGGCAGGGCACACTCGGGAAGGAAGTCGAAGAGGTCGTAGAAGGACTCGATGAGGCTGCGCGCGGAGCCACGCTTGATGATCCACTCCGGAGCGGCGTCGTCGAGGTCCTGGACGACCACGTAGACCCTGATGCTGCGCCTCTTCCAGCGGAAGCCGTGACAGAGGTAGGTCGGCATCGCTGATGGAGGCTAGCTTCGCCGGCGGCTTGACGGGCCACGAGACGACGACATGAACGCAAGCTGGAGTCCTATCCCCGTGCCCGATGTGCCTCTGGGTGTGAGAAAAAGCCCGGGAAGAAATTGATGCGTGGTCGTTTGGGGCCGAGGCCGTTCCAGGCTCTGGACGGACTGACGTTGGTGGCTGTTGTTGTTGTTGTTGTTGTTAAGCTAACAGCAAGGCGAGGGTGCACGTGCTTGTGGTGGGGCAAGTCAGCAGCTGTTCCAGAGCTAGGAAGTAATGATCAGGTTGTAAACAGTAAGCGAACTAGAGCCAGGAAACCCGTACATTCCAGCTTACTCGCATCTAGGTCCGTCTTGACAACATCATTATTATCATTATCATTTCTCGCTTCCCTGGTCACGCAAAGAGTCTCCCCTGGTGAGCACGTGCCTGGGGAAGCCCGGGTCCGGATTGGTCGATAAGCCCCCGACATGGCATTTTCTGGGGTCCCTCTGCCTGAGAAACACGTCGTGTCGCAGACTCGCCTGAGCTGGGCTCCTGCATCACTGCATCGCGGCGCTGCAGGCCGGGCGGGAGCAGCGGGTACCAGAAGAACTGGCCTACGAAGGATGGATGGCTGTTGTCTACCCGTGCCCGCTGAGGAACCGCTGCTGCAGCTGGGCAGTCGGCATCGCGACGGCCCTTGTGCTGTCGGGTAGGGCCGCAGATCGATGTGGCAGGTGGCTTGAGGATTCCCGGTCCCATCCTGTCTCGGTATCATCAGCGTTGCACAGCTTCGATACCGCCCCCGGCCCGGCCAAGCAGGCTGTGAGGGTCCCACTGGGGGTAATCTCGAGGCGGGAAGCTGTTCAAGCCAGCCTGCCTGGCCTCTGGCCGTGTGCCCGATGCCACCCATGGATCTCGACGGGGATCGTGATGTGGAGGACGGTCCCCACTGGTGTGGTCTTGATGGCATGACTTATAGGCGCCCAATCAACGACTGTCGCCAGCAGCGGCCGTTGTCTTGGCTCGCTTATACTTACCTAGGGGCCCAAGAATCATCGCAAGTGGTCCAGGCGATAATGTCCCTCGGAGATGATCCGACCCAGAGGCCAGAACCAAGACCTCATCGTGATCCCCGTTGGGTGGTGTGACCGGCTTAAAAGCCCAGAGGTTATCCTTTCCTGTGTACGATACTGTTACCCGTAGGCATCTGATAAGTGATGGGCAGTTCTCGTATGTCCATGGACTGACTTGACTACCCTGCTCAGTAGTCTGTCTGACCAACAACATGGCGGGGCAGGCCCGGCCCGGCGCCGAGCGAGACCCACTTACATCTCTATTTACTATGTATTTATTCATTTGTTTATTTAAGGTGCTAGAGGAGGGCGGGGAGGGCGGGGGATGTGCACCGGCAGAGGACATCCCTGAAGCACTGTATTACTATGTATGTACTATTATAGCATGTCCTATAGCAGGAGGGAGCTGCAAGGGGCGGGGGCCCTTAAAAACGAAAGTGCACTTTCATTCCATTGGGGGGGTTTAAATTAATCTCCTTCGGACTCGGATACGCATGGTGAGAAAGTGCACAATGTCAGCCTTCCGAGATGATAGGCAAGGCTTGCCAACCTCACCAGCCTCACCAAACCTCACCAGCCTCACCAAACCTCACCCGCCTCACCGAACCTCACCCGCCTCACCGAACCTCACCCGCCTCACCGAACCTCACCCGCCTCACCGCCTCAGCGGATGTCCAAGATCCTTCAAGCGTTCACAGTCCTTCTTAGCATAGTACAGTGCACTAGTGCGGGCCAAAGGCGCGTCCTAGCCCGCCCAGCCACCGAGCATTCACCCCCATGGTAGCACCACCAGGGGGAGGGGGCGGGTTCGTGGCCATCTATTTCGTACTATGGTACAAGTAGTACATAACACAGCTCTGCCTGGACCTGGATGGCGACCTGGCTGTCTGTCAGCTGAAAGCTCAGAGAGGCAGGCCGGCCTCAGGACTAACGAGGCCAAACCCCTTCCCGGGCTGACCCACCCCTCTTCACAATCTCGTCTGGATCCCTCCGGCGGCGACACAAGACGAGACACCCAGAGATCCGGGTCCCCAGTGAAGAAATGGCTATCAGGCCCGTGTCACGAAACCCATGAAGTTTGCGCCCCCCCCCCCCCTGGAGGGCCTCCATCTCAGCAAGCGGTCGGTCCCGTCTCCTCAGGAGCCGCCAGCACTACCTGTACCATATAGCACCTGTCGTACTATGCCTTGTCCTCCGTACAGGTCACATCACACATCCCACATCTGCACCCGACATCCACACCGACACCTAACAGACAGACATCCACGTCCACGTTGTGCCTCCCGCCGTCTGGTCCATCGTGGGCTCTGCTGGCTGGCTGGCTGGCTGGCTGGCTGGCTGGCTGGCTGGCTGGCTGGCTGACTGTCTGCCTTGTCATCACTGCCGCCCATTGCTGATGCTCCAAACCCCTGCGCTGCCCTGCAGCCCGGAGCTCTGTTTCTCTACGGTATCCGTGCAGGGCGGACTAGGCCTGCAAGGTTCCTCGTCGCTGCAGCACCTGAGTCGGCAGCATCGCCAATCACGCCCGGGGACTCCCTCTCCACCCACGCACCTGCGTCGCAGTGAGCCACTCCGGTGCCACCATCTGGCTGCCTCCCCGTGCGACTGCAGGTCTGCAGCATCGTCGCCTCAGCACCAATCCATACCTGCCTCCCCTGATCGCTTCCCCGCGAGACCACGGGCCTCGTCACGAGCTCCGTCCTTAGTGGCCTCACGCTGCTCCCGCCGTCCGGCGCGAGAGACTCCCTCTCTCTCCCTCCTGCGCTTCATTGTCCTCGACCCCCATCGGGTCACGCTGCATGAGGGCCAAAATCCCTCCCGAGTGGACCGATGGCAAGGTCAGACTACGACGAGAGCCCGCGGAGCTCGACACAGAGGAGGAGGAAGAATTCCCGCGCCGTGCCGCCCGCGGCACCGGAAGTGCCCTGGTCGCAACCCGTCCGGGGGGTACCACCGGACTCGCCGCCTCGCCGGAGGAGGGACAGGGACAGGGACAGGGACAGAGACAGAGACAGAGACAGAGACGAGAGCAGGCACCGCGACAGTGACTGGGACCGGCGACAGGATGAGGAGAGGCTGCTGAGGACCCCGGAGTCCCGGGCGTCCTCGTCCTCGTACCATCACTCCCACCGCCACTACTACGATTCCGAATCCCGACGAGATCGATCCACTACGCCGTCCCATTCGGTCGCGTCCTCCATGACCAGCGTGTTGACTCCGCACCCCCCCCGATCCTCCGTGACCCGGCAGTCGAATGTTGTCTACCGGCAGCCGTCCATGTCCATGAGGGCAGCTTCATCGGCGGACTACGAGGACGAGGTCGCGCGTGAAAGCCGCATGGGTCGCTCTCGGCCACGTCCGATCCCTGTAGCACCCTCCGCGCCCCTCTCCCGAAGGTCCTCGAGGACGCTCAGATCTGCATCCGTCTCGTCCTCGGGCTCATCCCAGGACAATGACGAAGTGACATATGATAGCCACGGCGACAGCGGGCCGGCGCTGGGCCAGAGGGAAACCAGGCTTGTGCGTGTGAACCGTGATGAGAGGAGCCACAGTCGGGCAGATACCGAAAGGCGGGCCCAGCGTCGGGAGATGCGACGCGAGGAGTCGCTCAGCCCTGACGAGGAAGACCCTGGCGAGGTGGACCTCAGGCATCGCCCTCCGGTCGGCGGGAGACCACGAGACCGCACGCCCTCCCGACAACGACCTCGGTCGTACTCACGACCCGCCTCCGTAAGGCATGTTCAGGAGCAGGAGAATGACGTTGCGAACGATGCAGACTCGGATGAGCCACCCGCCCGCGACCTTCGAGACCGATTCGAGCGTTATGGAGGCCGCAAGCATCGCCACGACTCTCACACGTCACGAGACCACAGGCGGAATCGGAGCGAGAGCCAGTCCAAACGCTCACCACCTTCAGCACGGTATGTACCATCACCGGCCTTACATGGGGTCGATCCTGGCTCATCACGTCGGGTCAGGTCGTCGAAGCGATACTACGAGAGCGGGGCCACGCTGGTGGAGAGGCGTGATCGATACCATCCGCCGTCTACGTCGCTCCGGAGGTCGAACACCGTCAGTGGCTCTGCATCAGTGGCTGCGTCGCAACATCAAAGTGTAAGCTCCTCCACCAAACGCTCATCATTCCTTGGAAGCTTCTTTGGTTCATCACTCTACGGACATTCCCATCATCATGCCTCAGAAAAGCCTGTCAGGTTGTGAGTACCCATACCCGGCCCAACCCCCATCCTGGGCGCAAACTCATCGCAGATTCAGGGTCGAATGTGTCGTCTGTATGGATGACCTCCCTTCCCGCAGGGTTACCAAGCTCAAGTGCGGCCATCGGATGTGCAACCCATGCCTCAAGCGAAGCTTCAAGCTGTCCATCACAGATCCCCAGCACATGCCGCCCAAATGCTGCACTACAGACTTCATCCCCCTCAGACACGTTGATCGCCTTTTTGACATCGACTTCAAAAAGACATGGAACAAGAAGTTCGTCGAGTACTCAGCCCGCAATCGTATCTATTGTCCCAGGCGCAGCTGCGGCGAGTTCATCCGCCCAGAGGACCTCCGCCACACCAGCGACGGGAAGAAGTATGGAAAATGTCCAAAGTGTGGAGCCAAGGCCTGCGTACAGTGCAGTGGGAAGTGGCATCGTGATCGGGACTGCCCCAAGGACGAGGAGACGGCAAGGCTGCTGGTCCAGGCAAAAGAAGAAGGCTGGCAGCGGTGCATCAAGTGCAAGGCTCTGGTCGAGCTGAAGGAGGGCTGCAATCACATTACATGGTATGTCTCGAAAATTATGGCTCACTCGACTTCCTTGCTAACCTCCTCCTCCTCCTCCTCCCTCCCTCCTCAGTCTCTGTGGGGCCCAGTTCTGCTACATATGCGGTGCCAAATGGAAGACCTGCGAATGCCCCTGGTTCAACTACGACGCCGTCGAGAACGACCGGCTGCAGCACATGCAGGTCCCTATGCCTCTGAGGGATCGGTTTGCCCCTCGTCCCACGGTCGACCTTCCGCCATCCCCGCAACGAGACAGCCGGCCCAGGCTCCGGCCGCGGCCGCAGCCGCAGACCTACGAAGAGGAAATGCTTCTCCGGCGTCAACAGGAGGAGCGAGACGAGGCACTCGCAAGACGCCTACATAATTATCGAGACTTCGATGATGAACTTGATGAGGATTTTCTGGGCGGGTTCGGCGACGTAACAGGATTAGGCAACGCAGCGGGCCATTTCTTGAATGAGGATTTCCGCCCCAGGCCGCGCAATATAGTTGTGCCACAGCCTCCCCCCCCTCCACCCAACACAATGCCTCTCGACCCAACGCCGATGTTCGAGAGGCCGCAGGCTGGCGGCTACGTTCAGGATGTGAGCCGCGCACGACGCCCTCGGGCCAATTCACTAACGCGGCTTGCGGAGAGATTCAACGCGGACCGTCCGGCCCAGCGTCCGCCCCCGCCCCTGCCGACCGCGGCGACGATGCCTCCCCCGACCATGACGCCTTCCCTTGCGCCGGGGCCGACGATCAGGAGGGGCACGGCCGATGCTACCAGCGCCGGGAGGGTTCTCAGGGCGGTCGCCCCAGTCTACGAGGAACCCGAGGACCTGAGCCCGCCCAAGGGCATGCCAGTGAGGAAGCAGCACGTCCGCGATTCGCCCAGGGACGTGAAACAGTCAGCCTTGGCGGGGCTGACGGGTGATGGGCGATACAGGAACAGGGTGGACGAGTGGCGGATGTATGTCGGGCAAGGCCCCGGCGAGCCCGCTGCAGAGGTGCTCACCTAGGGCTCCTTGGCCTGGTTCCACGACATGATGACTGCATCAGTACGCGGCTTTCCTTGAAGGGGGGGGGGGGGGCCACAGGCACAACTGGGTCAGAACTGCGGAGGAAACCGAACGGCCCAGATACGATGGTTACGCTCTGGATGAGATTCACGACGCATTATGGAACGAGGTCATCATTTGGGTTGGACCAGGCTCATTCGCATTACAGTAAGTACTTACCACTACAGTACAGGACTCACGGCACACACCCTAGATGTATGGTGGAGTGGCATTGGTATCTGTGGAGCAGGAAGCAGGCGGTTCACGCGCACGATCATTTCTAGAGGGACTTGGGATGTTTTCTTCACCCGTAGCTGGCGCACGTCATCCATTCGGCATTGCAAGGCTGGCCGTCATGTGTACAAATAATCATCTTACCATCGGAATTCATGCTTTATGACCACCCATACCATGATGTTCTCCCCAGGGTTCAACAACGGAATGCTCTGGCTTCCTTCGACCTCAATCTGCGGTGGGGCCAAGGGGCAGCGTTGGTGATCGCAGATTTTAATTCGAGCTTCTCGCGCCCTGTGTATGCCCTCCTCATCTTGCCCTCTTGCCCTGCAGGTTCCGCTGCGGCCTCGAGACTCCTGCGTGTTGGGGGCGGGAAATTCCTACCGCTCCCACACAGTAACCAGTAGACTTTATCAATCCAAGAAGAGACAGCTCGAGGGTATCCTCCCTCCCCCCATCCTCTCTCTCTCTCTCTCTCTCTCTCTCTCACCCAGAAAGAAATATTTTATGAAATAAAACAAAATACAAGGCCGTCCGCATTCACATTCGTAAGCTCGACTGCAGTTTGCGCAAATCCACATCCGCACTGCACGCCTTCCGGCGTTCAAGCCCATGGCTGCGTGCCGATCATCCAACCCGCCACCGCTATATCGAATCTGAAATTCACTTTACTATACTGCGACCCACCCCCGGGGGGGGGGGGGGGAGAAGGTGAGTATCCCTATACATCATGCCTCATTTGCCAGCCCCTGATGAGAATCCTGCAGTTCTGGGTCCCATGACAACGCCGCGGAGAAGAGAGAGCACGCGCTGCATCCCCGGGCATCGAGGGGTTCCAAATCCTGATCTGCGCCGTATGCGACCCTCCCTTTCCCCTATCGCGATTACGAAGACTGACTCTCCCTGTCTCTGCTGGGCCGCTCCAGCTGTTTCGCCATCAGGATGGGCCGTTTTGTGCTAGACCCATCCTGAACAAGACTGACTATCGTTCTTGGCTTGTTCAGTCCAAGTGTAAGGGGGGGGTCCGGTTGTGACTACTGCAGTCAGAGTAGCCATATCACGCAGATAACCGGGGTAGTCGCTCCCGATCTGAGATGAGAGGCGGGGTTCGCGCTTACCAATGTCGAAGGGATGGAGGCAGAGACCAGAGTATCCTGCAGAGCTGCGTCTCTTCGGCACCATCTACGGTAGTATCAGAAGGTCCCATGGCTCGAGAAAAGACAGCAACAGATGATCCGGCTGAGGACAGCGAGCCGAGACAAGCGCGAGTCCGCGTTGGCGATACACATTCATGAAAGTTGGGTCTGGGGGTGGGGGCTGAGAGGAGAAAGTCGCTACGTGCCTCACGCATCATATCGCTTCGAGTACTAATAGGCCATCTCCCTCGAGTGGTACAGTAAGCATTTTCGGCAGGTCACACAGGCGGCAATTTTGGACAACGTTCGTCATGTCCCTCCAGAGTGTCATAGAGAAAACAGTCCGGGAGACCTCCGCTTCCGATCTCCTCCAGTGGGGAGCGTTGGCGGTGGTCATCCACATCTTCTCAACGGCGGTATATCGCATCTTCTTCCACCCGCTGGCCAGGCATCCAGGCCCCTTCTTTGCGCGACTCTCGACCATCCCTTCGTGGTGGCACACCACGAAGCAGGACCGGCACCTCTGGCTCTTCGAGCTCCACCAGAAGTACGGCACCACGGTGCGCTACCGGCCCGACAGCGTCGTCATCAACACACCGGAGGCGTACAAGACGATCTACGGGCCCAAGGGCAATAATACCAAGGCCCTGCCGTTCAAGTTCTGGCCGCAGAACCGGGACCATTGCAACACGCTGCAGACCATCGACAATGCCGAGCACGGGCGCAAGAGGCGGGTCCTGGCCATGGCGTTCTCGGAGAGGGCGCTGCGCGACTATGAGCCGCATATCCAGGCGAATCTGGACAGGTGGTGCGAGCTGTTGGACCAGCTGATCCCCGAAGGTGGATGGTCTGAGTCGATCAACTTTGCGGATTGGATGAATCGCCTGGTGAGTTGTCCATCCTGCATCGTCGAGGGAGATAGCTACCGACCGCGACCCAGAGTTCTTGCTGATGCCCACGGCCTCTGTCACAGCAATTCGATATCATGGGGGAAATTTGCTTCGGCAAGACCTTCGGCGTAAAAGAGGAGGAGGGTAAACATATGAGGCGCCTCATCCATCTTCTGGGCGGGATGATGGCTTCCATGTATCCGGTAAGCGCTGTGCCTTCTTCCAACTTCGTCCCACCATTCCGGAAGAGACATCAGCAAAAGACCTCAGCTAACGCCAGACGATCAGATCTCGGTCTCCCCTATCACGCCGCTATGGGTCTGGCTCAAACCCCACGGCCTAGACTGGCTCATGGGCCAATTCATGCCTCCAGACATAGCGGAGTGGTTCGGCTGGGTGGGACACGCTCTTGAGGAGCGCACCAAGAAGGAAGAGGAGAGCAGGTTGTTGAACGACGAGAGCAAAATCCGCAAGGACTTTTTCCATTACCTTTTCAAGACTCGGGACCCCGTCACCGGCGAGCTCGGGTACTCGCAGCAGGAGCTCTGGGAGGAGTGCCAGCTGCTGATCACCGCCGGCGGGGACACCACGGCCATCATACCTACAGGGATCGCGTTCCATCTCGTGCGCAACCAGGCCGCGCAGGACAAGCTCGCAGAGGAGATCCTCGGGGCCTTCGACTCGGTGGCTGAGATCGTCCCCGGCACGAAGCTGTCCTCGTGCAGGTACCTCCGTGCAGTAATACAAGAGGGCCTGCGCACGGTACCGCCTGTCGCGGCAGAGCTGTACCGGGAAGTACTGCCAGGTGGCGTAGTCGTCGAGGGAGACTATTTCCCCGGCGGTGTCAACGTGAGCACCTGCACATATGCTCTGTGTTACAACAAGGACGTCTTTCCCGAGCCGTTCCAGTTCCGACCCGAACGATGGATCGTGGATGAGGACAAGGGGGTCTCTAAAGAGAGCGTAGAACTTGCAGAGAGCGGGCTGTGCTCCTTCTCGGCCGGCTCGCGCGGGTGCGTCGGGAAGAATCTGGCGTACATGGAGATGTCCCTCGTGCTGGCGAAGCTGTTGTATAACTTCGAGCTCAGGAAGGATGCGAGCAGCAATCTGGGAGGGGGGGACCCGTCTGGACGTCCAGGCCGACAGAACCCGGATCAGTTCCAGATCTATGATGCTTTTGTGGGATTGAGGGATGGGCCCATGATCCAGCTGAAGAGGCGAGTCCATGTTTGAGATCGACATCATGGCTGGAATGGCGGGTGGAAGGTACAACGTCCTCACAAGAGGTCGCACAGATTGGCGATCTGCTCAAGACCTGACCAACATAAATCAGCCCAAAATCATGATCTCGTTCCACGGAAGTCGAGGCGGCCCCAGATGATAGCCGTTTGCAGCCGTGTGAATGTAGCCCAATCTCGAGAATGAGCGGGATGAAAGTGGGCGAGCCTGGGTGCTGAGACAGCGAAAGGCTCAAAGCATATCTTCTGTAGCAGCGCTGTGGAATTATATTGGGCAAATCTCAGAGTTGTCTTGAAGCATGTGGTAAAGGTTGAGCGAGTAGACGATGTCGGCTTGAGAACACAGGACGCTATACCAAACTGGGAAGTGCTTAAACAGTTGCTCCACACCGACCTTCCCCACGCGGCTGCCAGCGTCAAGTCACTGTACCGTTTTGCAACGACACCAACCACTGCTCCGTTGACTCCTCGCCTGGGGAGCATGTAGATTGCCAGGAGGATGGCATCCACGACGGCCAGGTCTGCGGCACATGGCGCGCTGACCTTTGAGCTCGTGGCCAAGTGCTCCGTAAGGCTGACGCCCCCCCTCCTGACTCCCGGGCCCTGTCGAGCTCTCCACTGATAAATGCACCTTTACCAGGGATAGACCACACGAGCTCGTGCCTCGGTACTCACCCTCCCCCATGGGCCGGTCAACCTCCCCATGTTTATGCCCGTGGCGACACAGGCCTCCCTGAAGGGCATCACGCCGGAGCAACTAGAGCAGACGGGTTGCCGGCTATGTCTGAACAATACCTACCACTTGGGCCTCAAGCCAGGCCAGGAGGTCCTCGATGCCATTGGTGGAGCACACAAGCTTCAGGGCTGGAAACATAACATCCTGACGGATAGCGGGGGGTAAGGCTCGGGCATCGCGCGTCATTGAGGACACAGGCTCACGATACTGGTTAGCTTCCAGATGGTGTCCCTCCTCAAGCTGGCCACCATAACCGAAGAGGGCGTCCGCTTCCTCTCCCCACACGACGGGACACCTATGCTCCTGACCCCGGAGCACTCCATGTCCCTCCAGAACTCCATCGGCTCCGACATCATGATGCAGCTGGACGATGTGCTCGTCACCACCTCGCCGGACAAGGCCCGCATGCGCGAGGCAATGGAGCGCTCCGTGCGCTGGCTCGACCGCTGCATCGCCGCGCACCGCAGGCCGGCGGCCCAGAACCTCTTCTGCATCATCCAGGGCGGCCTCGACCTCGGCATGCGGCGCGAGTGCACCGAGGCGATGGTCAAGCGCGACACGCCCGGGATCGCGATCGGCGGGCTGAGCGGCGGCGAGGCGAAGGCGGATTACTGCGCCGTCGTCGAGGCGTGCACGGCGATGCTGCCCGACCTGAAGCCCAGGTACGTCATGGGCATCGGCTACCCGGAGGATCTGGTGGTCAGCGTGGCGCTCGGCGCGGACATGTTCGACTGTGTGTGGCCTACGCGGACGGCGAGGTTCGGGAATGCAATCACCAAGTACGGCATGTTGAAGCTGAAGAACTCGGAGTTTGCGAATGACTTCAGGGTGATCGAGGAGGGCTGTGGGTGCGTCTGCTGTCGGCCAAAGGTGGATGGCTATGAGAGCGAGGGCTTGGGCATTTCGAGAGCCATGATCCATCACAATGTGGCCAAGGAGACGGTCGCGGCGCATATACTTACTATGCACAATGTATGGTATCAGTTGAATCTCATGCGAGAGGTCAGAGAGGCGGTTATTGCGGACAGGTACCCTGCGTTTCTGAAGGAGTTCTTCGGCAGATTATACCCAGATAGAAGTGGTTACCCAGACTGGGCAGTCAGTACCCTCAGGGGGGTTGGCGTCGATTTAATGGAAGACTGAAAAGAACTTCGGCCCTCGCATGATATACAGTGACTTCGCGGGTTTCTGGAGTTGGCATGCATTTCGCAAATCGCCCGCTGCTTTTCAAATCGCTAAATGACAACGGCCGCGCGGCCGAATGTGGGTATCTCATGATTGTTTTCCCATCCTCCTTTCCCTGTAGCGCCTGAAGTACAAGATTCTGAATGCAATTTAGACATCCTGTACGACCTCTTTGAATTCCTTCACCTCTTCATTAGCACCGCGCCGCGTCCGGTCGATAACCTTTGCGCCGTCCTGCATCCAGAAGTCAACCTCGTCAACAATATCGTAAACAATGTCCTCTACGATCTGCTCGTCGTAACGCTCGACCATTGGACGTGGCACCTCTTGCTTGACTTTCACCGTGGACGGCTCATCAGCATCGGCCATTGCCACGTCGCTGTCCGTGTTCTCTTGCTCGTACCCTGGGGGCGGATACCAGAACTTGGGCCCAAAGTTCACCTCCGCTGCGCCGCCGCGGAACACGCTCACAGCGGGATAGTAACCAAGCATGCCGTCGTCAAGACCTTCCCGCGCATCAGGCTGCTTAGCCGTGGCTGGCTTTGAGGCTAAAGGCAGGAATGCAAGAAGGTTGTTAAACGCCGTGCCCATGTCTGCTCCGTTCTTGTATACCTTGATCCAGGAATTTGGCAACGTTCGCATGCAAGGGATTGGGTGATTTGGGTTTGGGCCTTCCGACGAGCCTGCCCCTGCCCCAGATGTGGACATTGGTGACGGGTTCATAAGGTCGTCAAGCTCTGGTGTGGTGTGGTAGTCGGGGGTCTCGAAGTAGATGTGCGCCTTGAACCGAATTGGAAGACGATCTCTCACAATGTTGGGCATCTCTGTGGTTCCGTGATTCGCTTCTTCGAGCAGGTCGACGGCTGGGTTGTACTGGTCCGATACGACCTTTCGATGTAGCTGTTCGGAAGGCAGACAAATCTCCAACCCAATGACATCTCCCTCCCGGATGTCCTCGCCAGGGGGGGAAAAGTCCTTGGGCCGTGACATGTAGACCTTCTGCCCCTCCTTGTCTCGGATCCCGTAGCTGTAAGCATCAAAGCCAGCTGGTGCATCGATGGCGGCCTCTCTCCGTGCAAATCCAACGCGAACATGACCGTGAGACTCAGGTTGCTCCGAGCCCGGCGTTGGCGGATCTCTCAATATACCTCGGGTGATTTTGCACTCCCAATACCACCTGCCCTCCCGTATGGCGATGTTCGCCCGGGACATCCTCCATCCCTTGTCAGTCGTGATATGCCTCCCCGATTTGTCGAAGAACAAATGTGTTGCCGCATCCTCAAAGCTCATGTGCGGGCCGAACGGCTCTGGTTCTGTCTGACGGTAGTAGAAAGAGGAGGGGAATTTTGGGTCCGCAATGCAATGGGTATAATAGTACTGCTTCTTATTATAGACACTAGAAGCAAATTAGAAGACTGACGTATAGAGGCGGTCTGTGGTACTCACTGTTCCTGGGTTTCGAAGAACTCGATCTGCTCGCCACTGGGACCTGTCACTTCATGGTGACTCGCCAGCTGAGGACCTCGGGCGGGTTCGAAGTCGGTCGACTTTGGGAGGGGGAGTATGTACCGCGCAGGGCTCATCTCTGCAGGCGGGACATTTTTGAGGTTGTTCTTGGTTTGCCTCGGATCTGGAGTTGCACGAGAGGGCTCCGCGACACCTCCTGGTGTGGTGGCCGCAGCCTTGGACTCGCGCTTCTTGAGAGACTCTTTCTTGGTGCGCTTCTCCCGCGCCATGACCCCACTATCTTCCGGCGCTTGCGACTTCTTCGAACTGGGGTCGGGATTGAGGGGCGAAGAGACAGCGGGCGAGTGATGGTCTTCTAGAGCTCGTTTCTGGGGCAGAGATGCAACGGTTGGTGGTAGTGGCACTGGGGTGACGGTTGGTGGTAAAGGCACTGGGGTGGTGGTTACCCCTCGGCTTGGAGGGGTCTCTGCTGTTGGATTGTCACCAGACATATCGATCAGTTTGAAACGGAGGACAGGCCAGTGGGTTTAACGGATTTGAAGACCTGAGAAGTGAACGACAAACGTTCTGCTTCGTCACTTGTTGCGGTGCTGAAAGAGCTACCCGTGAAGGGAAGCGCGACGCTAAGAGCTCAGGACGACGCGCCGTTGCCAGCCGCGGCCCAGGATAAGAAATACGCTATCTATTGGTGGCTCCAATGAAAGAGAATCCACCCTGCAACTTCAGTAACCCATTGCCTGCTTCAACTTGCTCTTCAACTCCACGGTCTCCGCGGAATCTCTCAAGTGGCATGCGACAGCTCGTCAGCACCGCCTTCACAAGCCGAGATCGTTCAAAGGTCAAAGGTCCTCGCGGCTTCCGAACTCCGAGGTCCTGACAGGTTTGGGGCCTTGAAACGTGTTTGTCTCTACCACGGCACTTTCCAGCTCCCATCCTCGAACCTGAACGCGAGCATCACATTCAGGCTGGCATTTGGACGGCGCTCGTCAGCAAGCCCGTCACCATGCCTGTTGTCAAGGGTGGCGTCTGGACGAATATTGAGGATGAAGTCCTCAAGGCTGCCGTGTCCAAGTATGGATTGAACCAGTGGGCACGTGTCTCGTCGCTGCTTGCCAGGAAGACGCCCAAGCAGTGCAAGGCAAGATGGCAAGAATGGCTGGACCCGAGCATCAAGAAGGTCGAGTTTACGAAAGAGGAGGATGAGAAGCTGTTACACCTGGCAAAGTTGATGCCGACCCAGTGGCGGACCATCGCCCCCATCGTCGGCCGAACCGCGAATCAATGCATCGAACGGTACCAGAAGCTGCTGGATGAGGCAGAGCAGCGGGAAGCTTCCGAGCTTGGAATGACTGGAGGCGACGAGGCATCTGCTCCCACAGCTGATGATGTGCGACGACTGCGACCAGGTGAGGTGGACCCCGATCCCGAGACGAAGCCCGCGCGGCCAGATACCATCGATCTTGATGAAGACGAGAAGGAGATGCTCAGCGAGGCCCGTGCCCGTCTCGCCAATACACAAGGAAAGAAGGCCAAACGCAAGGCACGCGAGCGACAGCAGGAGGAGTCCAGGCGACTGGCGGCTCTGCAGAAGCGGCGTGAGCTGAAGACTGCGGGCATCAACATCAAAGTGACGACGCGAAAAGCGGGTCAGATGGACTACAATGCAGACATTCCCTTCGAGAAGAAAGCTGCTCCAGGGTTCTACGACACGACTGAGGAGCTCACACTGAACGAGAGGCAGCGAGCCAACTTCGATCCGAGGAAACAGCAATTGGCGCAGGCGAAGAGGAAGCAGGACGAGGAAGATGAGGCAGGGAGAAAGAGACGCAAGGCTGACAAAGATGCACCGTCTGCTTCTTACCGCGAGGCTCTCAAGGCTGGTCAGATGCAGCGGATCAGAGAGGCCGAGCAAAGCAGCAAGCGACGAGCGCTGGTCCTTCCGTCTCCACAGGTCGGCGAAGGGGAGCTCGAGGAGATCGTCAAGATGGGCATGATCGGCGAGAGGGCGAACACAATGGCACAAAATGGTGACAACGATGCCACTCGCGGCCTTGTCAATTCCTACACGACCCTAAACAGTGGCGCACCCATTCGAACGCCAAGAGCGCCTGCTCATGAGGACCATATCGCAAACGAGATCAGGAATATTCGAGCATTGACAGAGACACAATCGTCATTGCTCGGTGGGGAGAACACGCCCCTTCACGAGGGTGCCGGCTCAACAGGATTTGAATCCGCCGCCCCGAGAAAGCAGGACATCTTTACTCCTAACCCCATGGCAACGCCATTGCGACAAGGTGCTAATGGCGTGGGCGCGACGCCTTTGCGACCGGGGCAGACTCCCATGCGGACGCCCCGTGACAACTTTGCGCTGAATGCTCAAAGCAACGAGTTGGTCATGAGACAGCAACTCAAGCGAGGTCTGGCATCTTTGCCCAAGCCCAAACAGCAATCTTGGGAGCTTGAACTACCAGATGAGCAGGAAGATGTTGTAGCCACATCGAATGGACTATCCGAGGATGCTGCGGACCGGGATCGAAGGGAACGGGAGATCCGGGAAGCGCAGGAATTACTGGAGAAGAAGCGGCGGACACAAGTTATGCAACGGGATCTTCCTCGACCGGTCTGCGTTGATTTCGCAAGGCTTCAACGAGCGGCGGAAGACTTGGAGGACCCAGCCGAGAAAGCCATTGCGCAGGAGGCGGCATTGCTCATTGTCTCTGACTCGTTGAAGTACCCTCTGACCGCTACAAAACCGTCTGGCAAGCCGCCGAGCTTGGACCAGATCGATGATGACGCGCTAGCAGAGGCACGAAGGCAGATCTTGGTGGAAGCTAAAGCCAACTTGCCGCCCGAGGAAGTAGAGGCTGCCTGGGCCAAGTCGACCAATAACTCATTGTTATTGAGCCTTGGCTGCTACGACGATGATGAGGAAGAGGAACTGCATGCCATGAAGGCAGCCTTTGATGAGGTGCAGGACGCCATGATCGCCTCTGCGGAGAAGGGCGCGAAATTGGAGAAGAAGCTGAACCTACATCTGGGTGGCTATAAGCAGCGCGGGGAAATGCTGCGGAAGAAAATCGTTGAATCCGCTGCCGAGCTGGAGAAGGCCACCAATGCACTGAATGCCTTCAAGATTTTGGCCAATTCGGAGGAAATCGCCGTTAGGAACAGATTGGCTGGCCTGCGCGAGGAGGTCAGCTTCATAAGCAAGAGGGAGAGGGAAGCGCAGGAGCTCTACAGGCAAAACAAGGAAGAGCTCAATGCCCTCACGGCCGAGGCTACGAACGGTTATCATTGAGGGTGCATTTCGGCGTCATAGATGTGGCATATATTGAATCGCGGCAGAAGCAGCATGGACACAAAAGATTGAAATTCATTGAAGGGTATTATAATCGTATTCTTAGATCCTAGCCCGGGTGCCAACAGCCGCTTCAAACGCCGGTCCATTCAAGTCAACTAACATTAGCTGCCCCAAAAGAACACGACAGTGATTTTTTCCAGCACGCAAAGTCATAATTCATCTCCCCGTTTAGGGGAGGGGAGGGGGGTACACCTGAGAGCCAGATCACCTCCTGCTAGAGTTAGCACCAGGGCTCTCGATGCGCGCAGGCGACCCGCGTGACTCCATGCCAATCGGCGTAGATACAGAGCCAAAACCAGAGTCGGCATCTGAGAGCTCCTCGACGCGACCTTCCATCTCCGCAGCGGCGGACTTCTCCTTCTCAAGTCGGGTCTCGCGGCCTCTCTTGTGGCAATACCACAGAACAAACATCAGTACTGCTTCTTCGTTAGCACCCTATTATTGGGAGAGCCGGGGCACACAGTAGAGGGCTTGACTTACGGAAAAGGGCAACACTCCAGATGACATTCGTCCCGATGAAGGCCGGCCACCTCACCTTGAGCGCATTCATGATGGCTTTCAACATGCCGACGATCGCGCTCGGCTTCGTCACCAGCTCGCTGATGTTCTTCGGGGTCAACAGCTTCATCGCCTGGTCCTTGATCCCCCCCGCGGGTGTACCCTGGGTCTTGAGCCCCTGGCTCTCCGCGGCGACCGCCAACAGCTCTGGCGCGAGGCTGCCCGTCAGCTTGGTGGGAAGGCTCGTGACCAGCTTCTTCATGCTGCTCGGGAGCTTCTCGAAGTTCCTGGCCAGCGTCCCGTCGTGGTCCTCAAACAGGTGCTGCAGGTCCCGCCCGGCGGTGGGGACGCCGTTGACGAGGTCCTTAAGCACCAGGGTGAAGTTGGACACGAGCTCCTGGCTGTCCTTGGAGAGGGAGAAGGTCTTGTTGTTGCGGGCGGAGAGGTTCAGGTCCTCGAGGACGCGGCTGATGTCCTTCTTCTCGCGCTCCTCTTCGTCGGGCGTGATGACCGCGGCGGCGGGCTCGAGGGTGCCTGCTTTCTTTGGCGTCGGCCGCTGGACCCAGAAGGAGAAGCGGCTCTTGTTGTTGACTGGCGGCTTGTCCTCGTCGTCCTCCTTGCGCTCCTTGCCGCCCTTGCCCTTGGCCTTGCCCTTGCCGGCAGCCGGACCCTCTGAGTCGCTCTCCCAGTCGCTCTCCCACGTGTAGTCGGGCGTGTTGGCGCGCGGTGGCAGGGGAGGCCGCTTCCCGTCCTCGTCGGAGAAGCCGTCTTCGCCGGTCAGACGCTCGAAGAAGAGCTCGTCATCATCGGTCAGGACGGGGCCCTGCGCGCCGGGTGCGGGAGACCGTGAGGATGCGCGCGATACCTCTTTGGCGTCTTCCCGGGCCTTGACCTTCTGGTCACGGTTTTTCCTGAATTTCTTGTAGGCAATGAACTCCAACATCCTTGCTGTCTTGTTGGGCAAAGGGAACCCCAGGGCGACCGAGGAAGCAGCCAGTCAGCACGTGGTGAATTGCGGTTGAGGAAGGTTGGAAAAGTAATGTCAATGAATCCACCCCCAACTCGACAGCAAAGGCGTGATTATATGATGCCCTTTCACCTGAGCCTGATTTGCGACTGATGGTCACAATTGGGTGTGGTGCGTGGCGAGAGCTGGTAGAGGCCGCCTGTGTTACTGGGGCTGCATACGGTTTCAGTTGCATGACACAGCCACTGGAATCATCTAACCAGATACGCCAGACAACGCAGTCCACCTATTTATTATCTGAGGCGGCTTCTGTCAAGCTGCTGGCATTGTTACCCCGCTGCGGATAGTCAAGCAAACAAGGTCCGCACGCGTGTTGTGTTCCAGGGCCAGTTCCCCCCAGCCAAAGAGGCCTCTTGAGAGGGGGTGACGTCACTCCTCATAGGGTCGTCACTACAGTGTAGCGGATGACTTTCATGTGAAAGCCCCCCCCCCCCTGTCTTTGTGTTTTCTTCACCCTTTCACTTTGATTATTTTTTTTAAATTAAAAACAGATAGTAATGGCGTAAGGGGGTATCTTAATTTTTCTGCCAACACAGGTCCTGCACAGCCTATCATGACACCGATACATAGTAAGACGGTCTTCCGAGGATGATCTGTCTTCGTAGATCACCAAGGCGCAATGTTAGGAAACACTAGTTGCAACGCTTTGGGTGCTCGAGACCCAGGAAAACCTCCACTGTAGGGTCCAAGCCAACAGGCCCGTCTTCAACCCTCGCCATCGCCGTCATCCTCTTAGACCTCCTCGTTGGCCTCTCCGAGAATCATCGAGGCATTCGCGTTGCTCCTCCTGGTGCCACTGGCCCCTCCAGCCCGACGATGAGCTGCGGCCGTCTCCGTGACCGACCTCTCGCCCACAAAGTTCGTGCCCGTCCAGGCCGTCTGACACCTTGGGCAGACCTTGTGCCCACCTCTCCTGGTGCGCCAGAAAGCATCTGCACAGATGTCATGAAGCCGCATGTTGCAATCCCGCTCCGGACATCTCTGTCCCATCGTGACGATGCCCTTGCACGCCTCGCAAAATTTGATGCGCTGCCAGTCCTCCGGCGCGGCATCTGGATCGTTGTACGTCTCCACCAGCCACGTCTTCAGTTCCATGAGTGACCTCGCGCTCAGGCTGTAGAAGCCCTCGCTGCTCAGCTCGAACCAGCCCTCCCCCACCAGGCTCGGCAGGAGCTTCTCGACCTCGCTGTGCTTCAGTCCCTTGTCGGCTGCCTGTGGCACCTGCGGCCCCTCCCCCTCCGCGCCACCGGCCCGGACCTCCCTGGCAGGCGGTCTGGCGACCTTCCTGGCCTGGGCCGCGGTGACGGCCATGACCTCCTGCCTCTGGGTATTGTACGTCTCGAACATGGCATCGAGCAGCCTCTTTATGAACGCGATCTCGTCGGGGGTGCGCGACGTCGCGAGCTGGGTGCCGGGGTCGCTGTGGGTGTTGATGACGGCCCATACCTGCTCGCGGGTGGTCTGGTGGAGGGTGCTGCGGATGTCGTAGTCGAGGGGGGCGACGGCCTGGCGGGCCTTGCTGACGTACTGCCGGACCTGCTCCTCGCTGATGTCGTTCGGGTCGACCGCCCGCCGCTGCTCGTCGGCGGCGGAGAGGACGGCGGCGACGATGGGCTGGGCCTCGCTGAAGGTCAGCGTGCCGCGGCTCATCAGCGCCTGCAGGAAGGCGCGGTGTTTGTGGTCCCACCCGCTGGGCAGGGAGGGCTCGAAGTCCATAGGATTTTCCCTCCCTCGTCGGGATCTCCGGCGCGTGGACGGTGGTCTGCTCTCTGGTGGACGGCTGGCTGCCGTGCCCTATCTTCTCATGGGGAGCTGGTCGCGCGGGAGGTGGGAGGCCGGGAAGGTATGGGCGGCTCTCAGACCGTAGGTCGATCGAGAGGAGACGCGTCCGGTACTGGCAGACGCGGCTGGTCAGCACCCAAAAGAGGCGGGGCGCCCAGAGTGTTGCGTGCAGGGTCAGGGTCAGGGGCCCCCTGGCAGGACGCGCAGCGCACTAACACTTAAACAAACCAGGTCGACAGACCAGGTTACCGGTATCGGTACTGCACGTCTGTGGACATCCAACAAATGGACCCCGAAAGTTTCTTTTGACTGGCAGCACACCCCGAGCCTGGTTAACTTTTAAATTTTATTTTATCTTATTTTGCCCCCCCCCCCCGGGGTTATGGCGATCAGGCCGTGGTCTTCGCAGAGACGTAGAGAGGTGCGCACGGGTGTATCAGAGTGGCACGCGCCCGTCGACTGACAATCTAGTCTTCCACATACACGACATATCAACATGCTCAGTACCTACTGTTGTATGTACAATTCTAATGATAGTCTTTTGGCCATTGGGACGGCCAGGCAGCCAACACGATCCTGATACCATTCGTATACTATGGCATGTCTGTACGTACTACTATGGTAACATCAGACGAGACCACCTCTTGGTCCCACTTCCCGCGCACCAGTCGGATCGGGTCCCTGGGGTCGAGTCCTTCTCTGGTCGGCTACCACATGGTACGTATGGTACGTCCATCGATGGGCCAGCGCTGCTGCGCAGGCTCGTACTGTACGTAGATTGGCAGATCGCCCTCTCCCGGAGGAACCAAGGGCGAGGCATCCTCGCGGGAGCAGGCAGTCCCATGTGCCCCGAGTGGGCGCCGCATCCGTATTGCAACCTCGCCTCCCCACTCTCGGGCCAGCTATTAATACATAGTACGCGGACTGGCGGAGCAGTCCCGATCAGACCTCGTCTCAGATCTGCCTCGACTCTGTCTACCAGATCTCGTTGGTTGGTCCACACCTCTGGGCTTCCCTTCGAGTGCGTTCTCGAGGCAAGTCTCGGCAGCTCGGTTGTGAATCCGGGCCTGGTCCCTTGATGGTTACATCCCACCTGCCTACAGTACCGTACTGTACATGCGAACGCCTCTCCACATCAGATGTTTCCGTCAGTGAGGCGGGTGGTCATCTCAGCTCGAATGCCGCATGCGTCACCTCATCAAATCGCACAGACGATAGCGCCCTTTATACCATCGTCGGCTCAGTTGGGCAAGCGTCAGGCCGTCCAGAACCGGAGGCATCCGCCAAACTCGTATTCAACAAAATACTCGCTGGTGATCGCGTCCCAAGCGCACCACGACGAGTCAGGTCCACCCTGCTCGAGAAGGCCTGGACGCCCAAAGCCAGCACAGGTAGCCCGACCCGGTCCGAGGTTGATCCTCGTCTGCCCTGCGCTGTCCGCCTCAGGTCGTCCTCCTGCCGTGCATTTTGCACACACGTGCTGCTAGTACACAGGTGAAACCAGATGCCCCGAGTCGGCAGTCCCACGTTCTTGAAACACTCGTGGGCGGTGCTTGGGTTATCCCTGCTGTGCCTCTCGCAGGCTGCCATACCATTTATACATAGTGCATTCCGCACCCCTGGGTCTGGACGCCGACCCCCGCCGCCTCTGCTCCCTATTCTAATGTTCTGGTTTCTTTCCTTGTAGGGCCTCGTAGGTTGGGCCTCTTCTCCTAGTGTTCAGGCAGGAGCTATTTTTCCCTTCCGATCCTCTCGTTTGATCTGTATTCCATTCTCTCGTCCGCAACACATTCCAGCTGTTGCCAACCAGGTTGGCGACAGGGTCACTCTTTTTGACTGGGCTTTTGATATACACCTACTTAATCAACGAGGCCTATGGCCCTTCTTCTTCTTATTCTTCTTCTTCTTCTTCTTCTTCTTCTTCTTCTTCTACTTCTGCACCATATAGTCTCAACCTAATACCGCCTCTGAGCCCGCTTTTCCCTCTCCTCTGGGCAGATGTGTCGCCATCCTAGGGTATCCAGCTCCCCATCATGTCCGGTTTTACCGGACAGCAGTTCCCGCCCGAAGCCATAGGGGCAGCGGTCGGCGTCTTCGTCTATAGCTTCACCTGTTTCTCGCTGAGTTCTGCCCTCCTGTGGGCAACAATAGCTCACCGGGAATGGAAGAGTTGTGAGTGTGCCTTCGCCTATCTCCGTGGCCGGCACATGCCCCCTGTGACTGACGCCCTGCTTCCAGATGTGGCCCTCCTCGCCTTCTTCCCTTCTCTCAGTGCGCTGGTCAGCATGGCCCAGCAGCTTCATACCTACCTCCGGTGGGCGAGCATCAAATTCGCCCAGTCCGAATACGTCAAGTCCGACCTCGGTAACCCCGAGCTGTCCATTGCTGGGCCTTCCGTCGGGGTCGACCTCGTCCTGTTCTATATCCGTGAGTCTTCCCGAAGGCGCGCCTCCCTCCCTCCCTCCGTCTCGGAATGTAGCTGACCTCGGTACAGAATACTACTGCTATAACGTCGAAGCCCTTCTTGTGCTCGTGTGGTCAGTAGGCCCACTGGGTCCTACATCGTGCCTTCGTTCATTTCACTTACACAACCATAGGAGCTATCAGCTGGCCCAGTCCGTATTTCAGATGACGGCCTCCCCGTCTGCCAGTCGTCATGGGAGCAACATGGCTAAACTCACGGCCATTCTCCTCCCGATCCTACAGGTGGCCTTGTTGCGGACTAAGGCCGTTCAAAGTTCACTCATCGGCTTCTACTTCCTTGCTAACATCATCAGTGAGTGCTACTAGGTCTCGATCTGGGTCCATACCCCGAAGGTGCTGACTATCTCATTTAGTGGGCGTCTCTCTGGTGCTTGGCTCCGTTCTCCTATTAGCAATCCTGGTGAAGTACATTACTACGCGGACTGAAGTGTCGTGGCATGTCGACTACGCGGACCGGTCCCATGTCGACCAGGAAGCCCAATACCAAAACAGCCTCGCAACCTTCAATAGTGCCGGTGGGGTACCGCTTCACCAGAAGAGCATTTACGACAGCTGGCTGGTCGTGCGCTTCGCGCTCGCCTTCGCAGGTCTAGCGTAAGCTCCTCACCCGGTTGGTGGAGTGAAGGTCGCTTGACTACGGGGGGGCTGACCAGATCTTCGCAGGGCTTTTGAACTCGTGATCATCAAGTCCGAGGTCGCCTTCGCGATCGGGACCGACCAGATTGCCGCGGACGAGAGGGTCGACCTGCGGCCGAGCAACGCCATCACCGACTGCGAATCATTCCTCCCGGGCGTGTCCGCGAGCATCCTCGCCTTTCTCGTCTTCGGGACGACAAGGACCTTCTGCGAGTTCTTCTACCGCAAGCTGGTCCCGCGGCCCATCCGGCGCAGGATCCATCGACGCACCAGGAACACGCTCCCCCACGCTCCCCCGCCGCCGGAGGAACAACAGCCACGCCGGCCGTCCCGAGCGGCAGCCCCGCCGATAGGCTCGGCACTCGCGACGCTGGGCGTGGAGTGTTTTGAGCTGGACGGAGGGGAGGGTGGTCTGGGGCTGGGGGGGGGTGGCCATGACGGCCTACATGGGCTCGCGGTGCCGACGCCGACGTCCAGCACGTTTGAGCCGCAAAGGGTGGACCATGGCGTGGAGGGGGAGGACGAGTGGCCCATGCTGAGCATTAAGCCGCCAAGATGAGGGAACATGCACGGGATGGAGGAGGATACTAGAATGACTGACGATACCTGATACCCCAGCATTATGCAGTGAGATTTGCACACACGAGATACCCGGTTCCCACCTGTTAGAACCTCATCGACTCATGGTGAATTTCTCAGTAATCAGCCGAGGGGCATAATTAACCCCGATGACGTCTACGACAACCTCCGAGATACTTTGCGACCTGAAGTCGAGTCAGGCCTACTTAGCTCCCCCGGTGTGACCGCAAGCAGGATGGTGAGGGTTTGTAGTGGAAAAATGAAGGCTGGTGACAAGCTGCTGGGCCCGAACGTTTTCATTGAAACACCAGAGCTAAGACATGGCGTTGCTAGGGAGTCCCCGACGACCGACGCCCCGATCTGCGGGCTAGATCCCGTAACGGCCACGAGAAGACGGGCCAAGGTCGATCGATCGTGGAGAATGGCTAGCCGGCGAGCTTGCGGCAAACCACGGCCCCCCCCCCCTCCCTCCCGCCGGGGTTCCGTCTCCCCGCCCTCATGTCGACATCAAGACCTCGCACGGGTTGGGTTGTTCACGAATCGCCCAAGTGCGGGATCCCTGCCCCCCCCCCCCACCTCCGGGGCGTAAATCGGGCCGCGAATGGGCTGTTCATCAGGGATGATGCCCGGTCCGGCGGCGGTGGTGATACTGCGTATGCTTTAGTGCCCACGGCGAGGACCAGCAGTCCTTGTTTTCGGGAGTGCCTGTCTAGGCAGGGAGACCTCGGTGTTGTTCTCCCTTTTTCCTGAGGGGACGATTATCTATGGGTTTGTTATTTCCTCATGAACCTTGCGAGGTCAACGGTGCACGTCAAGGGCGCGCGGGCTTGATACAGCGGGAAGGAAGGGACGGTACGGATGGGGCCGGAAGGGGGGGAAAACAAAGAGACAATGACAGCGGGATTGTTTTGTTTATATTTTGTTTCTGTTCCCGCCCGCTGCTCTCAGACACGCACGCGCGCACGCATGCGCGTACACAATTGCACTATGTTCTTGCTCTCACCGTGTCGGTTTACCACCTACAGAGACATCATTTGTGAAACTGCGAACGAAGGTGACCAGTCACAGGGGGAAAAGTGAGAGGCACTTTGGCATCGTCCGAGACACACATGGTCAATAACTGACCACGTTTCCTCCTTGAGAACTTGTTGTCTTCTTTGTTGATCTTCTACCCTCCCTCTGTCCCAACTGGGGTACAATACCACTCATTTGATTTTCAGCGTCAAAGCACACAGATATCCGGCCAGCAGTACCAAACGCCGAAAACACACAAGCAACACGATAAACGAACGAACATGCCTTCCACCGTCACCAGCTCTGAGCACGTCCTGAGAGTTCTGAGGCGCAACGATCATCCCATCAACGCAGCCATAGCCCCCTTCCGATCAGCAACCGATCCCTGGAGGCCCTCAAGCAGAAAGGGGGGAACAGAAAGAAGCCACCCGAAGATGTGCAACGGCACCGCAACCAAGCTCCTCTGCTCTCACTACCTCATCCACTGGTCCGGCCCCCGCTGTCCCAAGAAGTGTGTCCTCCCGGCCCAGAGGACCTGGCTCAATTGCACCTGCGCCGCGTGTGACCCCGCCTACAACCGCAGCCGGATCCTCGTCAAGTACGCTGCCGAGCGCGAGGCCCTGTCGGCTCGGATCCGCCGGGCGATGGTCGAGGGGCGGCCCGCCGAAGTACGGGACCTCGAGAGGCAGCTGCGGCTGGCCTTGAGTATGCAGATGGAGGATCTGGGCCGGACGAGGTTCTCGGGGCTGGACCCGGCGACCGGCTGTCGCTGGCCAGGGAGGTATGAGCAGTGGGCAGAGGGAAACCTGGGGAGGCCGGTGGACTGGGATCTGTTGTTGAATGAGTGAAGGAAACCTGTCTCGAACTATTGTCACTGCCAGGGCCCGGTGAGCCCATTCGTGAGTGTCGACGGGAGGCCGAGCGGTGCCATTGTGTTGGCCATCTCCAGTACGCCTGGCAGGAGGGGTCGGTCCTGGGCCGCATGCGCCTGGTTTGCTTGGGGTTGGCCCTCCCGGCCCTGGCCCTGTGGCGATCGCGGCGGGCTGGCCTGGGGCGTCAACTCCGGCGTGGATTTCGGGGTCGCTGTTTTTGCCGCCTCGACGTCCTTCTTCGCCTTGGCGTACTCTCGGAGCCTGCTGGTGGCGAGCTTCCCATGTCGCTTCTTGCCCGTCGTACAGCGGAGCAGGGGCAGCTGGATGATGGCAGCGAAGGTCTCGAGGACCTTGGCGCGGGGCACGCCGTGCCTCTCCGCCACCTCATCCCAGGGGAAGATCTCCTCGCACGTCCCGGCGATGTCGACGATGAGATTTGGGGAGGGCTTGCGCGGCTCAGGTTGCGCTGCTGCTTGAGGAACCTGACAAGTCTGAGATGCCTGAGGGTCCTGAGCAGTCGCTGGTGAGGGCTGAGGTGGCACTGGCATCGAGGCCTGCGCGGTAGCCATGGCAGGTCTCGGCGCCATGACTGGCTGCTGGGGAGGTGCCATCTGGTTTTGAAAATATTCGGGACTTGGAATCTGAGGCATCCCCGTCTGGATTTGCGGTACTTGGTTTGGAGAGGCCTGTTGAGTCTGGTTCTGAATGCTCTGAGGGAGGCCGCCCTGCAATCGCTCACCGGCACTCATATTTGCGACTGGAGCTACCCTTTGCACCGACATTGGAGCAGGGACTGGAATCTGTGGTAGGGTATATCCCATCGGGGTCTGGCCAGGACGGAAGGGTTGAAATCTGAGATGGAAGCTCTGCATGCCCAAGCCGGGACCCACGGCATGCGGATGTACCAGGCGTAGCTGTTGTTCATACGGACTCAGATCGTGCCAGCCGTGCCGCTGCAGATGAGGAGGATGCCCAGCAGGAAGGCTGTTGGCTTGGTTGAAAAGAGCCTGCTGGCGCATTTGCTCACAGATCATGCACGGTGCCTTTGGGGCTTGTGGCTGTGAACCTTTCTCTGCGTCGCTGTTGCAGGCAATATTCACGGGCAGATCCGTTCGAAATGGAGTGGACGTCGGTGTGCTGGTGGAAATCTGAGTCTGAGCCAGAGGCCCAGCCTGAGCACCGGGATCTGGTTGTAGTAGAGGCGATGAGGCTGGCCGAGCTGATGGGTCAATATCCGAGCCAGCGGAAGGCCTGTGGGCGAAGTCCTGTGGTTCTGGTGTCTCCTGAGTATGATTCAACATGGCGCTATGGGCTTGCTGGCTGTGCGCCTTCTCTAGAGGTTGAGCATGCGAGCCGGGCGGAGGGGTCGGAAGCGGCTTCTTAGGCGTGAGAGACCGTCTTGGTAGAGGGTCCTGGTTCCGGGTCGTAGGAGGTGGCTCAGAGGGTTGTGGCTCAATAGGATGCAGTGGGTTCTGTGGACGCAGAGCCGTGCTGGGAGTCATTGGTGCAGGCTGAGGATACAGACCAGACATACCCCAGGGAACATGCAACCCACGTTGCGGCGTGGGGAGTAGGAATCCAGCAGATACAGACGGAAGACCTGAGGAGCCTTGGAGATAATCAGGACGCGGGTTCAGGAGCATCGTTGGAAGAAGCTGCTTCGGGGAGAGCACGGGAGAAGTACGTGAGGCCTGGCTCGGGGTGCCATTGGGATGTGGAGGGAAGACGTAGTTTGCCATGCCCGGCACGGACGCTCCACGATTGACTGCATGCTGTGGCTCGCTTGGTGACGGTCCTCCAACCGCACTTCCTGGGGAGTTGCTAGGGTCTTGACTCCCAGCCGTGAGGCCCTGGACACTTGTATTTTTCTGTTCCGACGTTGGTTGCTCTTGAGCTGGAGCTGACTCTCTGCTGGCACGGCACTTCTTCACGGAGTGAGCAGAGACAAATTGGACCTCATTCTCTGGGCCTCTCTTGGCTGGTATGGCGCTCGGCAACCCCACGTTGGGAACTGGAGCCATCAGATGGCCCGGTGTTGGGCAATAAGCAGGAAGGTTGGGCTGTCCACCATGGGTAGTGGGAAGGGAAGCCATGGCTGACAGTCGCTGAGGATGTATGGCCACCACGTTCCATAGATAGGATGCCCTGGAATTTGAATTCCCAGATGGGCCTGCAACTTTGCAGCCCTTATGTAGGAGAGGAGAGGAGAGGTGGGCCATGACGAGAACTTTCACGACGCAATCAACACTATCCCTTCTTCCCCAGGCACCCTCCAGCACTCTTCACCTTGCACCCTGCAGGTCTCTTTCAGAACAGCTGTTGTCCATAATGGCTCCCCTGCATGGCCAACAAAGAAGTGCCACGAGGAGAAAAGCAGCTCATGCTTCTGTGCGGTTCTTTCTTGGTAGGCGCTGGACTCCTGGGCGGGCTGCGGAATTACCCATGTGTCGAGGACCAAGATTTGCGAGCACTCCCATATCCGTTATGGCCTATGTACAGATCTATGCAGTGTTCTGTCATCGATAACTAACCCATCCACTTTCCCAGGTTGAGACAGGGGGGGCTTGTCTCAACTAAGCACCACTTGAGGGGACAGTTACTGAGAAAGGCACAAAGTGGATAGATAGGACACCCACCCACCCACCTACCTACCTATGATGCCACCCAGACAAAGCTTTTCCTGTGGCAGCCGAAAGGTATGAACCCACTGGATGGATCAAATGATGCTCAATTTACCGTCCAAAGCACTAGTTTCGCTTGTCGATAGTCCTGCAGGAGTCATACATAGTACACCAGTCTTGGCTTCACGTTCCGGGCTGCGTGAAGGGTCTATGATCTTAGGTCGGATGCAAGCATTACTGGGGGACCGCCTTATGGAGCGATCCATAACTACCTGGTCTAGCATCACAGATTATCTTTGAGACTATCATTGTTGGGCTCTATAACTGAATGACATATAGTCGTTGAATAGCACCTAGGTAAGACCAGACACACAGAGGTCGATAGCTTGATATCTCACTAAATACCTATGTAGACTACTCTAGGCATGAAGCGATGCCCTAACAATGGCAATTGTTATGTTTTTTTTTAAAAAAAAAAACCACCAATTACATCATGAGTAGTGTTATAGACAGCATAGAAGACAGTAAGAAATCGAGCAGGTGGGAGAAGCCAGGTCGGGCCAAGAGGATGTAGTATCTCTTGCGAAGACGTCCTGGGTTAATGAAGTTCAAGTCGGGCGTTGTGGAAATCCCTCATCTGATCTATCCTCTCATGACTGGGCCTCGAAGTGAAAATTGAGAGAAAAGGGGTCCGTGTATACGAAACGGGCCCAAGAAAACGAGCCCAAGAAAACATGCTGTCCCATGCCACTAGTAGCAGCCTTAGAGCAAAGCAGGTGAATATCATAAGCATACTGCATAAATACCGCTGTCAATTAGAAGCAAAGATACAATAGAAACATACCATGCTGGGTACATGAGTACTTAGATCTAGAGGCAAGAAATAAGATGACCATATACCAGAGTAGGTAGAGAAGGCGTCCAAGGTGTATAACAAAACAGACCAGTTTCAGGGCAATGAGGTCAGTGTCCATGGTGCCGGAAGAACGATTTGCTTATGATAAAGAAAATTCCAAGAAATAACGAGCGTCTTTCCGTGATAGCAGAATGCGAAAACTTTGAACAACCATCAGCAATATGATGATGAAGAAAACTTTATAGCACGGCGAAGCCCAAGCCTTCGCCGGTTCAATATGTCCCTCTTATCATTTCCAACTGTTATCTATCAATCCATTGTTGTTTATACTTACTTCCTGTTTATTGGCATATTCTTCCCTCAAGATGTGCATAATCTTGACGATGGCTTACCAGGGTCTGACAGAACGGGGCAAGGCTGAGTGAGATCTCTGAATGGGGCAGTGTGTTGGACTCGGTTGTCTGACCCCCCCACCCCCAGCCAAAAAAAAAAAGGAAAAAAAAAAGAAAAAAAAGGGAAAAGACAAGCCAGAAAAACGTCCCCCACCTTACCCCACCTGCCCACCTTCCGTCCCTGGGCAGCTTGACAGGCGCTCGGACCCTCAAGTGCCACGTGCTACATCCCACCCATCATCATGTGCATCCTGAGGCTACTGTGCCTTCCCTGCTCCTGCTGCTGCCCGCCCAGAGACAAACTCGTAGCTATTCCCTACGAGCTCACAAAAATCCCCTCACGAGATCCTCCTCGTACCACCTCTGCCCCCTCTCCTCTTTCCCAGGGCATCCTCAGTGTGCTACAGCAGGCTCAGCCGTCTCCACAGACTGCCTTTCCTCCAACTGAGCCGGCCAATCGCTCCGCTCCATCTCCTCCTGCCAACGTTGCTGCTAGCGACGACCTGGACGAGACGACCCAGTCCATCACGGCAATCGAGGCCTCAAACGAGCGACAGCAGGACGAGGACGAGGGCGACGGGGAGCAGAAGGACGGTGTCACGTCGAAGCACGAGGCGGCACCGACCATCAACGACCTGGAGATCCCCACGGGTATCCTGTTCGACGCCCCCATCGCCGCTGGCAAGAGACTGTCCCGCTACGGTCCACCTCCATCCCGCCCTCCCTCGCTGCCTCTGCCCACGCCTCCTTCTCCTGGTGAGGCAGACAAACCTGACAGCAACAGCCAACCCTTCCGTTCCGGCTAAACCCTCGACCGATTCAATATGGAGCACGTCATTCTCCACCCGCTGCCTCTGATCGCCATCTCCGATTATGTAGTGAGGCACACCTTGCGGGCGCAAACTGGCCCTGTCGTTGGCGCCCTGTTTGGTCAGCAGAATGGTCGCGACATCAGCATCGAGTTCGCGTACGAGGTCAAGACGGAGGATCACAATGGCGATATCAAACTGGACCCGGTCTGGTTCGACGGCCGCCTAGAGCAGAGTAAGCCCCACGCGTCATCTACGGACTAGCCTTTTCTGACCTGGATCCGTAGTGAGAGCTGTTCACAAGGATCGCGACCTCGACTTGGTGGGCTGGTATACTTTACTTCCTCGAAGCGGTCCTGGCGCCAACGTCCTACCGATTCACAATCAGATCCTCGAGCGAAACGAGTCTGCCATCCTGCTTGGTCTTCATACCGATGAATTTGGCGAGGAGTCCGTTGGTGGGAAGCTTCCCGTTACGCTGTACGAGACGAATTACGAGGTCGAGGGCGTCCATAAGGAGGCCCAAGATGACGGCGAGGACAAGGAGATGAAGGATGGAGACGCACAGCTTAGGCTCAAGTTTCGGGAGATTCCTTTCGTGGTCGAGACCGGCGAGGATGAGATGATCAGTATGAGGTCGGTCGCAGGAGGTGCAACCAACGCTGCATCTGCTCAAGTCCACGAGAAGCAGAAGGAGGCCGATGTCAAGGGCAAGGGAAAGAAGGTCGCTACAGAGACCGAAACGGTCGACCCCAACACTGTTCCTTTGTCAAAAGAGGACGAGGACATGGTTGCAGCTTTGACGACCAAGGCCAACGCGATCAAGATGCTCAAGTCCCGCATCGACCTCATCATCAAATACCTGCAGAAGCTCCCCCCTCCTTACATGGCTGAGATCGAGGCGGAGGCTAATGCAGCTGGCCGCGGCGCCACTGAACCTTCCCAGACGCTTCTGCGACTCATCCAAGCTCTCGTCCACCGCCTCGGCCTCGTCGAGCCCGCCGACGCCGAGGAATTCAAGACAGAGATCCTGCGTGAGGAGAATGATGTCGCCACCATCAAACTCCTTAACGAGCTCATGGACCGAGTTGCCGATACACGCGACCTTGGTAAGAAGTTCTCCGCTGTTGAGGCGGGGAGAGTCGCTCAGAAGCAACACCTCACCGCTGCTGTTGGGGGTTCTCAGCAGTACGGTTCCATGTCTGCCGCCGGCGACCTGCTTTAGGTGGTGTTCTTCTTTGAGAGCCGTGTCACGTTTCGTCATTTGTTCAGATATCTCCGGTTTTTGCTTGGTGTTAAGAGGGGTTGATAGGGGTCTAGAGCATTATGGCATTTACATGAGTGAAAAATCATGGCATGGCACGGCGTTTGTCTGGTCCCGGAGAATGGGAGGGTCACATAGACCAGGTAATAGATGAGTGAATGATACACTATGATGCTGCCGATTGGCCTTCACATTTACGGATCGCAAATTGCTCTCAAGATGATGCCGGCTGTGTGATGTCATGTTTAGGCGGATTGCATTTCGGTATTACTATGAGTTGTCATTAATCGTGTAAAGGATCTAGAGGAGACTTGAGGGTCTAATCATCGCTTTACTAGGGACGCCGAGCAATCACCACCTGAGACCAAGGATATTAGAGAAGTGAAAGAAGAGCATGCATGACCAGGAGAGCCTCCCATCCCGGACCCCGTGAGAACGCCAAAAGGGAGAGAGGCTTTCATCAGGCCTCAATGACGACCTTCAACACCAACCGCCCCTCGTCATCGGCCGTCCGGCTCGCCAGCTCAAACGCCTCTCGTGAGCGATGTAGCCCCTTGAACCGGTGCGTGACCATGTTGTCCAGGCTCGGCAGGCCACCCTTCCCCTTGCCACCGCCATGTTTCGGCCCACACAGCAGCCGGATCCCCGTGGCGTAGGTATTTGCGTACCGGAAGATCCCCAGGATGTCGACCTCGCGAAGGTGGGCGACAGACACCGGCAGCGTCTGGATCGGCGTGCCCATCCCCACCATTATGACCTTGCCGCCCGGTTTTGTCGCGTATAGGGAGGTGTGCATGCACACCTCCTTGCCCGTGCACTCGAAGGTGAGGTCGACGCCGCCGTCGTCGTCGTCGTCGTCGTCGTCGTCCAGCACAAGAGCGGAGGCCGGGGTCTTGGAGACGGCGAGGATGTCCTGCGCGAGCGACCGGGCCCCTTCGAGTCTGCTGTCGAGCGTCGAGAAGATACTGCTCGCCGGGGTCATGGCGCCATCTGCTCCTGGCGTCGAGATCCCGGAGACAGAGGAGCTGGAGGATGAGGTGTGGAGCGGCCGGGGGACGACGTAGCCGTGTGTTGCGAAGCCGTGCCCGAGCGCGTACTCGACCCGTCCCTGGTCGACGTCGCAGATGGTGACGGATGAACATCCGGATTGCTGCGCCATGGCGGCTGTGAGGAGGCCGACGGTGCCGGCGCCCATGACTAGTGCCGTGGAGCCGGGCTCGGGCTTTGCCCGGTTGACGGCATGGATTGCTACCGAGAGGGGCTCGAGGAGGGCTGCGGCGTCGAAAGAAATATCATCAGGGAGTCTGAGAGGATGGTGAGCGATGGCTGCCTCGTGACGTGGCGTTGATATCTCGACGCACCTGTGGCACCACACAGCCGGGTGGTTTATCCTCTCCTGCAGCGTCCCCTGGAAGTGTGGGAAGCTCTTCGCACTACTCCTGAACCGCATCTTCTTGCAGAGGTTGTACCTCCCCTTCCTGCAGATGCCGCACTGCCCGCACGGCACGCCGACCTCCAGTGCCACGCGGTCGCCGATGGAGAAGCCGCTCACCTGAGGACCGATGGCGACCACCACGCCCGAGGACTCATGGCCCAAGGACAGGGGCTGGCAGGCACACAGGTCGCCATTGGCGAACTTCTTGAAGTAGGACACATCAGAGCCACAGATACCCGTGGAGCGGATGGAGATCTGAAGCTCGCCTGCCGGGGGGTCGTCGATGGACCTGTGCTCCTGCGTATTTGGAGGGACCGGGTCAGCAAATGTTTATTTCAGATAAGGAGCTCATAATTGATGCGGGTCATCTCTCCTAGAATCAAACTCCTCTTTGCCGGAAACAGCAGGCGAGTACCGACTCGCCGGATCCGAGAAGAAGAAAGTGAGATCTTGTGTTACAGTGAGATCTAGAGGTGATGACCGGCATGTGAAGTAAATCAACTCACCAATCGCAGGTCCCGGGGACCATGTAAGACGGATGCCGTGACAGTGGACGACCTCGTAAACGAGTCCACATGCATAGGTTCCATCTTACCCTCCATCATCGCAGAAGGCGCCATTATCCAGATGATGTCGTCGGTGTGGGGTGAACGCGGGATAGATGGGAAGAGCCGTCCGTGTGTCCGTAGGGCTGAGGCCGCACCGACAGTGTCACGAAGGGCAGGTGGGAGACGCAACGTTGTGCCCGACGAGGGTTGTTCCTTGTGGGGGACTCGTGGGCCCTGTATCAAAAGTCTGTGGGTGGACGAGGATGGGTCTGCTTCAGGAAAGGTTGGATGAGTCTAATGATAGCGGCGTGGGATGCGTGGACAGATGGCAGAGCTTGGGTAGTGGGAGGAGAAGGTGACGAGTGGATAGATAGACGAAGGAGGAAGGCCATTTATCTCCTCTCCATTTCATAAGACAGATTAGCAACAGAAAGGGAAGGGAAGGCCCATCGATACCATTTCCAAGACCAGGAAGCTCCGTTCCGTCAAGACGTCCACCCCTTTCCGGTCTGGCATGATCGTGATCGGGTGTGTTACTCAATGATCGCTAACCTATGGCATAAGGATGATCTATGCAGAGGCGGAGAGGGTGATAGCAAGTCGACCGGGGGGCCATCACGCTGTGGGTATGACAAGATAGAGGACCGCATGAACGAAGGAGAAGAACCCCCCCCAGAAGCGGAGTATAAGGCTCACAAGACTTGCAGTTGACCCGCTAGCAGATGGGAATTGTGACTGAGACTGGGATTGGACGCTTCATAAGAGACGCCTGGCAGATTTTCCTTGGATTTGCCCTTGTTCTGCCAGTTACCTTGCGATGAGTTATCTGACTCTCGATGAAGCATGGTTCTGTGAAAGTGGAGAGCACTTGCTGCCAGTCGAGAGCCTGCCTTTCCAGGAATCAGATGCAGAGGTACTGCAGTAGTACAGCTCCAGCAGACTGCATTAGCTTGAAGTCTACCGAGGACTGTATCCATGGGACCGGGTGACTCGAGGCACCTTGCTCTTGTCCACACGATACCCTCATCCAGGACGGGGAAAGACCACATACGATTTGCATGCAACTCGTCGCGGCATTCGCCGCGGTCTCGAGCACAAACACGCCTTCACAAGCCTTAAAAGAGACCCAAACCTTGGAAGTCCCAACCGTCCAGTACATCCACACGGAGCGTTCATGCTAGTGAGCAGCGAAGCAGAGCGATAGCATGCACCGCAAACCCTCCTGCTCTCAGACGGCCTTGGAGGATGCGCCATGGAGGAGAATGATTTGTCGGACGCCTCAAGAGGAAAGGTTGAAAACCTTCAAGCCATTCCGCAGAGAATCTACTCCGAGTGGGCTGGTTATGAGAGGAATCTCAGGAAGATCGAGGCAGGAAACCCATGAGGATCGGCAACTGCCTCCTCATGTTAACTAGCTATTGTCTAGTTCGAGGCGTGCGGCCCGATCGACATAGGGGTTCGTCAAAGGTCTTGGTGCGTAACAAGTCATGATGTGATTCGTTGCAGGGCAAGATGTTAGAAACAGATTGTGATGGAGGGGCGGGAGTGCAGTTCGTCTTGAGCACGGGGGCAAGCCCTAGGCCCAAAAGAACCGCTCGATGCGCGGTGATGAAGCCCGGTGTATCCAGCACATGCGAACGTCGTCTCGGTACTACCTCGCCTACGCTGGCTGCCTGGCAGTTGGACAGCCCTTATCTTGACTGTAACGCTGTCCCGAGGAGCGCAACCCAACACCTGTCAATATCCCAATGCAGGAAGTCGAGAGTGGTCGTTGCAGGTATAGGGTTGTGATGTGAAGAATGGAGTGATGAAGATCGACATGAGCTGGCTTGGACATGCTGAAACACTGACCATAGGATGTGTCCAAACCAGTGTCGAGCAGCGAATAGGCGGAGGACGAGTAGACGTTTGATGTGTTTGACACCGGGACTGCCCGGGTCTCCAGGTGTGTGTAAGGAAATAATTAGTTCAAACTCAAGACAGGATACATCCTGCACGCGTTTCGCCGAGTGAGGTCGCGGACCTGCTCCGGCGCTACCGAGGCGCGAGTGTGTAAGGTCACGGAGGTCTCTGGCCGGAGGTCTCTGGCCGGAGGCCTTAGGCCCGGGGTTGCGAGATGGGAAGAGGATTCCCAGATCGAGGAGGTAGCAAGATGGACTGGGATCTTATCCAAACAGGTCTAATCTGCGATTGGTATGCTGATCGGTTCTCCGCGACGGCAGACTGTATGACGCGAAGGAGTGAAGTCGTTGCGACTCGAGGGAGCTGTGGTCCCTATGGGCTTTCGTCCGTACGATACCCCAGAACCCACATAGTAGTAGGATCTCCCCGTCTTTGCCGAAAGCGGTCCCCTTCCCGGGCGAGGGGATGAAAGAGGTTTAACACATGGTTGTGCATGGGCGCGCCGTGTCCTAGATGCAGCATAGCTATAGCTTCAACGGCCGGTGAGCATGTCTTGGCCCCTTTGTCAACGTCGGTAGGGGTTCGGTGAGTGGACTACGACTCCTGACTGGCGATGGATACCGCATCGTCCCCGTGCCTTCACACGCCGTACACATATCGCTGCTCTATGCAAAAAGCGTCCGCAGCTGGGGTCGGGCTGTCGCCCTGAGCATTCATACTTGCTGGAGTCTGATGCCTGCTTCTGGGAAGGTGACTGCCCTGCTCAGAAGTGAGAGATCGTCGTCAGAAATGACATGGCCCTCAACAAATTGCATCTTTCCGCGGCAATGAGCCGCCACGGGTCTGTGCTACACTCCATATCCAGCCGTGCGGAAGTGGCTTGAGCTTGGCGTACTGCATCGGTCCAGTCAAGAGGCTGAAACATATCTCCAAAGACTAGTGCAACGAGTACAGGAGGCGGTGACTTGTACTCCCTTCGGGACGGTTCAGATGCGAGGTTGTTGACCAGAAATAAGCAGATTGTAGATTGGTATGTCGACATTGCCCAATATATCCATCACAAGACGCGCGTCGTGCACGTCGAAATGACAGGAAAGCGGCGCGACAAGCCGGCGGATATAAACCACCTGGACCGGGGGCGCCATGGGTCTCGCCCTCTGTCACATCGAAGATGGCGGTGAATCACACACAGTCCGCCGGCATGGTAGATGAGGACGGCCCGACGTACATCGAGATTAATCATCAGAGCCTGCGCCTGACTTCTGTTGGAGGGGTTTGATACCCTGCTGCAGCCCATCTCCAGCGTTTGAATCGCAGCTTGACCGGCGGAGGACAATCACGAGCTTCGGTGCGAGGAGCAGACATACGCCCGAGTCTGCCATTGCTGGGCAGGTCTCCAACATGGAATGAGAAATGATGTTCAGCTCATCACGGAGCTGGGGGACGACTGGTGCATCTTGTCTTCCACGCTGGCCGATCGCTTATGATAGCTGCAGGACCGCCTCTGGCGCCCTTGCTGGTCGCAAAGGTCGGCTCGACAATACCCCTTAGTCACAATTGCTGCGCTTCAGCTTCAGAAGTTATGAACGTCCGCCCAGGTCCCTCGACCGCCAGTCAGACATTTATCCAATGTATGCACCTTTAGCCTTCGCTCAAGTTCCAAAATGGTGTGATGCTGTTCTGCTAGGCTCCGGCTCCGCATGTCAAGGTATTCAAGCGGCGTATCGTTGTAGTGAATGCGGGAAGGATCGGTTATTTAAGACCCTCATAGAAGGGTAGATAGATTATTGGCGGGCGTTCCGGAGAGACCGCGATCCGACGTCTATAAATTCAGTTAGCGTTTGTGTACTGAGGAGTAGAGTAGGCTTCCACACACCACATCAAGACAAGCACAACATATAGAAGCTGATCCGTATCGTATGTTTGCAAGCCTCTATCTCGGGGCGGTGGAGTAGGTAGTAACTTCTGGACGCGAAGGTACATCATGTCAAGATAAGAGATCACAGAGACATAGGATTGGCGCACCTTAATAAAGACACACATCATGCAGGCAGCCACAATCCCTTAGCATAATTCCTCGTGCTTTTGCTGTATCACAGGTCCGGCAGTATGTGATTCCGAGAATTCGTACATACTAGAGTTGCATTCAACGAATATAGCTTAAAGCGTGAAGACCGGTGAGAAGATCTAGATTGACGGATTTGCCCGTTCTGATATTCATCGTCTTCAAAGGCATGGAGAGACAGCGCTTTCTGACAAGACTGCCTAACGCAATTCCCACGGCGGACGATGATCAGTCGAGGAACAGGGTATAGGAGCGCATACAATGATACAATTCAAAGTGAATGGAGTATGCTTTTCGAGATCGGCCCTGGAATGAACCATTGATCGAACCACACACCTCAAGCTCAGAATGTGCTCGTGGCCAGCCGACTCGCTGCGTTCCTGGCATCCACCCTATCCTCATCATCCTCCTCGTTCAGCCCCGGCAGCCCGGCCGGAGCTCGAGCGCTCTCCTCTTCGGCCTCTGCCTCCTCACCAACGTTGGGCATGAAGCTGCCAGACATGCTTCTTCCCATGGGATCCACAGAGCGCCTTGGTACACCACTCCACGCATCTCCCTTTGGTCCTTGGCTTGAAGCCATGCTAGTCCGCCGTGCTGTGGGATGCGACTCACGACCCAGCCGACTTAGACCACCGGAAGCATCGATCGCCCGCACGTCAGGTCGCACATTTTCCAGCAGCGCCAGAGTCCTCCTCTCAGCCTCGATCTCCTTGCACACGAACTCCCGGATGCTCGCTCTGAGGTCTGCTGTTGTTCTTGCGAACCATTTGCGACGGTCCTGCACCAGATTCTGCGTCACTCTTGTAGTCTTCTGATAAAGATACTCCTGGTTCTGTTTCGCATCGTCCAATGCGGCAATAGCCTCGTCGACCTTCTCCCGGCGTACGTTGGAGCTGGCCCTGAGACGATCCGCCGCGTTGAGTTTGCTCCGGGTGTTTTCCTGAGCCTGTATGAATTCGCGGATAAGAAGTTGCCGGTTGGTCAAGGTCTCCTTTACAATGAAAGCATCGTTCGAGTGATACTGGAATTGGTCTCCGATGGAAAAGGCCTCAGCCGTTGCCTGCGCTTGTTGAGAGTCTCCAACGGTCTGGATTATCTTTCCGAGCTTGCGGTAGGCGTTTGCGAGCCCTTGATGAGGTTCTTGAACATGCATGCCACCAAGCCTCACGCCGAAATCAGACTGAGAAAGACCCAAGCCTGGAATTTGTTAGCAATTGAGACGAGGTGTTCGAGTGGCACAAAGAGAGAGCTTGCCTCGGCGAGCCTTGACCAACTTATCGACTTTGTGACCGGCGTCCATTGAGCCCAAGTAGAAGAGCTTTACGATCGGTCGTGCCTCCGATAGCTCCGGGGTATCATCCGGGGGAGGAGCAAACTGCTTCAAAAGTTTGCGCCTGACGCCCGTGGCTGGCTGTTTCTTCTTCATCATGGGGCTGTAGCCGAAGTCGCTCTCCACGAAGAGGACCATCTCGTCATCTCTCATCAAGACCTCGTTGCTACAGACATAGTTGAACCACCTCTGCATGAGTGCCTTGACCCTGATCTCGTCCTCATCGGTCCCGGCTCCGGCGGATGTTAGGGGTGGTGGAACGGCAGGCACCATCGCTTCAGGATTCGCCGAGATCAGATGCTCGGCTAGCTTGACAAACTCGGAGTGCATGCGCCGGACATCTCGAAATTGGGTCGTTCGGAACTTGGGAAGATTGGTCTGTCATAGTCAGCGCGCGAACGTGGGTTGTTCGATTTGTGGCCACCAACTCACGTGCACGTCGAATCTCAGAATCGGGTCTTTCCGAGCAGCACGCTCCAGGCCAGTGATCTTCGCCTGAAGCTTGTATGCCGGTTGTGTGGGCCGTCGGACCTGTGCCTGAGCCTGCTCGCGACTAGCACGCGTCGTGTCTCCGGACAGCCGATTGGGATCCTGCGCCTGTGATGGGGACACGTTCTCGTCATGGTACGCGGCAGGCTGTTGTTGTCCGACTGTTATATCCTCTCCTGCGGCCTCTGGTGCTAGTGTCTGTGTGTCATCCTCGGACACCGTACTCGCGGTACCAGGCCTCCTGTAGCCACCGCCCGGCGATCCAAAGCCCTCCTCATCCGGTTCGGACCCGAAGCCGTTGCCAGAGATTTGCGACCCGTACGCAGGCGATGCCGGAGTATCACCACCTATTGTGCCGAATGTGGTTCGGGTTGCCTGTGGCGAGGAGGCAGGGGAGTTGCCCCAAGGCGATGCACCCGCCGGATGGTCGGCTTCATGAATGGAGGCGCTGTAATCCATTGCGAAAGAATGCGCTCAGGGGGCAAGCAAGATTGTCAGGTACGGGGCTGCCGGTGTGGATGACGTTGCTTGTAGCTCGACAACACTGCGCACGTGTCGGGACAGGATAGGATAGTTGCAGTGTTGGTGCTTGTGAGAATGGGAATTGATACCCTGAGGTTCGCCAACCCTGCGAACTCAGACAAGCAAACCGGGAGTGCAAATCTCCTTGGCTGCCTGCGATATGGAGGGGATGACGATGGTGAGAAGCTGATGGAGTTCAAGGTGCGAACGGCTGGAAGTGGGGCTAGAAAGCTGTAGCGCGAGGGGGGGGGGGTGATGTCGGTGGCATAGGGAGGGCGTGCAATTAGAGACAGGGATTTGTGTGCTCGCTTTGACATTAACATCACACGGTCTTCTCGCAGCAGCGTAACAGGAGGTTATTTCCTCACAGAAATCAGTTCAACTTCATGAGCTCACGGACGGGTTGACTGCCTTCGAGCTGCGGCCTGCCAAATGAGTCAATATGCCCCTCTCAGTGTGCCTTCTTCGAGGCCACACACAGCAGCCCGCAGCAAAGCTCCTCGGTTTCTGCAATGAAGTGGTCCCATCTCGTTATGGCTGTGGGCAGCCTGGCGTCACCTTGAGGAGGCATGCTGCCCGGCGCTGGGCTCAGACAACAGCCCAGCGGGCTCACTATGAAGCTCAAGTCGAGAACATCCGCAACATTGGCATCATTGCCCACGTCGATGCTGTATGTGCCTGACCCTCATCCGCATCCCGAGAGCAACTTGCTAAATAATCCGAATCAATGCAGGGCAAAACAACCACGACAGAGCGAATGCTCTATTACAGTGGTTCAACAAGGCACCTTGGAAGTATGCAGCCGTGTTCATGCTATTATCTGTGGAGACGCCGAGCTAACTTGCGCTCATCTTAGACGTCGACCATGGTGACACGGTCACTGACTTCCTTCCTATGGAGAGGCAGAGAGGCATCACTATCCAGTCAGCGGCAGTTTCCTTCAACTGGCCTCGAGCTGAGGACGGTGAGCCGGGTGAGGATGCCAAGACCATCAACCTGATCGACACTCCAGGGCATCAGGATTTCCAGTACGAAGTGCTACGGTGTATGCCTGTGCTCGATGGTGCGGTTTGTGTCATGGATTCCGTGAAGGGCGTCGAAGCACACACTGAGCGAGTATGGGCTGCGGCTCAGCAGTTCAAGATCCCACGGATTATATTTGTGAACAAGCTCGATCGCGAAGGTGCTTCTTTCAGAAAGTCCGTCCTCGACATTGCGTCGAGGCTGAAGGCATGGCCACTAGTCTGCCAGATCCCCTGGTGGGCTGGCGATGACTTCGTTGGGGTCATCGATGTCATCAAGCGGGTTGGTTACAAGTGGTCATCCGGCGGGGCAAGGAAGACATACAATAAGGACGCCCTAAGGAGTGCTCTCGAATCGGAGAACCCTCCACTCATCGAAGAGATTGCGCTTGCACGGGAACAACTCATCGAGAGGCTTTGTGAAGTCGACGACGAGATTACTATGGAATTCGCGGACCGCGGGGCGAATCTCTCTGAGGAGACCATCAAGCTGAGCATACGCCGAGCTATTAGCGATGGCAATGGCACTGTCGCACCAGTCTTCGCCGGGGCCAGCTTGAGAAACATCGGCGTCGAGCCCCTTTTGGATGGCGTTTGCGAATACCTACCCAATCCTCAGGAACGCCCTCCTGTGGAGGTCAGGACTTTACAGGGAGCCCGTGAGATGGAGAAGCTCATCGCCCAGGAAACAGCCAAGCTGAAGCAGAAGGACGCAAATATCGCGGTCGCATCTGTTTTCAAGGTCATCAGTGACCCTCACCGGGGTATGCTGAGCTTTGTCCGCGTATATCACGGCACCCTGCAGCGCAACGCAACCATGTGGAACTCGACACAGCGCATCGCAGAGAAGCCACTCGTCATGATGCAAATCTTGGCCAACAAGCACATCGATATTCCTCATCTCAAGGTTGGGGGCATTGGCGCTCTGGCCGGCCTCAAGCATGCACGCACCGGAGATACCCTGATCGTATCTCCTGAGAAACAAACGGACACCCTCATGAAGAGCATACAAATTCGTCCCGCAGTGATCCCGCCTGCCGTCACATTCATCTCAATCGAGCCATTCTCACAGACTCATGAGGAGACACTGGAGAAGGTGCTCACCGATGCATCGAGAGAAGACCCTAGTCTTCGGTGGACCAAGGATGAGAAGGCTGGCCACTACATTCTTTCAGGAATGGGCTTACTCCACCTCGAAGTCGCCATTGACAACCTGAAGAAGTACAAAATCGATGCACTGTTCGGCACCATCCAGGTGGATTATAAGGAATGCATTTCGGCGCAGACACCACCGGAGCACTATGTGCTTGATCGTCCAGTGGCTGGCAAACCAGGAAAGACATCGTGCACAGCTACTATCGAGCCCGTGGACGCGGGGCACCAACCGGCCAATGAGCCTTGGAGAGATAGAGCCGCTCGTCTAGGCTACACGGACCTGGAAAGCAGCGATGACTTTTATCTCTCGAGTCTCGAAAAGGACGGCAACACAATCAACGTGAACATAGTCCATCCAGTCGATGACCCAAAACAGTTCGAACTCGACACGATCTGCAACAACCTTCAGAACGGGGCCATTTCAGCCTTGTACAGAGGGCCAAGGAAGGGGTACCCCCTTCATGGTTGCAACATCGAGATCGTATTAGACTGTCAAAAGGACTACTTTGGTCTCGCGTCGCATGCCCACTACCAACAGGCAGGCTATCACGTCGTTCGCAATGCGTTGAAGAACGCCCACGACAGGGAGATGATCGGTCTCCTTGAGCCAGTGATGAAGGTTGACATCGTCTGTCCCGAGGCTGCGGCTGCGCAGGTCAGACATGATCTCGCCTCGAGGCATGGTGGGCATGTCCTCGAGACTGAGGATCTGAATGAAGACGCATCTGGCGAAGGCGAGTTAAATCTCGAGGAAGTGTACGCGCCACCGGATCCGTATGATTCTATCTCGACATTGCGCGAGGATAAGAAGGGCGCAATGCGGATGCTCAAGCTCAAGGCGAAGGTGCCGCTGAAGGACATGCTGGACTATGACCAGCATTTGAGAAGTTTGACGGAAGGGAGGCATTCCATTCAGATGGAATTGGACACATTTGAGAGGGTTACAGGACATAGAGAAAAGCTCCTGTGACCATCGTCTCAAGTTCGGGGTTTCGTAAAAATTGTACAATGGTTCAAAAGGTCCTACCTCAAACAAGGATCCCCGTCTTCTCTTGCCGAGAAGAAAACCCTTAATTCCAAAGTCTGGAAGTGTGGCTCTCAGCCTTCTGTCTCGCAAGCCACGGGCCAAGTCCAGCGGCCAGTAGCTCTGACAGCCTTGCAACTCAGTGCCACGAACCCTGCACCCGCCCTGCAAGGTGGGGCCGCTCTCACCTATCGGCTGAAAACATTCGCTCGAGCTCTTGAACCCGTCAACAACAACACATCACAGACCTGAAAGAGACAACGAGCTGGGAAAAAAGTTATCAACCAGCCCCAAGTTACTGTGGTCGTAACCGCGCTCATGCATCTTCCGGTCCTCGCCACCATAACTGATAAGTCTACACACCGCGGTACATATTTTGGTCTTGAAGACAGAGGATCGCTTCAAGGCTTGAATTCATTGCAAAAGGACCGAAGTCTTGCGAGAGTACGAGCAACAATGGCGCACATGACGAATTCGTTGGCGAGTGTCGAGCAGCTGTACTTGAGAAATGACTTCAGCTCTCTGCCAAACGACCTACAAGACGTGGTCTTCTACGCGACCCAGTGTCTGACCCAGGCCGCCGGAGTCCTCCTCCAGCTGCCACAGTCTGTCACGGCGCAGGCGAATGTGGTACTGACGAGATACTGGCTGGCAGAGTCACGACCTCTCATGACAATTGAATTCAGCGTGAGTGGTCCGGACTCGATCTTTGTGGACTCGCAGATGCCCTAACATCTTACTCAAGGACGTCTCTGCGGCCTGCATCTTTCTCATCTCAAAACTCGGACCTCGGCCGCGCTCAGCGCGGGACATCTCCAACGTCTACGCCTACCTTCTCTCCAGGAGCTCTTCCTTCATGCGCGACAAGGGCGCGCACCCGCCCGCAAACGATCCCGCGTCTTATTACCTCAGCGAATCAGACTATTTCGCCTTCCACAACCGGATTCTCGCGCTCGAGGCACGCATCTTGTACTCCCTGTCCTTTGACACGCACGTCGCCCTTCCGCACCCCTTGGCTATCACTTACCTCCAGACGCTGGAATTCTGTAACCACCGGCCAAAGGAGGCCATATCGAGGAGAATGGCCGAGTACTTGAATACGGCGCTCCTGTCGCCGCAGTTGTTGTACCTGACACACCAGCCCAACATGCTGGCCGTCGCGGCGATTTATAATGCTGCCAAGGATGTCGGTGCCAAGATGCCTGAATGTGAGTGGTGGGAAGTCTTTGACGTCGAGAGGGAGGAATTGGGCTTCTTGGTGGTCGCCATGAGAAGTCTGGAGGGGTGGGTGAGGAAGCAGAGGGAGGGGTTTCCATGGATGAGCGAGGGCATGGTAACACGGAAGATGATGCAAGAAGAACTGAAGAGGGGAGGCGTCCGCAATGGCGATGGTCCCCAGGTTGAAGACGAGGAAGCGGCCATGATGAAGCAGATGGACGAGAAGGCGGCGCAGGTTGAGGCCCAGTCTTGATCATGCGGGTGCCTTACGAGATCCCACTGTGGGCAAGTAGGATAGGTGGACAAAAAGGACATCAAGCTATCTACTGTCGGCTTCGACAACCACAGCCACTCCTTCTTGTGCCTGGGTCCGATCAGTGAATCTCTTCCATTCTTGGGCAGTTTCTTCTCTGTTTTTGAAAATATCTTGTAAGTAGAGGCCCGTAGGGAAGCTATGTTAACGCCCGTGGGGTAAGCAGGTGGAGTGTGACAGTAAGGGCGGTGCACAGTGACGCCGTCTTACTGCCTCTAGCGCTGGTACACCGTTGATCTGGAAATCTGATGGCGATGGCTTATTCTCTAGCTCAATTCCTTACCGTGCAGCCGGTGGCATATCCGTTATGCGTACACAGTGCCCTCTTAGAGCCTGCACTACGCGTTATGCTGCTCAGCGTTTAAGAAGGACGACTGCCTCTCCCGACCTGCTCATCGTTATGCTGTTCTCTCCGGCTCAGATCATTATTCTTAACAGTGAGGCCGAAGACGAGTCGTGAAATCTTCCAGTCAACTTGAGGCCATAATTGTAGTATTGCAAGAAAATATGAGCCCGGTATTACAAACAACCAACAGACCCAGGACGAGGCAAAGGGTACACAAGGTGCCCCCTCCCCTGGCCATCCCAGATATCAACAAGGACAAGGCCGAGAGAAAACGAGTTCTGAACGTACTGGCTCAGCGGAGATATCGTGAGTAAAGCGGTTCACCACGGAGAGGCTCTCGCGATCCATCACTAACACAAGTCTCAGGAGAACGGAAACGGCAAAGTCGACCCGCCGACTCGGTGCGCGACGCAGAGACAGCATCGCAGGGAGCAGATGCACTTGCTCAAAATGAGGCTGCGTGCAATTCCCCAAACGAGGAAAGTCATGAAGCGCTGTTAGATGACCGGGCTGGGTGTACTGTGGTCTCTACAGAACCACAGATTCCTGATGTTACGCAGAGCTGCGAGCCCGACACCGCAATAGATTGGGATCTGGCCACCTTCAACGCATCGGATCCCGCGATGCTGGACGAACTCAACCGTCTGGTCGGCAGCCCCTCGGGTTGGATTCCAGTGCGGCTGTCATGTCCAGAGGACATCTCATTCCCGAGCCCCTCGAGCAACCAGTCCGGAAGTACCATCGATCCGGTGGCACTCTTCGGGTCCTCAGTAGCATCGCCATCCTCCACCAACGAGACTGACCTGTGCTTCCCGGACTCTTACCTCTTGCCCATCGCCGAGCTCAGACTCCTCCGGGCCTTCTTGCGCATAGCCACCCACCTCGGTTGCAAGTCTAGTCTCTGGGATATCAAAGCAGTATCCCCCTTCACCGATCCCTCGTCTCCCACGCAGCACCTACCAAAGACATGGCAGCCTACCACAGCACAGCTGTTCGTCCCCCACCATCCGCTTCTCGACTTCCTTCCTTGGCCGTCGGTGCGCGAGAAGGTGATCTCCATCTTCAGCCTGCCGGAGGAGATGCGTCCACCGGCTGCCAAGTCGCCCACTGCGTTGGTGCAGTTTGCCTACGACCTAGAGGACGGCGCGGAGGGCATCCGGATCTGGGGTGGGGACATATACGATCCGCTGAGCTGGGAGGTCGGACAATTGCTGTTCGAGAGGTGGTGGTTCATCTTTGACAGGAACGTCATCGAGCAGAGCAATTCCTGGCGGGAGATGCGTGGTGCCGCAAGACTGAGGATCACTGCAGCCGACGACACGTGAGGCTACGTCAAGGCCGGGCTGACTTATCTGTGAGGACTCAGCCGTGTCATCTCCTGTCTGTTGAGTTTTGGCATCCCCCAAGCTTGCGGGATCACCAAGTACTCGTGCCGTCGAGTGGCACTGCTATAGAGGAGTCGTCAAAGAACAAACGGCAGCCTGTACTACAGCATTTCATGCTGCGGGCGCTCGTTGACCCCGTGGCATTTTCAGAGCGAGATGAACATACCCTTCTTGATCTTTAAGGGAAAGGGATGTTTGCCATGATAGCAGACCTGCCGTACCTTGATCACCCTCTCGTATAGTCATTGCAGATTCCCATTGATGTTCGATGCAACGAGAGTGCGGCATGATACCACCGGAACCTCTTGGCTGTGCAGTATTTCCTACTTTGACAAGCTATCACTGTTCTGCGTTGTGAGATGAGGAAAGAGGGCAGAGATGCAGAAAGGGGGTAGATCGCCGTGGCTCATTTGCAAGAATGGATCTGTACACACGGTGTCGGCCCTGAGAGATTGTTGGCTGCCTCGGGCATGATGGATGCGTGGCGCTCTTCTCACCCACAAACTTCAGTTGTCAATCGAGTGGGGAGATGAGGAATCCTGATTGTTAGCACGCTTGGGTGGGGGCGGCATGCCATCCCCCGTCTCCCTCTCATAATGAGCCTGCACATACCTATGGCATATGAAGCTGAGATCAGAGGGCGTCGTAGACACGGATAGAGGAAGTCGGCACCGGGGTGGTTAAGGCACTAGCATGCCAAGAGGCATTCAGAATAGGGGGGCCGCCGGGCCGCCTGCCCCGTGGTCGGAGCCGCTATATAGGTAGCGGCCCCAGGGCGTGGGCGGCCCTGTACAGCTCACGATGTGGGGCCAAACCTGGCAGGCGATGAGCTCATACCTATCTCTTTTTCAGGGCGGCAGACGGAACCTACGGGGATACATGTCAACCTGTCAGTCAGTCATCATGCCGACACCATGCTCTTCATCTGATATAACTTTCTTTCCGTCATAGCATCATCCTTGATTTCCCACCATTGGCAATCCTCTCCTACGTCCTGACCCTTCGGGACACTCAGAATGCCCGATAAGCCGTAGCACAAGATGATCTGACTGGATCGGTACATAAATATCCCTGAGAGTCGGTGTGGCGCAACTCTACTCTGCGCACGCGACCCTGAAGCACCTGCACCCCCAAGATCTCGGGCCCACCGCTTGTCCTACTGCAGTCATTTGGTCCTGGAAAACCTCGGCGATGCTGGCCGCTGGCCGCTGGCTATAACCAGACAAAAGACCGAAGTCCTCGTCACACCTTGAGTCCCTGATCAGCCAGGATGTTGCTCGTCCACCAGACCGGCAGCAGTTTGAAGATAGGCGAGGTCGTACGCTACACCGTGACGTACACACCGTCACAAGACCGCATACTGCCCTCTCCCGAGTGTCTATACCTGCGTATCAAGAACAGTTCTGCGATTGCGTTCCGAGCTGCCTTCGTACACGGCCCCTACAATCTCTCAGTGGCCGCCTGGCCCGCGACCTTCAACCCCAACGAGAGGTTCGTCGAAGATGCCCCCGCCTATGGTGTGCCCGAGTTTGAGCCCATGCTCAAGGCTGGCGGCTCGTGGACTTGCCGCCTGGTCGTTCCCGAGCACATCAGGCAGAGTGCGGGCACGGGGCGCTCGGGGGGGCACTTCGGAAATGGGCCGGAACACGACGAGGAGAGCGTGTCGTGGATAATAGAGGTTGCGTCTCAGGTCATATTTTCTACCTCGGCAGCAGTGCACTACGACCTACTGCTTGCAAGAGACGAGAAGTCGCTGAGCCTCTCCTCGAGCATACCGGTTGTGGGCAACCAGGCCCAGGTTCCACAGGCCGGCCGGGTCAGCGACTTCCAGCAGAGTAAGGGCGCGAAGGAGGGCAAGCATGCGGCACCGATCAAAGGCGTCTTCTCTCGGGCGATACTTCTGAAAGTCGAAGACACTGCCAGCATGTGGAACACCCCTCAACTGCCTGGAATGGAGCAGTCGGCGGCAAACAGCGACGCCTCGACAGGCGCAGACGCGGAGGCTGTGCAGACAACCCAGGAGCCGAAAGACCCCGGACCTGAAGATGCAAAACCGATCAAGAAAAAGAAGATACACCTGGTCATTCTCACCCACGGCCTACATAGTAACCTCGGATCCGACATGCTATACCTGAAAGAAAGCATCGACGCCGCGGCGAGGCAGGGCAGGATTGACGCCAAAACGAGGCGGAAAAAGGAGAGGGAAAGCCGCAATGAGGGCCCCGGAGGATCTGGCGAGCCATCTCATGAACCCACGGATGAAGAGGCTGATGATGATGACGATGACGGTGAAGTCATCGTCCGAGGCTTCTCTGGAAATGCTACGCGCACGGAAAGGGGTATCAAATATCTCGGCAAGCGGTTAGCTAGATACGTTCTGTCTATAACGTATCCAGACCAGCCATTCCTGCCAGCTGGAAAGGCAGCCCAAGAGGTGCTATCCCACGCTTTTAAGGGAGAGGCAACTGCTCAGAAGGACCAGGTTGGGAACTCATCTCACAAGCACAGCTCAATCCAAAAGAAGGCTCTGGTCAGCGAGTCGAGGGCATACCGGATCGCCAGCATCAGCTTCGTTGCTCACTCTCTGGGTGGTCTAGTGCAGACGTACGCTGTCGCCTACATCCAGAAACACTCCCCACAATTCTTCGACCTAATCAAGCCCATCAACTTCATCGCACTTGCTTCCCCGTTCCTGGGTCTCAATCATGAAAACCCAATGTACGTCAAATTTGCCCTCGATTTCGGCCTCGTTGGTAGGACAGGACAGGATCTGGGCTTGACCTGGAGAGCACCGACAATCGCAAGGAACGGCTGGGGCGCGATTGTCAGCAATCTCGGCGAGAACGCACACAAAAAAGTCATGGGAGAACCACAGCCAGAGTCGAAGCCACTGCTTCGCATACTTCCCACTGGTCCAGCTCACGTGGCCCTGAAAAAGTTCCGGAACAGGACGGTCTACTCCAATGTCGTGAACGACGGAATCGTACCGCTGCGAACCAGCTGTTTACTGTTCCTTGACTGGCAGGGGTTGGGCCGCGTTGAAAAAGCTCGTCGTGAAGCTGGACTCGTTGAGACAGTGGTTGGCTTTGGGTGGGCTGAACTCACCGGTACCAATGTGACCTCTCCACGGATTGGACCATGGAGCCCCAAAATTGGCAGTGAAACGAAGATTCCCTCCTCAGGCGCAACAACCCCGATCGGTGGAGGTGACGACCACGACGTCCCTCAGCCGCCGACTGATGCTGTGATGGAAGACGACAGAGCGAGTCTGAGGCCCGTGACGAGTCATATCGCAGTGGATGATGATCCACCTCATCCGCAAAATACGGCGACTACTAGTAACAACAACCCCTTCTCGGGCTTCTTTGCATTCTTCAAGCCGAATTCTGACCCCTCGAAACCTGCTCCGACACCTTCTGCGAAACAGCAGAAGATCTATCAGCGCAGCCAGACCTTGCCCCTCGAATGCGACGAATCAGAAACGACACAGCCATCACAGAGGTCGAAAGTAACGTCTGGCCATGAATTAGGCGAGGACTCAGATAGTGGTGTCTCGGCGCCCCCGAAAACAAGCTTCTTTGAGTCTGCAGGAGACCTGCTCAACCCAAAGCTGCCGTCGGTCGAGTTTTTAATCGACCCAGAATCGCGACCAAGAACGATCTTTCATGACCGTGTTTACCATCCTCAAGACATCCCGCCGCCGCCGCTGAAAAAGCGACCCACGGCCCCCCCAACCACACGTAGGACGACCTTTAAGAGATCGACGTCCGCGTCTAGCCTCCGTGCGGAGAGCAGTATTCCCTCACCATATCCTCCGGCCCATCAAGATTCTCTGGCTTCAGCCAAAGATTACGACGACACCGCCAACACGAACCCGAACAAGGAGCCTGACGAGGTCGTTGACGGCTCGAATATGAAGGTGGAAGAGAAGATTGCCCGTGCCTACCATCGTGACCTTTCTTGGCGCAAGGTCTTGGTGAAGCTGGAGCCCGACGCGCATAACAACCTGATCTGTCGCCGCATGTTTGCGAACGCTTTCGGGTGGCCTGTGGTGAAGCACCTTGTTGACGCACATTTCAGCGACTCCGCAGTGGCTCGCTCGCGTAACGAGGACGAGCAGAGCACCGAGAGAGCCAAGGCCACCAACATATCCCCAGACAAGCACGGCAGCGAAACGACAGATCAGAGTAGAGCCACCCCTATTGCTGCGGAGTCGATACAAGGCGAGGTGAAGTCACTCACGCAGGCAGTGAGAACTCACGAGCACCGGCGTACGGAGAGTGAGGACCGCGAGGCCACGGATAGTGTCCCTGACCTCCCTTCCAACACCCCTGGCGGAGGGGACGTGGCACCTACCTCGCCTGGCCGAGCCTCTGACGGGCCTGACAGCATGTGCTGGAGTGACCGTGACTGGGCGGACAGCGCTGACGAGAGCGATAGCGATGTGCTGGCGTCCATCAGTGGCGACGAGAGCCGCCGAAAGGGGCAGGGACAGGCGACGGACGAAGCGAAGAAGGCTCCTGAACGCAGCACGAGCCCTCTGAGCGGTGCGTACTGGACAGAGAAGATCGTCGGAAAGGGTGCGATGAAGAGGCGGAGCAAGTCACCGAGCAACAGGCAGGAAGAAGGTCAGGCCGGGACGGCAACGATGGCAGCATCGCTTGCAAAGCCTTCGACATCTTCCGATTCGGCGTCGGGCGCCCCGGACGAACCGATTACCAAGCCTGATGATGTAGACTGATTCATAATGTAGACATTGCGTAGCATTGCAAGGGCGCAGCATGGCGTGGGAACGAGCAGGCAGGCGGGTTGTGGATTTGATACCGAATAGACGAATAGAAAAGCATCCGCAATGCATTTGTACAGAATCACGTTGGCCACATTTGCAGGAAGATCTTCGTCAGCCACGAGAAAGTGATGGCTCAATGCGGAGTTGTCTTACGGAGCTCCGTGCAGAAAAAACCTCGGACGTAACCGTAGAGGCTGCATACCTTGTTTATCTCACGATGGCCGGATCTAACGGCTGGTGGTGTTCTTGCTCTAGGCTAGGCCATGGCATCTGAGGCGCCCGCATGCCGACTACTTATGACGTGCCCCCCCCCGTTCGCCCTCGCGCTCCCGAACCCGCCGCGCTGGGTGGCACCACTACAGTAATCCCGTCCGGACCGCCGTGGGTATTATGCAAGTGTCTCCAACGGTCGATTAACAAAAACAGAAAACATAATCTTCCCCGAAACAGCATGTCCAGCCCGTAGCGTACATGCGAATGCCGGGGCCGAACCGGAGAGAACCAGTGGCGTACAATGCTACCTGCTCTGTTGCGAATGGCATGGCGGGAGGGGGCAGAGGCTCCGCGGTGCTGCCCTACATGGCCGGTGCTGTATCATATTGCTTGTGAGATTGGGGGGGGGGGGGGGGGCCGCGAGTTTCCAGCACGTTCGTGTCTCTTCTGGCGTGCGCCTCCCTGTTAACCCTTGCAACCTGGTAGCCAGCATCATGTTGTGAGGTCGAACGCGTCAGGTGACGACGGCGCGTCCGTAGCGGCCCTCGGACGGCGTGCCCGGAGCCCGTATTGCGGCCGAGAGGGGGGTATTCATCTTTACTCTGCGGCTGCTGGCGGGCGCATGGCCGAGGTATTGATGCCCTCTGAATGCGCGCGGGTGTACTCGGCCTTGTGAGGCATGCCTAGTCTGTGTGCTCGCGACCAGCACCGGATAGGACCCATATCGGGGAAGAGGGCGAGACCCCTATCGGGTCCTGTGTGGACGCTGTCCACCTGCACCCGTGCGCTCCAACGTGGATACGGCAGCTGCTGAAGATGCGGCCGTTGCAGCGAGGCCGACGCGGTCGTCCGCCGTCCCGAGTATCAGAGGCGTAGTCCAGTCCCTCTAGGCCGTCAGTTGGGACATTGTCTGTTGCGCTGTCGGGTCAGAGGCCAGGCCAGTGCCGGCGAACATGAGCCGGATGATCCGTAGACTGGCCCTTCCTACCGACTGTGGGTGGTGCATGGCCTCGAGGTCGAGCATGGGCTGGTGAGATTGATCCAGAATTTCTCTAATGCTGCGGAGGAGGGTTATTTGTCAGGGATTCTTGATATTCGAACAAGATATATCGAGACATTGTAAGTAGGGCTGCAGTATGGGGTTTGGAAGCTGAATAATGAACATCCACAGGTGTGTCGAAGACCCCCCCCCCCCCCCAAGCATCAGCAGCATCAGCAGCAGCAGCAGCAGCAGCAGCAGCAGCAGCAGCAGCAGCGTAGTATATAAAATCCGGGGACAGGGGTGGCCCTGAAAGGTACAGGACAGGGGGGCCACCACTAATACGTACATGGCTTCTCGGGGTTTGCCGTGTCCGCCGCAACGGGGCCTTGGGAACGACGAGGTCAGCATCAAGCAGCAGCGTGACTCAAAAATACAAGATACATACAACCATACATACAGGTACATGCCTGAGGGTGCAGGAAGATGAAATTACCTCAACACCCACCGAGGTTACAGAATATCCACGCACAACACCCAGCTGCACGGCACGGACATGGGGCGTCCCCCCTCCCCCCCCCCCCATGGGGAATCTCAGGACCATGGAGGAGATACAGGGCAGAGCACCCACGACGCCATTCGCGCCTGAGGGAGATGGGTCGAGAACCTGCTCTCGTACGCGCTATTGCCTTATATAAGCCCGGGTCTGGCACACCTCCCCTTCGACGGTGAGACGACGACACTATCGCCTGTTATCTCATCTCGCTTTGTAAACCTTCCCAAGACCGAGGCAGTCCTCTGCGTGACCACACGATATGAATTACACAAGGAAACGTGGGTCATCTTATGCTCTTCCTTCCCGTACCTCCTTGTCCTTGATCCCTCACTAACAACTCCCCAGGGGCCCTGCTGGCCTGCGACTTCTGCAGGCATAGGAAACGACGCTGTGATGGAAGGCAGCCGTGCTCTACATGTCGAGATGCCCAGGCCGACTGCGTGTACAAGGAGCTGCCTACCGATCGGTATGCTAACCTCCAGCGATGGGCTTCCTCCCTGGGCTCGCCACCCCCCCCCCCCTTTTGCTACCGCTGCTGACCCTCAAACCGTCACAGTGTCGAGCCTTCCTCCTCTGCTCAGGGAGCGGTAGCTGAGCGTCTCAGCCGGATAGAGGCGTAAGTCCCCATCACTTGTTCACTACTTGCATGGGATCAAGACAGAGTCGGGGTCGCATTCCCCGCCCCCGGATCCGTCCCAATCTTCATCTACACCGACTCTTCTTCTTGTTGTTGCATTCCCGCTTCAGCATGGTGGGATCGAGCTGACATCGCAAGGGCAGCCTGCTGGAGGAACAGGGACACAAGCTGAGCGAGGTACTGACGAGCCCCTCTACCACGTCATGGCCGTCTTTCCGCTCTTCCCCACGAGTATCTGCGGCCTCACCAGCCTCCGCGTCCAATAGGTCGACAGAAGGGGGCGACTTTGGTCTAGAAACACAATTTCTCATCCCCACTGGCCACTCAGCGACCCTTACCTGGCTCCTATCAGTCCCGCCTATCCGATCTGTCCTAGGAGACTTCCCAAAGTCGTACTTCTATGAGCTCGAAGAAGACACCGCTCTTCCACGGCCCCTGGACATCACCCAGCCGTCTCAGATCAACTGGCCAGCCCTGGAGCCGGACCGGCTCCGAGGGCTTGCTGACGCATATTTCGAGCAGGTAGCGGCCCATCTTACCCTTCTGAGCCGTCATAATCTCGAGAGGCTGCAGGATGAGGTGCTCCACAACGGCCCTTCCCATAATATTGAAACGGCGATATGCCTGTCTGTGTGGGCTCTTGGATGCATGGCAACCAACTCTGGCGTGGCCACCATACCAGAATCACCGACCGATCCGAGCCAGGACCTGGGCCTCACCTATTTCGCCATCGCCCTGAGGATCATCTTGTCAAAGTCAGTATGGGGCTTCACCACGAACCTCCGCACCTGTCAGGCTCTGGTCCTGGCGGGTGTGTACTTCTGTTATCTCGGGAGACCTTTACATGCTTGGAAGATGATGCACAATGCTGGACAGGGGTTGATCGAGAGACTCAACATGTAGGCCCCTCCCTCACCAGTCCCCCGTCTGTCTGACATCAAGCTAAGGCGAAGGTGTTCAAAGCCAATTACAATCGGGCGACATTGAATATTTCGACGAAGACCATATCCGATTATTCTGGGGCTGCTTCATCAAGGACTGGTTAGTATGATTCTTAGGCACCCCCACCCCTCCTTTAGGTACGAGGCTTTGGGATGCCCCCTCGTGCCACGTCGTTCCCTATCCTGACCACAACGAATACCTCCTTCTCCTTCGGTTCCTTCCCTTCTCCTGTCCCAGGCTACCAGCTTTTCACGCCCCCAGCCTGGACATGCTTCGTTCCCTCTTTACTGACACACTGTAGTGACTCCGCAGCCGAATTTGATGTGACGAGGACGGGCCTCGAGCCGTTTGGTGATAAGATGCGGCTCCCTCAGAGTACCGACATCAGCGAGTCCGAGAACCTCATATATTGGACAGCAGAGATGGCCATCCTGCGATTGGTCAACAGGATCATCGGCTCCCTCTACTCCCCCGATAATGTGGACATCACTCTTCTCGCAGAGCTTGGGCCGACACCGAACAATACCAGTCTCAGCCAACTGATAACCCTGAGCTCGGAACTGAACAGGCAGCTCGAGCAGTACTACAGCACCATCCCCGTCCAGCCGCCACTGACTGTCGACCCTCTATCGACCGACAAGAGGCGGAGGCTGAACCTACGAGCGTTATATGCCCGTCACCTCATACACAGACCCTTTGTCCTCTACGTCGCCCTACAGCCAGCGCTTCAGGCATCGCCCAACCCCCAGGCCTCGTCATCCAGGTCACCGACACCCCAACACTCCCCTTACGTGATGCCGCGGATCATAATGGAGAAGTGTACCGTCTGCATCCAGTCGAGCGAGACGTACATCCGTAATGCGGTCGACCTCCTGGACAGGCGGGGCCCCTATCTGTGGTCCGTCGCCCAGGCCAGCGTGGCCTGTTTTGTGGTCCTGCTGATGGCCACCCGGTCACCTCACCTCCGGCCGTTCACACCCGAGCTCGACGCGCTGGCCTCGGTGCTGGCGCCCAAGATAAGGAAGTGGGCGACACCTGGCTCGTTGTTCAAGGCGTTGTTGGGGATCATGGATACGCTACTTGCAAGCCGGCCCCGCTGAGATCGGGAAGGCGGCTGGGAGCATCCACTAAAAGCGCTCTATGCAGGACATAGAAGCGGATCGAGCCCCCATCACTTGCACCATACATGTACAATATGACAGTCCCTCTCACCCCGTTGACCCGTCTACTCACTTCCCCATTCGTATAGACCTTTCATGCTAATTCAGCTTCCACGTCCATAGGGGCTCGGTGCCTACAACCAGGCAGAAACGTGAAGATGACCGAACAGAGTTGTCGTGTACCATAGATGAACATGTCATATAGTCCGTCGGTCTGACATGTTCTGTGTAGTTGCAGTGCATACATCGCCACCACGACACACCCACACGGTGGAGTTGCGCCACCACTGGGGCAGAAAAAGCCTTGACACGTGGGTGTTGATATTTTCTTCTTCCTCTCTTCTTCCCCCTTTTCCTTTCTTTTTTTTTTATAGATCACATGGCCTAAAGCGCGAGTGTCCCATGCACCACGGTGATGAGTGCCGAAGCTGATGTTGTAGAAACTTCCAGTCCTGGTGCAGCCGCTAGCTAGTGGCGACAAGGGAGGACATGGGGGGATGCCGGACCACAACAGGCTTGTGGTGGCTGATGTCATGCGACAATGCAGTACCAACTCTTGACACTAGGGACAGACACAGCCATAATATTTTTTGCACATGCCCTTGAGCCCTTGCAGGTGGGCATGCCGAATCATAGCATGTCTGGTCTGGCTTTTGCGTTCTGTTATACATGCTGACAAATTCCAGCGGCCGTGGTTATCGGAAGGCATGTAGGGGAAGAAGAGGCCCTGGTGTCTCACGGTTCCCGACTCCCGGAGACAGGACCTTGGCATTGTCCCGGGGGGTGTCGACTGGCAACCCCTTTGGTGTCCCTCCTCTGTGGTGGGTGGCTATTTGAGTATGCGGCGCACCAAGGCATAAATTCCTGCAGGTCTGGAGTTGAGATGAAAAGTCCAGATGAGGCAGGCTGGACAGAGGAGGTAGGGCCGGTCACTTACAGGGCTGCTTATATAATGTGTTAGGGGGGCCTGAGCAGGGAGCCCCATGGCCTCTGTTTAGAGTTCCCGCGGCTCGGCTAGATTGCAGCTCCCGTGCTGCTTGGTGCTTGGGGTGCACTGGTGGTGCACTGGTGGAGTCCCCACTGTTGCCGGGTGTCGGGACCGGCTTGCCCAGTGGCAGGACTGGACCTGGGCCGTTGGCGCGCTGGGCACCGACCTCCCCCCTTCAATCCATCCCTGGTGGGGCATCGTCATGCAGTTCCCCGGCGTCCTGTCGCATCTGCCATCTGCCGTCTCCCACCTCCCATCTGGCCACAGCAGCAGCTTCGAGCACCCCGACACCTACCTACCTTGTGTGTGTGATCTGTATTGATACTGGCCGTGACCGAGTCTCTCTCTCTCTCGTGAGGGAAGCGCAGCACCACCAGCACCACCGCCGCCGCCGCCGACGTTGCTTCAGACAACCCACAAGGTCCCTGCTTGTATTTCAGGAGGCGGGCAGCCTGACGGCGTCCTCACCCTTTCCGGATCCTCCTGACCTCGACTTGCCCTGCCCTGCCCTGCCCTGCCCTGCCCTGCCCTGCCTGGCCTCCTGCCGCCCCAGATCTATCGACGACAGAACCCCTCGCACAATAACACGAGCATATTGGTGCAGACCTCAGCCGCCTACACCCCCGCGAACGTTGGACGCCCCCCCTCCCTGCTTGTGATACCTCGTCGCCGAGATGGGGGTCTCCGCCTTCCAGATACAGGAAGACAGTGAGCGCTGCGGGTGAGCCCTGTGTTGCCGACTGAGTTGCTGATCAGACATTGCTAGTCGTCATCTCCAAGATCAGGGAGGTAACCAATGGCGAGGTACGGAGGGCCACCTTCCCGGCCCATGTGGAATAATCTAACTGTCTCCTAGTGGATGGTCCTGGTAGTCGACACAGAGTCCAAGAGGATCCTGGACAACACTGTCATGGAAGATGACATCCTCAACATCAACATCGCTAGTATGTGCCGGTATTCCTGACCTGCCCGACTCATACCCGAGCCCGACACTCACACCGGATAGATATCGAGCGTCTCGAGGAGAAGAGGGATGCAAACCCGGGCATGTCTGCCATATACCTCCTCTCCCCGCAACAGCACATCGTCGAGACGCTCGTGGCCGACCTCGAGAAGTCACGGTACCAGCGCGCGCACCTGCTCTGGACCAATACCCTGTCCCGGCGACTGCGGGATCGCATCGCCTCGAGCCGGGCGAGCAGGTCGATCGCTGGCGAGCACGAGCTCAACATCGACTTCTTCCCCCGCGAGTCGCACCTGATCACCTTCCGCGACCCATACAGCTTTCCCATGCTATACAACCCGAAGTGCAACGACCTCGTCAAGGAACACATGGAAACGCTGGCCCGCAAGGTGATCAGCCACCGCCCCGCCCCGCCCCGTCCCGCCCCGTCCCGTCCCATCCCATCCCATCCCATCAATAGTGAAGCTGACTTGGTACGGGCCCCCAGATCACGAATGTTTGTGTGTCCCTGGGCGAGTATCCCAAGGTGCGGTACTACAGGCCCAACGCAGCCCTGCACGACGCACAGGTCCTCTGCTACCATTTCGCCAACCTCCTGCAGCAACAGCTTGACAACTATGCGCGGACACACCAGGACTACCCACTGCCCTCGTCGCGGCCGCAGAGCGTCCTCTTCGTAACGGACAGGTCCATGGACCTGATGGCGCCCCTGGTACACGAATTCACCTACCAGGCCATGGCACACGACCTGCTGCCTATCAAGGAGGGGGACAAGGTTACCTACCACATCAAGATCAACGACGGTCAGGAAGAGCAGGACATGGAGCTGAAAGAGAAGGACGAGACGTGGGTGGAGAACAGGCACCGGCATATGAAAGACACAATTGACACGCTGATGTCAAAGTTCCAAAAATTCGTGAACGAGAACCCGGGCGCCTCGGACGACGGAAACCCGGCCAACCTGAACATGATCAAGGACATGTTGGCGAACATGCCGAAATACCAGCAGCTGAAAGAAGCTTACACCCTGCACCTGGCGATGGCGGAGGACTGCATGAACGCGTTCCAGGCGCGCAAGCTCCCCGAGATCCAGTCTGTCGAGCAGTCGCTGGCGACCGGCCTGGACGAGGATCTTCGCAAAGCCAAGAATCTGCTGCCGGCGGTCGTGAGACTGCTCGACGACGAATCCGTCCTCCCCATAGATCGGGAACGGCTGGTTATTGCATGGCTGATATACCGGTACGGCGTGGTCGAGGAGGACATCAAGAGGCTCTTGGCCCACGCGCAGCTCTACGGGGGCGAGCCGAAGAACGACAAGCTGGATACGATACTCAACCTGCAGCTCCTCGGAGCTCGGATACTCGCGCCCCTCAAGGACGAGAGAAAGGTGCCGGAGCCGCTGTTCCCCGTCGACACAAAACAGGAACTGAACGAGGAGTATGGCCTGGTACGGTATCATCCAAATGTGAAGCATATGCTGGATCACTTCTGCGAAGGCAGGCTGCAGAACGATATATTCCCCTACACGAAGGAGGAGGACCAGGAGAACACCGAGCTGGGGCAAGTCCAGGGCTCGCTCCGGGCCGCCAAGCCGAGCTGGGCGAATCGCACCGGAGCCGGAGCGACGCGCCGACAGGACAACCGCCAACGCATCATCGTCTTCATGGCAGGCGGTGCGACATTCTCGGAATCCAGGGCATGCTACGAGGTCGCGGAGAAACACAACCGCGAAGTCTTCCTGGTCACCAGCCACATGGTCTCGCCCAAGATGTTCCTCCGCCAGGTCCAAGACCTCGACGTCGACAGGAGCAAGCTGGACCTGCCGATGCTTCGCAAACCAGGGCTCCCCAAGTGGGTGACGGAGCCTGAGCGGCCTGCGCCGCCTCCCGTCATGTACTCCCAAGGCGCGCCGGCCCCGCCCCCTAAGATGGGTCAGATGGGCGGTCTGCCAGGGGGCCCACGGGGCGGTCTCCCGGGACGGCCAGGTCCCATGGCGGCGCCGACGCAGCAGATGTCGGCTATGTCCATCGCCAGCGCGCCGCCGCGCCCCTCGCCCGTGCCACCGTCGCCGGTCAATGGCGGGGGTGCTGCCAGCTACCACTCGCCGACGCCGAGCTCCGACAGCCACAAGCTGGAGAAGGAGAAGAAGAAGAAGCGGAACATCTTCGGCATCAAGAAATAGAGATTCTGAGATGCTAGGGGTTATAAAAAGCTTTTGGATCTTGTGTGTGTGTGTGTGTGTGTGTGTGTGTGTGTCCGTCAGTGTCGTTCATTGGATCTCGGCTTGGGGATGGAGTTGGACATAGATGGGGTGAGGTGGTGGCTCTTGGATGGGATTTGGATGCGCCCGGGATGTCTCGTCTTGATTATTTCCCCTTCAAGCAACAAACAGCATCGATCAAGCATCAGCATGGCGTTCTTTGAGGCAGGCAGGCAGGCAGGCGCCCACTGATACTGTACTGTCACTTACTTCATCAACGGTTACGCGTCGGAAAAGAAGACCTAGAACAGGTGTCTAGGTGGGGGGTATTTAATGTCGAAAGCTCTGTGGCCACTAAAAGAAACCTCGCCTCGCGTAGATCCCGTTTGGAGTCCGTCTTGGGAGGACTTCTTGCGGCCATGCAGCAAAATGTGTTCATTCGTACACTCATTACTATCTCTGGAAGACGAGCGCCTGGGCGTGGGTAGCCCGATCCGTGCTCACCCCGCGGATGCGTAGAGCCCGCGACTGCCCAGTCCAGGCCTGGGGCTCAAGGCGCCAACCCATCATCACCTACGCAGGGTACGCACTCGTCCTCCGCCGGCCTCGTGGTATTCTTTTGACCGTGTCAAAAGTAGCAAGTCGCCTTTCCAAAGCTCAGGGCTGCTGTTCCACGCGCCTAAGCGTCCTCGATACCTCCTCGCTGGGTTGGTCAAGTCCAAGCTCACGACTAGCTCAGACCAGCTCACTTTCCATCCCGTCTGCCCTCGCCCTCGCTCTGTATCGCTCGTTGGTTCACCTTTCCCCATAAGCTTCATCCACTCTCTCTCATCTGCGGAAGGGCGCTGCGCCGGGTGGCGGCATGCCACCGCGCCCATCGAAGGGCCCGGGGAATAGCATACCGTCCGGCCCAGGGAAGGCACCTCCCATACCCAGGGGGCCAGGCATGAAGCCCGGGCCAGGAGGAGGACCACCGGGGAAGAAACCTGGAGGGGGTTGCACCCGCTGACCTCCGGACATGTTCTCGGGGGGCGAGAACATCCCTGGGGGCATGGCGGCCGGGTTGAACATGCCAGGTGGCATGGGGCCGTTGGGAGGCCGAACCCCCTGGAATCCCGGTGGCAATATCATCGGGGGTTGGCGCGGCGCACCTGGGGGTCCCTGCTGACCAGGCCACAGCTGCTGCTGTCCTGGCATGCCTTCCAGACCAGGTGGTGCCATTGCCTGGCGTTGCAGGATCTGAGGAGGCTGCATCAGTCGACCGGGGTCCTCGGAGCGGCGGAACTGCTCCTCAGCAAAGCCAGCTGGAGGTTGCGGCGGGCGCATCTGCCGTTGCTGAGTAGGGATGCGATCGCGCAGGAACTCTGGCTCGCGGTCTTGGAAGTGAGGGATTGAGGCCTGTCTCTGAGGCTGCGGATGACGCATAATCTGCTCGATCGGTCGTGGATCCTGGGGAATTCGGTTCTGCATGAGCTGCATGAGAAAGGCCGCTTGGGGTTCAGAGGCGTACTCTGCTCGGCCGCTGCCTTGACTCTGAGCGTTATGACGCTGGTTCACAAGATCTTGTAACATCTGGTCAGGTCGAGTAGAAGGCGGCTGACTCGGGGCAGGAACAGGACGCGGAGCCAGTATCTCCGGTCCACTTGGTGGCACGGAACGCAGACGAGGCTCGTCGCCGCGGCCCATCCCGTAGGGGCCTGCGGTCTCGGGTGACCCAAGCTGAACCCTCTGAGCCAGAGTCTGTTCCAGTTCTCGGATGGGATCGTGAGGGGTTTTGTGTGTCTGAGGTGGAGGCGGCTGGGAGTAGGCGTTGGCGTTGGGCGGTGTGGGCGTGCTCTGTTCGGTTGCGCGCGGAAGCTGAAGCTTAGAGAGTAGCGCTTGGAACGCCTGCTTATCTGCATCGGACTGCTGAACATCCCCAAGCCCACCGCCCATGGTTGGTGGCGCGGCTGCAGGAGTGGGCGGTTCAGTCTGCCCACGAGGCTCAACTGTCTGGGCCGAGAATAGGTTGGCAAACCTCGACGACTTCGCAGCTGGTGCCTTGGCCGCTTCCGGCTTGTCACCAGCAGCAGGAGAGGTTGCGGCAAGCTGTGTCTCGCCGAAGGCAGCAAAGAACCTGTCTGGCCCCTTTTCCACAGCTGACGCGGACTTGACAGCTGGAGGATCGGTAGTGAAGAAAGAAGGCAAGCCAGGTGGTCCCGCAAGGACATCACCAGCCGTCTCCTCAGGCTTCGGGCCGCCTCTGCTCGCCTTCATACTCTCCATGAACTTCTTGAGATCCGCCTCAGTATGCCCAGCGCCCTTCTCTTCCAGAGGCTCGTCCAACCACTCAGGCTCCCGCTCAGCCGGCCGTTGATCGCGATCCCTGTCCCACCGCCGCTCGTAACGCTCGTTCCCGCGGTCGGTGCGCGGATTGCCCGACTTGTCATCAGAATCCTGCACGCGCCAACTCTTGGCCTTCTCGATGCGCTCGCGGATTGACGCTCGCTCGACTGCGTCAGTCGGCTTGGGGGTGTTGTCCTTGAACCAGGGGTCGGCTCTGCCCCTGTTCAGACCATTTCTACGGGTCGCGTCTCCTTCCTCGCCTTCAGCATCGAAGTTGCGGCGCCGGTCCTTAATACCGTCGTGCTCGTCACGCTCCTTGAGCCCGCGGTCATTGTGTCGGTTGTCGCCGCCCATACGTCCGGTAAAACGCTCTGCGCCTTCTTGGCCAAAGCTCTTACGCGGCTTGACCATGCTCCATCCCTCGGTGTCTCGATCCTCGCCGCGTGCGCGGAGATTGGTATTCCTGCCACTGCGGAAATCACCGTCACCCCCTCCACCGCCGATCTTGCCACGTGAGAAGCGGTCGCGGAACTCAGAGTCGCGTGGGGTCCTATCGCCGCGGTCGGAGTCGCCAAAGGTGTTAGTCCGTGAGCTGGTAGAGGGGAAGCCTGTGCGAGCGGCGCCGAGGGTGAGGCCATCTGTGCCTTGGCTACTGTTAGCAAATTTGCATTCCCAGGTCGCCCGTTGCTGGTTCACAACATACCGCTTCCGTTACGAGACCCATGCCGGTCGGCACCAGGGCGGCGACTGCCTTGCTCGGGCAGTGAGCCTTCTGTCTTGAACCGGTCTGTCGTGGTCTTGGTTGCGGGGCGGATCGCTTCTGGTGGAGGGCTACCATCTGATTAGCATGAGAGGTTCGAAGCGCGTCAGCAATGAGCCCGGGCTTACCCCATCCAGTCCTCCCGTGGCGGGAGGTCCTTCGGTTTGAGGCATAGGGGCGACTCCTTCAGATGGAGTAAGAAGTCGAGCTCGTATCGTATTGCCATGGTTGTGGCAGCATTTGTGGGTTGATGGTGTGTCTTGGGAGAAACGTGGCCTGTGATGCCGCAAGCAACATGTGCCTTGACGACGAGCCGGGCGAGCTGGGGAGGGGACAGTGCGGCCGAATGCGATCGAGAGGATGTTGATCACCCGTAGATGGCGGGTAGCGCGAGTAGTGGAGTTGGTGGCGGTCAGTCGAGGGTGAGGCAGTCCGCGGTCGAGGCAGCGAATGAATTGGATGGGATGGCAAGCCGTAGGGGATGCAGCTTGACCACTCTTCGGGCTGCTGGGGCGCGATGTGTATCTCTCTCCACGGTTGATCTGCTGTTGCGGTCTGCTGGAGAATCCAGGTGATGCAGCTGGGGAGGTTGCCAGGTGGGAGGTCTCGCGAGGGGAGGCTTTTATGCGACAGGGTCGCAAACGGAAACACGGTGGGCAGATGAATTCAGGTGCGGTTGGGTTGAATACAGGGTTGGTACAAAAATAGACTGGACAGGGCCCTCAAAGGATCTGGTAGGACTTGTGGGTCCCCTTGAGGCTATCGTCGCCGCCAGTCACGACGGCTGAGTGGTTGTTTCGTCGTATTGTCGGTAGTGAAGAAATTGGGAGGTTAGTGAAAGAGAGCCAGCCTAGTGGTGGTTAAGCTGGGTGACTTTGGAGAAGGGTCCACGACAACTGCGGGCTAGCAACTATCTCCCCCACATTTTACTGTCATGCAGCCAGCTGTGCAGTGCCCAGCAGCCAGCAACCAGCATTGATGAACCTCGGAGCCGAAGGCCAAGCACCAGCACCTCCACCCAGAACAAGTGAAACCATGGCCGCCACCTGGGATCTTCACCTTCCCAGTTTGCAGCAGAGGTGCCTTGATCATCATGCTCCCAAAGCAGGATTGCGAATAGCCTGTCACATTCACCCACCCTCCACCCGTGATCCCGTCAACCTGCGTCTTCACTATCCGATGGGCCCTCCCTGTGAGTGAGGTCACCCATATCTGAGATATGGACAGGCTGAGCGGGGAACCCTAGGTCCCTGGAATGAGATGGTTCTTCCGTGCATCTTGCTGTGATGGGAACATCTCATTTTGATGTTTGTAGGCCTTGAAGAGATGATGTGACGTTGAGACGGGCTAATGCTAAAATAATGGGGGACGGGGTGGTGTTTTCAATAGATACCCACGAAAGGCGTGCACGGGCCCTTTATTGCTCATATAGATCACCGCCTGCACGAGTACGCTTGGAGGCAGTAGTGCCCCAACAGCTAGATTCCTGATTACGCTGGGATCAATCATATCCTCTCCAGCACATCAGCTATGCCCTCTTTGCTCCACTCCTTCACCCGTTGCCGATCAGCCGTTTCCCATATCCTCCTAAGCAGTGCCTTGTAGACATCGCCCCCCGAAGTCGTGCCCTGAGCGGCGTGCTGTGCCTCGAGCCAGCTGACGATGCCAAATCTCGTGACCAGGGTCGTACTTCCTCCTTCAATGTACGTCGCCCTGTATATGATCTTCAGAGCCGACACCCTCAGATTTTGGCGCATGTACGGATTGCTTATCAGCGATAGCAGCCGCTCAAACAACCGCGTATTGTGGTACATGGACATATCCGCTTCGGCCTGAAGACCCTCGAGCAGGTACGAGAAGAGCCAGCTCAGCTCCGCGTAGAACGTATCGTCAAGTTCTGGCCCATCCTGGAGGATATCGTAGACAAGAGGGAGCCTCTCGAGCTTCCACGTCGGCCCTCTCAGCAGGTATGAGTTGATTCTGCCGTATACGCAGTGTAGCGGATCCTTCAGCACGGTCAGGGCGTGACGGGCAAAGGCAACGATAGCGTTTGACACCGGCCCTGCGTCGACCTGGGGTTTGCACGACTCCACGAGTTCGGAGAGGAGTAGCCATATCTGCTCCTTCTCCTCATACGACGAGTCATTAATCTTGGCCGCCATCTTTGAGATGCTGACGAGTGCTTCTTTTCTAATGCTGGTGTGCTCCGAGGCCAGCAATGACACGACGGATGCCGCGTAGCCCTCTTCCACGAGCTCGTCTGCCTCTTTCGTCGCCCACTTCGAAAGAGCAGAGGTGTCTTTGGACGAGGCAGCTGGTGCGAATAGCAGCTCTGTGAGCGCTTCTTGCGAGCCAGTGTCATCGTCATGCTTGCCCTCCGGCCCAGGCGCTCCATCATCCTTGCCAGCGGAGAAAGCTGCGCCCCATCTTTGTAGCTCGCGCGAGACATGAGACTTTTTCGCGTGCTTCTTCAGCAACTTGGCCGCAGAAGGCTTCGCAGCGAAGGCCGACTCGAATCTTTCAAGCAGCCGATCGAATTTACCGTCATCCTTGTCCTCGCCTCTTGAGTAGTTCAAGTAATCAGCAACGACACGTGCCAGTAAGGAAAGATCGCCGTCGCTTGCCGAGCTGATGGTGAATGGAAGTTGTTCCATGAACGCGAGGGTAAATGGGCTTATTGAGGTTGAACCCTCTTGCTCCCCGCTGCCCGTATCGTTATAGAACTCTCGAATCATCTCAAGATACTTGATGGGAGCCGTTGCGCATCTTGACGCGCTGTTATCAAGCAGTGACCAAAGTGCATCACAAGTGGATACTTCGCCCGAGCCATTGACTGACTGCAGGGTGTCTAGAAGCGGCATGGAGCTACTGCTCGCAGACTGGATGAGCTGGTGCTCTTCTGCGACTGTACTAAGAGCATTCCTGAGTCCGTCCAACGAGACTCCTGCCGGAGCAGTAATGAAGACTTTGAGTAAGGCAACGAAAGGTGACACTGGCAGACCCTGAGATTTAGCGAACCATCTCATACCTGGGGAATACCCGGCTATGGCGAGCAGATTCTCAAGTTCCACTAGCCGCAGCTTGCGGTCTTCGTCGCTTTTCTGCTCCTCGCCGAGAGATTTGAATGCCTGAATTAAAAGCGGTGACACATCGAATTTGGCCATCAGAGCCACTTGTGGGATGACCTCGTAGTACAGCCGCAGCAGCCGACTCGCCGCCTCACGCTGCAGTAGATCCGAGTCTCCTACACCTCTGTAGCACGCGATGACCTCCTTCGTACCCGGAGCTCGTTGACAGAATTCATCAACGAGCTTCCGAGCCGAGTCATCCCACATTGACCGATGCTGAGTCTTTGCTGCTTCTCTGTGAAACTCCAGGGCTGCTTGAAGCTTCTGCATTGCCACCACCAGCAGTCGCATGACGATGAAAGGTATGAGCTCCGAACTCTGGGCCAAACACTTGACGAGGATCTTCTGGGTCATGGGACGGGGTAGTATGTTGTCAATGATGATAGATGTCGGCGGAGGAACGCGAGCATATCCATTCGCGTGGCCGAAGTAGTCTGGAATGGGCTGTTCGACTGCCTTGTACAGGAACGCAGAGTAACCCATCCATGTGGCCGAAAGCTTGGGATCGAATGTGAAGGTCTGCCTGTCGATGAAATATCGAGCCACCAATTCGGGGGCCGCTTCGAAGATGGCGAGAAGCAACTCGCTCTGCTTGAGATCCGAGTATGGCTTTAAGCACTTGACGAAGTCGGCGAGAAGGACATTGCGCACTGGGACGTCGTCCCGAAATTTATTTATCCACGTGATGCTTTCCAGACCAGGCTCGACCTCATCCTCGGCGGAGGGAGGCGCAACGTCGTCGGGGTCGACATGCCTAGGATAGTATCCAGATTGCGGCCTCAAGATTCCCGCTGCCGATGAGGTGCACGCAACTGTGAGGAATGCGTGGACAGCATCTTTAACTGACGGTTTCCCGTCCTCGGAAGTATTGTGCTCATAGTGGTAAAGAGACGCGAACCGGCTCAAGGCCATGGAGTTGAGCAGTTTGCCCTTTATGTGTCCGGGGAGCCTGTCATCCTTGAGAACGTGGTTCCGGAGTGTATCGAGAATCTCAATGATGAGATAAGGCGGATCGCCCTTCAAGGATTTTGTCAGGGCAAGGGGGAGCTCCTTCTGCGACAGCAATTCCACCTTCGCCTCTGTGTGCAAGAACTTGAGCGCACTCAGGAAGAGTCGGATGGCGATCGTACGGGCTGATGGCCTCTTCACATCTTCCACACTCTCGCCGAGATAGCGAATGCCCATATTTCGGGCCAAGGACTTGAACATGAGGTTTCTCGCGCGGAAAACCGGTTTCGCCAGAGTTCCGCCGTCAAGACAGATCACCTCCCTTAGCAGCCTTAGAGTCGGGGATATTATGAACTCCTTGCTCTTGTCCATCGAGAGGTTCCGGGCGATGAGTTCCTGTTGACGCTTCTGCAGGAGTGTCCGGCCAATGCCCAGCCCGTCTGCCGTGAGCTCAAGCCTCTGTGATATGAACTTCAACAGCAGGGCCAGAGTCACCGCTACCGCCGACATGACGTTGTCATTGTTCGAGTGGGCCGCATAGCTCCATGTTTCCATGATGTCCGGGAAATACGTCGTCTCGGACTCGCCATTTTGTCGTTTCGCGGAACCAAGGTAGTCTTTTAGGATCTGGACTTGCTCGTCGTTGGCGCCTTCTTCTGACAGTACCCGATCGAGGAATACTTTAAATGATTGCAACCCTATCGTGCACAGGGTCAGTATATAAGGGCGATCAAAGGGAAGGTGACGGGTTGCGGAGTACCATGTCTGGCTTTCTGCAAGTCCTGCTCAAATGCTAGGAGCTGCTGGAGTTGCCGGCTGTTGTAGATCTCCTCGCTTGTCGGAGCCTCATGGACGATCTTCTGCCTCTTGCGCGGGTTCGCATCGGCTCCTCGAGATGACCTCTTCCCCATATTATCGGTGTCAGCGTGAAGATATTATTTGGGGATGTTTGTTCGGAAGCACTCTCCCTCCCACCGTTGCAACAGCCATCGTCGATGGAAAGTTGCGAAATTCTGCCGATATTTCTGTCACCGCCAAACTTTTGGGTTATCTTATCGGCTGCTGCGCGGTCTATCGTGCGGTACGGATGTACCATAGTACTGCCGTTCTACGCGACGCGCTAATTTAGGCTGCTCCGTTTCCCACCGACTTCGACCGCACGTCACAGAGCACGCTGACTTCTCTCAACTACAACAACCCCGGAACAGGTCCCCTTGCGTACACGCGACTTCAGCCAGTCCCGAACGGGTCCATCAACAATACACGTATACCGGAAAAGAAGATTCATTGCCACCATGGGTTCCGTCGTTCTCCCTCATCTCGAGTCCGGCTGGCACGTCGACCAGGCGATCGTCTCCGAAGACGAGCGCCTCGTCGTTATCCGCTTCGGCCGTGACCACGACCCAGACTGCATGCGCCAGGACGAGGTCCTCTACAAGATCGCCGAGCGCGTCAAGAACTTCGCCGTCATCTACGTCTGCGACATCGATCGCGTGCCCGACTTCAACACCATGTACGAGCTGTACGATCCGTGCACCGTCATGTTCTTCTTCGTTGGTCGCCTTCCCTGCCCATTTCTCCCATGCCTACCCCGTGTGATCCACGTTGGCGACATCTTTGCTGACTTGAAGCACTCTGCGCAGCGAAACAAACACATCATGTGCGATCTAGGCACCGGTAACAACAACAAGCTGTCATTCGTACTCGAGGACAAACAGGAGCTCATCGACATCATCGAGACGATCTACCGAGGCGCCAAGAAGGGTCGTGGTCTGGTCGTCAGCCCCAAGGACTACTCCACAAGATATCGCTACTAGATGGTGAGGACCTATAGCGGGTTTGTCAGGCTGTCTCACCAGAGCTTATCCCCGAGTTGGTCATCCCACAAGACAGAAGGCTATAGCATTGGGAGACGTCTCACGTACAACATGAGGTCGCCCCACTGGAGATTGTTCCACGAGATGAAAAAGCTCACACCCTGGTGGTTTACCCTAGAGGGCATGATCCCACGGGAGGCAATCGGAGCATGGGCGATTTATCGATTCCGCGTACGATCACGCCAGGGTTGACTTGAAATTTTCCGGTTGGTCTCACTAAATCAAACGCATACATCACACTTTTGAATCATGCTAATGCTCGCCGCGAGAAGATGTGACATTGTTCGCAACAGGTACGCCTTCCCTTCTGCGCCGTCCATCAAATTTGAGAAGCTCGAGGACAAGTTCTTGCCTTAGCTGAGCCGTCTCCCTGTGCGCCGTAAATCCGTCGTATCAAATCATTCCAGGAGTACAATTCTATTTACGCAGGACTGCAGACATGTACTGTACATTTGCACTCTCATCCGTTCCCTCCCACCTGCATATCATAGTATTAGTTAGAATCAAATCTCAGCAGATCTTTGGATTTCAAGTAATGTCCGACCCTCGGGTCCCTCAAAGCATGTCACTATGTGGCGCATTTTGCGCATATGCATTTGGCATCCTGGGGACTGGGTCGCCACCACTAGGCCTCCCCCACTCCGGCAGTGCCTCCAGAGACCGTCCGCCCGTCAGGCCTCTCACGCGGGACCGACTCTGATTCGGCGGACGCCTGACCATGTTCTCCAAGAAAAAACTCCCCTCATTCTGTCCAGGCATGCCGGCACTGTCCTCCGCATCAGAGAAGACGTCTTCAGGGAGCTCATCATCAGACGCGAAATTAGGCTGGTACGAAGCCGGCGCCGACGGCGAAGTGATCGACCGCGAATGAAGACCAGGCCGACTCGAGGAGGCGAACGCGCCAGGATTCATCGCGTTGCTAATGCCCTCGCGCGCACTCATCACCGGTCTGTTGTCGGCGAAGCCGTTCTGGAAGGACGTGTTGTTCTCGTTTCCGGCCATGCTTAGGATGGGCAGGACCTGCTCGTCGTACAGCGAGCGCGACTCGAACGTGTCGGGCGCGTACTCTGTGATGGTGCGAGATGAGCGTCCATCACTTGGGGGACTCTGGGGGAGATCATCGAAGAAATCATCGAGACTGTCGAGCTTCGACACTAGATCACCAGCACCGCCCTCCCCGCGGCCCTCGTCCGACATCATCGTGTCGGTCCGATCCGAGACAGGGAAGTAGCCATAGGGGAACTCATCTGCGTGGAACTCCACATCGGGCGTTGGCGTTGCCTCGACGGTCATGCCGCCCTCGGTCTGACACATATAGAAGGCGGCGTGAATGTTGGCGCGGGTGGAATCTGTCTTCTTGGCGGGCACGGGAATCGCCCATCCAGAGTCCTCAGGTATGCCGAACAAGCTCTGGGTACGCTCGTACTCTTTACGAACGGCTTTGGAGGTTGGACGGGTCATGCTCATGCGAAGGTGATGCTTATCCATGGACGAGCCGGACATGGTCATGATGTTGTCCAGGACGCTGAGGGCTTCCATGCAGAACTCGCTTTGTAGAAGGCGCAGAAGTGGCGAGATGAGATCGGAGCCGTGGCCAGCCATCTCGGGTTTGCGCATGTCGATTTCGGGGATGATGACCCGAAGGACGCGCATGGTGTTTATCTTGACCCAGGCCAGTCTGTTGGTGAGCATGCCCATCAGAGTCGTTATCATTGCGAAGTTAAGCTCTGGTAGGAACGACTCCTTGAGGGCGGCGAGTGTCTGCATGATGAAATCCTTTGGTGTCTCGTGGTGTCGTGAGAGGTATTCGTTGAGCACCATGGCTAAGCTTGACAGACCCTGTGCAAGGGCAACTTGTAGCAGATTCTCGGCCGTCTGGACCACATCCTCGGCCAGGATGTTCTGTTCCGTCGCGTAGAGAAACCGGGGCAGATTCGCTATGACAGCAAAGAAAATGCGGTCGTCGCCGCCGACTAGTGAGTCACTGGGCAGACAAATCATCCTGTCGATAGTCTTAAGGGTGGCGTCCAGACAAATAGAAGATCGGAGGCCCTTGTATAGAAGGGGCTGCAACCCCTCAAACTGGCCATCCCATTTCGCAGGCTGTCCTTCCATGAGCGATCGCCGTGCAGAAGCTTGTTGTAGGTCAATCTTGTCCATGTACTCGTTGAGCATCTCTACTGACTCCAAGAACTCCCGCTCGTTGATTGACTCCATGCATGCACATGTAGTCCAGAAGAGCTGTGGGAAGCTGGACAGTTGTTCAGCATCCAGCTTAGCGATAAGTGTCTTCAGCGTAGTCAGAATCTCCATCGCGAAAGACTGTATTTCAGCATCTTCATCGGCCACCGTGTTCGACAGCCTGGCAAGCATATCGCCCAGCATGTACTGATCCAGAGCAGTCAGAATGCACCTGAATATCTGGAATGAGCGACAAGCCAGGTGTCGGACAGGGCACGTCGTGGCCCATGTAAGGGACAAGCGACCCCACTGTTCCTTGATTCCGGGGAAGGTAAGCTCGAAGGTCTCTACGACTCTGGTGGCGAGGAACTCCATGCTTGGTGGCACTTTGGTATCATGGTCGGTGACCTTGCCGTTGCTGTCTTCGTAGCTCCAGACGACAGAGCGGTCATGCCGCCGAATCAACTCTATGAGATCCTCGATGGGCTTCTTGGTCTCCTCAGGCGTCTCGTCATCGAGCTTCGAAATGACTAACTCGTGAATGAGGTGAACCAGCATCTCTCGTGCTTGGTCTTGGACCAGTGGCGTGTAATGGTCCCACAGAACAGAGACTACTTGCAGGAGCACTGGTATGCTCTCCTTCTGCAGATTGACGGGAGACACCATGAGATCAACAAGCAAGATCAGCGAGAGTTGACCTAGCGAAAAACCTGCTTGCTTGGTCCCGACTGGCAGAGCATCGGCGAGATCTGCACAGTATGGGAAGTGATTGATGTCCAGCGGAGGGGCCACCGTCTCCCGCTTTTCATTGGGTACCATTGCTTTGGGAGTGATCTGTAGCAGCAAGAATTCCACGACCTTATGACCAGGGTTGCTGCTTGTGCTAGCCAGGAATACCACGATCTGCTTGGCATACTCGACAAAGTTCTGCTCTCGGCGTTCGAGACACAATTGCATGATGAAGTCTAGCACAAGACGAACGTTGCCAGGGTACGGGCCAGTTGCGAGAGCTTGCCAAAGGGCTTGCACTTCGTTGTGAAGCGCCGCGCTTGACTTGATGGTGATCTCGAGCAGATTTGCCAGTAAAACGTAGGACTGTCCGGTTGGACCGCCATTCGGATCGACCTTGAGCTCGACCGACTGAATCCAAGGCAGGATGACGGCAATAACGCTCCTCTGGTTGACGGGCTGCAGGTCCTTGAAATAAAATGTAAACTCGGAGAAAAGGTAGAACGCCAATTCAGCATGCTGTTTCGAGAGCCTCTCGGATATCTTGTATTGGGCGAGCTTGTAGACAGCCTTCGTCTTGTCGGAGATGCTGATGTCAAAGTCTCGAATCTTGGAAGCCTTGGCTTGCAAGTGACGTTCCTCGATGGCTTGGAGCACCTGTGCAGACCTCGATCTGATCTCGCTCTGGTCATTGCCAAGAGTGAACAGGCAAAGGCCAAGGAGTTTCCAGAAGGGTGAGGGATAGTCCGGATAATCCAGAAGAACTTCTGTAACCACGGTAAAGTAGCTCTCGAGTACCTTGGGGATATCGGTCAGATAGCAGCGAGATATACAGTGTTCCAAGAGGTAGGGGAACTCTTGGTTGTAGACGATCACATTTTTCAGGGCTCGTCTGCCGATCAACTTCGGTCGGTCATTGCCGCTGCTGAAAATTGTCTCGATCCAGGCAAGCATTCGACGAACGTCAAATTGCAAGGCCGCACCGCTTTCGGTTGTGACACTGATGGGACCTGCACAGAGCGCAGCCATGGCACTCAGGGCTGCCGTCCTGAGGTTACGCTTCTCGATCTCCATTGCTGCTGATGCTGTGTTCCTCTCGCCCATATTCTGCTGGTCAATCATGGATCGTCTCATGCTGTCTTCTCTCTGGCGAATGTGAGGCTGGTTGGGCGAGAACCCGCACCACTCTTCCATCAAAGCGAATGAGGACTTGCGAGCTTCGAAGGTCATCCATCTCGACGGGTCCGCTGTTCTGTTGATGCCCTCAAACAGCTCCTCCATCAAACCGCAGTAATGCCGCCGCAGCTTCTGAAACTCCCAGTCCATCTGGACCTCTCCGTCCATCAGGAATAACTTCATGTCTTTGGCATACGAGACAAGATTATTGACTATCCAGTCATCTTGGTACACCTCGGGTTCTTTCAAGAAATGCGACGTGAGTTTGTATACGTGCGTGATCTCGGTCCTCAACAGATCCATCTTCCGATTTCGACGAGGACTGCTATTCGTCCGTTGGTGGATTCGAGCTCTGGCCTCATCGTTGCAGCGAGAGGCGTATCCTTGGAGTTCCTCAAGCAACGTCCGGTAGATGTAGATGTTTATCGAGCCCATGGCAGTGACCACAGCCTCCCTAACAGACACAGAGGAGACAGATAGGAGGGGGTTGAGATACTTGAACAACGTCCGCGCCGACACGATCTTATCGGTTGACGAGGCAAACGAGCCCTTGCGCAGGTGCGAGTTCCCGTGCAGGGGATTAGACTGTGGGTTCCCGGGGTCCGCCAGCGTCGTACAGGCGAAAACCAAGAACAGCTTCCACTGCTCGACCAAGAGATCAGGTTGTGTTGTGGGCGTGCGTCCAACGAAGCGCGCACTACCAGGATCGGACCCGTAGTACAAGCCCCTTGAGGGCTCAGAGAGCAGCGTGATTGTTTTGTACATCTGCAGGATGCGATTGCAGACCAGATCGCGCCCGATGGTGACCGTGAACGGACATTTCTCGTAGGCAAGACGAATCAGATTGGGAAACAGTTTGAACCACAACGTTGTGTCGTAGGAAACGTCGCTTGTGCAGAGCTCAATCAGTGCGCCCTGGCTATTGTTGTCCTGCATGTTTCTTTGTATGCGGCTCCGCTCGGCTACCGACAGCTGATCGTCTTTGAAATTCATAACCTGCATGGAATCATTTTCAAGAATGTCGATCAGTCTCAAAGTGTCTTTCTCCTCACTCGTCGACTTGCCGAGTGCTGTATCAAATTCTGTAATTAGCCGTAAGACGGTGATGGCGAAGTAGCGGACTGTTCGAGACTGAGAGCAGAGAAAGAACAGGCCATGCGCTTCGATCTGATCGACCTCGGCCCAGATGCTAGACAAATCGAGCTGAAGCCCCCTCTTGTCAGCCCCATTGTTCTCACTGGGCTCTGCAACAGCGTGTTTCTGCTTTCGCTGGATCTCCTCGATCCAGATCTGAAGCAGCTCTACATAGAGCCTCAGGGTGTTCTCGATGTGGCCTGGTCCAAGCATTCCCCCGTCCGACATTGTGGAATATCTGTCGTCAAAATTGAATATGAAACGAGAGAAGCCTGTGGTTACCGGTTGTGCATGGGACTGTCGTGCAATGGCCTTCAGAGATTGTGCTGAGGAATCAGCGATGTTGTACTGCAGATGAGCTGTCCCCGTGCACAGGAGGTTGATGAGGGAATTAAAAGGTATATCTGCTGATAGACAGCGCGGCAGAGCTTGGACGGCCACATAGAGGAGCTCGTAGAATGCCTGTTTCAGATCATAAGGGCTCTGATGGTCATCTTTGCGGAAGTTGAAAGTATCTGATATCGGGGTCTTGGGGCCAGGACTGCTGAACTTCTCGTCGAGTGCAGCTTGCCCGCCAAAGGTGTTATCGCAGATGATGGTGATCTTGCCCAGAATTTCACAAAATTTTTTATAGTACTCTCGCACGGAATCACTCAGCTTGTGGCTGACAACAGGGCCTGTCAAGCCCTCTCTGTCGGAGAACGTCGCAGTCGGACTCGCTAACAGGTCGGTCGTAGGTGATGCTATAATCGGTGATGGAGGCATGCGGTCCGGTGGCGCCGGCGGGGCAGGATAGTGTAGCGGAAACGGAGGGCAGCCTTCTTCTCCCTTTTCCAAATCTGAGATGACAGCCAAGAAGGCCCTAATGCCGATGACCATTTTGTCCGGGTCCAAGTTCTCTACCTTCAGGTCTTTGCCAGAGTTGAACTGGTCGGCGTTGACGAGAGGAAAGATGATATTTTTGAAGCAATACTCTGGCTGCTTGAAGCCGATCATTCTGATGATCTGTATGAGGGGATCTGCCACCAGAGGATCACTGGCAAGGACGGACCGCCTTGTTGGGGGAAGGATGAGCTTAACAACCTCGTCAAGCTTCCTTGCCGTCCCGGCTGGGGTATCAACTGTGCGCGTCAAGTACGTCCAGACGAGCCGCGATAGCACTTGCAGGCAGAACGGCTTCGAATAACGATCCTTGAACTTCGTCTGCAAGGGATATACCAGCTGGAGCCACTGTGATGCAAAAGTCTCTGGAGGCGAGACGCAAAGCATAGTTGCGGTCAGCGGAAACGCGAAAGTCCAGTGTCGCGGTTTGACAAATATCTGCGCAAGACGCGGACTGACGTGGCTGAGAACTTCGGCCCACTTCGGATTGTTGAAATCATTGTTGCTCGCCTTCGCAGCGATGGGGAGCAGGAGCATCTCCAGCATCTGACAAAACGCTGACTTGACCTTTTGCCCATGCGACCGGGCAAACAACTTCCCCAGTGCTACCATGAAATTGCAGGTCTGATCCCAGGCTTCAGGAGGGCTGATCCTCAATCTCAGGTGTTTCATTCCGCCCAAGACAAGCTCGATTTTACCCTCGGTGGCATCACGATTGGCAGATATCGGACTCTTCAGGACACCATGCTCTTGGAGCGAACGGTCGAGATCGGCGATGAAACGTTCAGCAACGCTGTCGAAGTTGATCTCGCTCATAACTCCGAGTAGCTGTGCGAACAGGTTCCAATTTGCAAGTTTCAAGGGCGAAAACATCAATTGATCCGTGTCCGCGATTTTCAGTTGGCTGAAGATGATGCCTTCCAGCTTATCCTCCATCTCGGGCGTGATGGATGCCAATGTGCTCTGACTTATCACTTCCAGCAGCACTCGGCACAAGATATAGATCGACACCAGGGACCGACGTTCGGCATGAGCGACGTACTCCTGCTTCGACGCGAAAGACTGCCCATTGATCTGGAAAGGATCTCCCATCCCGTTGGGCGGTACAGGTTCGGTGTTCCTTCTCTGCAGAGAGGCTCCGGGATGAGGCATCTGGCCTTTAGACGCCATGCGTGCTTCGTTCGCAGCATCGCTCTTGCTTTTCCTCCACAGCATCATAGAGTCGATAAGTGCCTTGGGCTTAAGGCTCGCGATGTGGCCCAGAGCCGATATGCTCTGGTCGAAAGCTGGATCCACGCCTGGGCCGCATATTTGCTCGATCTGCGGCTCGGGGTCGAAGGGCACAGTGACAGAATCGTTCAGCTTCTCCTCCGCCTGCGCGATGAACTGTGCCAGACTTAGCATGCACCCTGCCACGCGGGAGCCGTGCCACCTACCGAGGTGAAGAGAACATGTAGAGCATACTCCCCAACGGTCTTCTGGTCGTCCTTGTGGTGTTTTGAGTGGGAATGATGATGCGAATGGTCGCGCCTTCGACCGCTGTGTATTCGTTCCAACTTCCGGCTGTTGGTGCTTGCCTCCGTTGCGGACGAAGTCCTCTCAGGCAGCTGACCCGGGCCCAACGTCGTACCCGACATGGCTGTAGGCGGGCGGGACCCCGGGGCACTATCACCATCGCCACGGCCGTAGGGATGCATCTCAGCTCGTTCCGGAGTGAGGCCGGCGCCAGCAGCGGCGATTATCTCTGGGCTCAGCGGGTTGGACGAGGTGCTGGCGTGGCTCCCATTCCTCGAGTGTTGTATGCCATGCACGATCGAGGTCTGTCTGTGATGGCCATACGAAGAAGCAGCCTTCAAGTCGATCGTCCGTTCAAAGGCACTCCCAGCGGCCGGGCGAGGGGCTGCGGTACCTAAGCGCGAAGGTGAGTGGGACTGTGACGATGGTTTCGCGACCAGCCCGCCGGACTGTAGTGCCTCTAGGGAGGAATCTCTCGAATGCGCAATGCGCCGTGCGGTCTGTGGATCCAGCTCTCCAGCTCTTACTGTCCTGTCCCAGTCCTCGTCCTCCTCATGTATTGGCGACCTGGGCGAGAACTTCAAGGTGTCGTAGGCATGGTCGGGCAGCGTCGTGGAGGGAGCTGCGTACGGAAGGATTCACGTCAGCACGCGGCAAGTTTGACAGCGCCTGGCCTTCGGAGAGCGGCAGGTAGCTTCAACGATCAGGAGACCGCAGCCTGGGCGACGTCCGAGTGATGTGACGACTAGCTGGCAAATACGGGCAGGAAGGCAGTTCTGAGGGTGCTTAGGTGGGTAGGCAGGGCGTTGAGGATTCATAGGTGAGGAGCCAAACGCGACGGTTCCCCTCTTTTCCTCGACGTTGTGAAACAGATGAGGCTCGAAGCGCACAGATGGTCCCACTGCCCTGACAAAACCGCAGAAGATTGTGCCTTTGCGTGTCCTGTGGCATGCGGCTTGATGGGCTATGCCGATGATGGGTGTTTCATCCCCAGAGAGCCAGAGAGGGAACGACTTACCCATGTTATGATTAGTAGTAGCAGCCCTCTGCTACACTATCAACGTCGAGCACAGCACCCATGACAGGGCGTCACATTCGTCCAGGCGGATCAGTGGAAAGCGACGCAGGTCGCCAAGTCGCATGAATGGGACCCTGATCCCCCCTTTCCTCCAGGCCTCGCTCGCTCGGAATCAATATGTCGTGTCACCAGATGCGTGTCGTCGCGTTGGCGCTTACAGCTGAGAGAGGGAGCGAACCCCCCAAGGTCTGCTGCGGCTTGTCAGGCACTATGTCACATCAATGCGGCCCACACTGCCAGCATTGGGTCATCAATGGACAAGCCCGGCACCCAGAGCACCTGGCAGGGTCTCGGAGCAAAAGTGGCGATCAATTGCCACGACGGCGACCTGGGCAATATTCCAGATCGGAAAGCTCTCGGCGGCGGGGAGCTTCGGCCAGAGTCTTGGAGGGTATTCCTCAGATAATGTTCCATCGAGGATCGTACAAGGCTTTGCGGACGGTAGTATCCCCTACCCAACCACGCCAACCTCTGTGATTTCTAGCATGGCAGGCCAAGGGCAAACCCCCCTAGGCCGTTCTGGACGAACATATGCAAGGAACACAGCCAATCGGCAATGTGAGGGCCCAAAGAACCCACCCCCACCCTCTCCGGGTCCTGCTCTAGGTCGACAGTTCGCAAGACAAGCCAAATTGATAATTTGCACAGGGCCCAGGGCCAAAACAGCACCGGCGGCTTCGCTGTGTAAAAGCCGCGCTCTCCGTGGAACAGCATGCACGGAACGTGAACAACAGTGACGGCCTGGTACGAAAGGCTCCTTTATTGTCCGAATTCACCGACGATGCCTGTCAGGCTACTATGCTACCTGGTTCCAGGAGCCGCCTGACTGCCGGTGTAACGGTCAGCACGTCCGGCCTTCTCGAGACCCGAGAGACCGGCTCGTGGGGTCCAGACAGCCCCCACATTTCTCATGGTCGGGATTCGCGGAGCGCCCGGCGTAGAATAGCATCAGCCCGGTTCGAAATTTGTCAGTTGCGGGCTCCTCAACCGAGCCCAGCGACGTTAGGTTGCAGATGCGGTGCTTGCTCTCGCACTCATGACAACCGCTGTCCGGATACTCGCGGACGAAATTACGGGTCAGACCGAGTCCCCCTGGCTCTTCTAATCTCTGCTCGGGACCGATGTCGCATGCCTCCTGGCGCAGACGCCGTGAGTGCTCAGGCCCGACCCGTCAAGGACAGACATATGGCTCACGGACGCGGCAAAAGGGTGCCAAATTCAATGGACTAGTCACGGCATAGAATTATACTTCCCGAATATGAAACTGCCCTAGACATGCTGTTTGTGCATGCCATTCCTTGACCGTCAGCCACTTGGCCGTCTTGCTGCAGGGCGATGTACTGCCTACGGAGGCCTACTAGTCATAGCATGTGAATATGTCATCAGGTAGTCATTGCTCGGATAACTTGTTTGGTCGTCATCGCCGCCACCAGCAACGTGAGCGTACAGCCAGAAAGCAGCGGCCGCCGAATAAGGCTCCCATACGGAGAGGATTTTTCTGGCGAGACAGAAGACTTCTTAACATCCCTCTGGATATGGTCGATAGCCGCATTCCTCTGAGGGAACCTTCAGCTCGGAGTAATTCCCACCTGTTGAGGTGATCAGATCATTTTAGTGCGCCATTTCTTGCTGACAACATAAATACTATGGTAAAGGTCAATAGGCGGTGGAGATGCATGTACTAAGCCCGCCCCGCCGCCGGCCACGGAGAGGGACGGTCTCTGCGAATCCCCTGGCTTCAGAGGTCCGGCTGCTGTATATGAGCTTGTGCAATCGTCTTTAGGGTCTTTTCGAGAGGGACCTAATCATCATCCCGACATCTGACACCTGTCAAATGAGGTCTAAAGTGCTGCGCCCCGTCCTGGCTCGTGACAGCGAAGACCCGAGTATTCCTAGTGCAAACGGCCGTCGATGGAACTTCTCGCGACAGATTGCTGACGGCATGTCGCCGCACCGCGGATGTCCGGGACTTCCCGCGTTGAAGTGCCCTGTAGGGAAAAAGACAAAATATAAAAGAACAATCCCAGGGACCTGGACGGGCAGGCGGGGTGCAAGCATTGTTGGAGGCTCCCGCGTGGATAATTCCCGTGTTTGCACTCAGGCCCAGTCCTACCCGAGCCTTTGGACCCCCCCTTAAGAGCCGCCGCCTGCGGGCCTTTCCTACTGCGTGTTCGTACAAGTTCAGGCGCTGCGGTGGGCACATCTAGTGGACCGTCTTTAGCGAAGCGGGAACAAAGTTCAGCCAACGCAGGCCGGAAAGCACTCAAGACCCCGAGCCGTTATCGCACCGAATCTTATCGTCTGATTCCACTCCTTCGACTCGGCGCCACGTCGTCGACTCCTCTGGATCCCGATTCGACCAGTACACTACTTGGTTCATAGTCCTTTCTTTGCCTTTCACTCCTTTCCACGCCCGTCTTCACTGCTTCTTCCCGGCTGAGGCAGTCTTGTTACGGTGTGGGTGACTGTTCTTCCGACCTGGCTGAGGTTGTCTCCGTCAGCTGTCCGAATCTGTTTCCTTGGGAAGTCCGCGAGCCCCGTCCCAGAACCCAGACAGGAGGAAAGGTAAGATTTCACCTGCTTTCTGTCACGTCGGTCGCGCCTCACCGGCATCCCCGTCCCAGCTCGCGCCAGCTCCAGGGCCCGGTTCCCGCATTGCGCGCTGGGCTCCCCAAGTCGTAATAGGTTTTCGCAAGTGTCGCTAACGCAGGAAGGCCTCGCAGCGATCTGACACGACTTTGCGGACTGCTTTCACACGTGCACCTCGGCACCTGTCGCCAACATGGCAGAACTAGACACTCTCGATATCCTCGTCCTGGGGTTGATTCTCCTCGGCACTGTTGCGTACTTTACCAAAGGCAAGCTATGGGCCGTCGCAAAGGATCCCTACGCGACCTCCTTTGCCAACGGAAGTGCTGCAAAGGCCGGAAAGACCAGGAACATCTTGGAGAAGCTAGAAGAGAGTGGGAAGAACTGCGTCATCTTCTATGGATCCCAGACCGGAACCGCTGAGGATTACGCCTCGAGACTCGCCAAGGAGGGCAAGAGCAGATTCGGTCTTGAGACCATGGTAGCTGACCTGGAGGACTACGACTTCGACAACCTTGATACCATTCCCAGCGACAAGATCGTCATGTTCGTTCTTGCGACCTACGGTGAGGGTGAGCCCACGGATAACGCTGTTGACTTCTACGAGTTCATCACCGGCGAGGACGTGCAGTTCTCCGAGAGCAAGGAGCCCGCACTGGAAAACCTCAACTACGTCGCATTTGGTCTAGGCAACAACACATACGAGCACTACAACTCCATGGTTCGCAACGTCGACAAGGCCCTCGAGAAGCTAGGCGCACACAGGATCGGAGAGGCAGGCGAGGGTGATGATGGCGCTGGCACCATGGAAGAGGACTTCTTAGCCTGGAAAGAGCCCATGTGGACTGCGCTATCCGAGAAGATGGGCCTGGAGGAACGCGAGGCTGTTTACGAGCCCATCTTCAGCATTACTGAACGCGAGGGTCTGACAAAGGATTCGCACGAGGTCTACGTCGGAGAGCCAAACAAGATGCACCTGGAGGGCACTGCCAAGGGTCCCTTCAACGCGCACAACCCTTACATCGCCCCCATCGCCGAGTCCTACGAACTGTTCTCTGTCAATGATCGCAATTGCTTGCACATGGAAGTCGACGTCAGTGGCTCCAACCTGTCTTACCAGACCGGCGATCATATCGCCGTGTGGCCTACCAACCCTGGCGCGGAGGTCGATCGCTTCTTGACCGTCCTGGGGCTCTCTGACAAGCGCGACACCGTCATCAGCGTCAAGGCGCTGGAGCCCACGGCCAAGGTACCTTTCCCCACGCCCACGACGTTCGATGCAATCCTTCGCTACCATATGGAAATCAATGCCCCTGTCTCGCGTCAATTCTTGGATACTCTCAAGGCCTTCGCCCCAGACGAGGAGTCCAAGGATGAAATGACCAAGCTTGGCGGCGACAAGGACTACTTCCATGACAAGGTCAGCACGCAGAATCTCAACATCGCTCGCGTGCTGGAGCGTGTGGCCAAGGGCAAGCAATGGACCAATGTTCCGTTCTCAGCATTCATCGAAGGTCTCAACAAGTTACAGCCGCGCTACTACTCGATCTCCTCATCCTCACTGGTCCAGCCCAAGAAGATCTCCATCACGGCCGTTGTCGAAGTACAGGAGCTCCCCGGCCGAGACGACCCATTCCGGGGCATTGCGACCAACTATCTCCTGGCTTTGAAGCAGAAGCAGAACGGCGACCCCAACCCGGAGCCCTTCGGACAGACGTACGAGATCCACGGGCCTCGCAACAAGTACGACGGTATTCATGTCCCAGTCCACGTGCGCCACTCCAACTTCAAGTTGCCCTCCGATTCTTCCAAGCCCATCATCATGATTGGACCCGGTACCGGTGTCGCTCCCTTCCGTGGTTTTGTACAGGAGAGGGCCAAGGAGGTAGAGAACGGTGTTGATGTCGGCAAGACGATTCTTTTCTTCGGTTGTCGGAAGCGTTCTGAGGACTTCATGTACGCGTCCGAGTGGGAGGTAAGCCATTATTCCTTTCGGACCCAACCGCCACTCTTCAACTGACCATTCCACAGCAACGTAAGCAGACCATGGGCGACAAGTTCGAGATGCACTGCGCGTTCTCGAGAGAGGGTCCCCAGAAGGTCTACGTGCAGCACCTGCTTAAGGAACAGGGCAAAATCATCAACGACCTCCTCGAACAGAAGGCCTACTTCTATGTGTGCGGTGATGCCGCCAACATGGCTCGCGAGGTCAACGCCGTCCTGGTGCAGATCATTGCCGAACACAGGGGCAAGTCGGAGGCCAAGGCAGAGGAGATCGTGAAGAACATGAGAGCCGCAAACCAGTATCAGGTACGTGCCTACTGGTGCATAACGTTTTCGGGAAGAAACCGCACGCTAACGAACTCATCTGCAGGAGGACGTTTGGTCATAGAAGAGACGGTGACGTTCCTGGTTCTCATCTGCTGTCAAGCGGAAAGGAGCCCGTGCAAAGACGACAGCGACACGTTTTGCGTGCATGAGTCATTTTGGAATACAGGAGTCCTGGTGGGCAATGCGTGCTACTGGAGGTTTATTAGAAGGACATTGATATATCTTGGTGGGGTCTATAATGCAGCACAGTGTCTGTAATTGTGTATTGGTTTCATCGGGAGACTGTATGCAAGTGATGGGAATCTTGTCGGAGAATTTGGACGTTGTTCGTGAACCTGGCCGGTGCCGGTATGCTCCAACCCGCTCAGCGATGGCAAGAAATAATGGTCCTGTGATCCGAGTCATGGTGTTCCAATTGGAGCCTCCCGCAGTCAAGTTCAAGTCCCACAATGACCATATTTCAGCTTTTCGAAATGCTCGCTTCCCTTTATGACAACCTTGTTTTGCAGATGATGACTTCCAGCTTGGGGTGATACCAGACAGCCCGGGCCTCGGTTAAGTGACCAGGAGCACCTTTGGCTCTCTCCCTCTGTCCATTGACCCTCCCCCCTCTTTTTTCCGGGCAATACCTATTCCCCCAATCCCCCTTCGTCCTTCACTTCAATTCGCATCCAAGAACACTCTCAGCATCACGTCTTCAGGCGTTTGTTCTGTTCTCACATGCAGGCATGCTTTTGCCAGATCTTTCGATTTCGCTGCAGGCATACGCCCTGTCCTTTTGAGACAGCGGTTGGAAGCACCAAATGGTTCTCCGGAGAAGACAACTCGTTGTACCACAGCAGAATGCAGGCAAGGGAGAATTTGATGCTGAGCTTCCTTCGGTCCTACCATAGTGTGCGCATCCATCCTCCGGTTTGTGAGCCAATTTGCATCGATACGAGGTAGAGGACTCAAGAGCTCCGCCGGGTCCCTTCTCCCCGGATGCCCTGTCATCTCCACACAAGCTTCTCAATCATCTATGGTTTGCAATGACCTCTTTCTTCGGCCCGCGATAATTGTCTTCTGCTCACACATATCGATCCGCCTCGGGACAAATGCGGCCTAGTTGCTTTTCCTTTGCCGTCCCACGAATAAGGCGTGTTCCGCCAGGTCTGCAAGTGCAGGTGGTGACGGGGTGGTCGGAGATGATATGTGACTGATTCTTGTCTGTATCGCCTTAAGTGAGGCGCCTGAGACTGTCTGCTTGTCCACACGACTAGACGAGAAGGCATCAGGCTTCCACGGACCAATCAGCCAGGGAGCAGATCACCAAGGTTCTCGGGTTCTACCATGTAAAGAGGTCATTTGTCCAAGCCTCGAGTGGAGAAATTGATCAAGACATCTCAAGCCACTCGGAGACGCATGTTTAAGACACTGCTCATCCCTGACTGCGCGAGGCAAGATCAGGCGCATTGCGATCTCAAGCCTCACAACACGCAGCCTTCCCGCCTATGGACTATGTCGCTGGCTTTGGGATCCTGATGACCGCTGACTTTGCGGCTCAGGGTCCCCCTTGGTAGGCGTGGCGGGCTCCTCCAGACCGACATGTCACCTCTCGAGTACGTGGAAGCCACGCACGGCTCCGTGACATACTATTGAGTCCCTACCGCGGCATGTCGATGGAAGAAGTGGTTGCTTCTGCCCTCTTGGGCGGGCGCCTTCTGCCGCACTTCTGCTTGGAGAGGTCCGTGAGCTCCTCCCACGAACTCACAAGCCTCTTCCCGTCCTTGCATCCCGTATAGAAGGCCTGGGTGGCCGGGGAAAGTGCGAGACGGGTCTCTGCTGAATCAAAACCGCCGGCTTGCAGCTCGCCTTGCCCTCGGTGGGCCGGGGAGATGCGTGAGAGGGGCCCTTGTCCGCTTGTGTGCGTCTGCAACCATCCATAAAGGCTCTGTCTTTTCCTCGATCCGTCTGCTTGACTGTTGTCCTGACCTTGTCGACGGTTGGAGCTCTCGTCTCGATGACAAGCTCTACAAGTATCGTTATTGGAGCACTATCCTCTCATTGTTGTCCTTGCCCCTCGTCCTGGTCTCGTCAACTGCATGTTTAGAAGGGACACCGGAGGTCACCTGTAACCTGGCAGGCATCATCTCGACCTTGATTTATTGATACCTGACGAAGGCGCCCGTCCCTTCTTCGCAGTCCCATATCTGCAGTATTCTTCACGTTTTGGAAGGCGCCCCGGCCTCAGGCAATGGATAGGCTGGGTTGGGAATCCTCGACCATTTCGGAGACCGACAGTGCCCAGTATCGCGCAGGCAACGTGGTAGGAAAGAGCTGTGCTGGAACTGGGAGTGGCCAGTGGCCAGTGACGCAGTCAGTATCTGTGGTGGCTTGAGTTCATCTAGTATGTTGTTGGTGCGAAAAAGCTCGCATCCCCCTCGCTCCAATTCAAGCAGAGACCGTGTCTGACATTCCACGCTTCCATCCAGAACTGCAAAAGGGGAGAACGGTAGCGAGATTTCAGAGGCGCTGGAGTATCGACACGTCCTTAGCTGCGTCGAAGACGCCTCATCGCAGAGGCAAGAGCAGCCTGGAAGTGACGGAGCTGTCTGTCTTGTCAGATCACGTTGTGCCAGTCTTGGGCTCAGTGCTGGTCCTGAAATGCAACTGCGATTGCGGGCAGCCAGCATTCATTCCGCTAGGACCACACATCGTCCCTTCCTGGATGGGTTCCGTCTTGAGCATCGAGGCAGCTGCTCTTTGATTAACTCCACCACCTCATTCTGACAGTCCTGACCCCGAACCTGCTACCTTTCTCCAGCATCTTCATCTCGCGGAAGGAGTACTGGTTGGCTTGCTCAGCATACGCACTGTCGCAACTCCTCTCGATACAGCATTACTCTTGAACATTGTTGTTGTTGATCTTGTCCAAAAGGTATCTCTTCCTCCCTCCTCTGTCCTCTCCTCTCCTCTCCTCCCCTCTGCTCTGCTCTCCTCTCCACCACAAACATCACAGCCATCGTCACAATCACTTCACCCATCTTGCTCCATAGCTTGATCAGTTCAGTCCCATCTTAATCCCCACTGCACTCGCTTCATCACAGCGTCTCATCACCAGGCCCTCCCTGCCTCAGACATACCATCCTCCCCCTTCGAGGTGCCAGCTCTGCTGTCCCACTTCTGCCCTCCTGCTCGAACTCAGGATCTCGAATCTTCTGTCCACATCGACAGTCCTGCACGAAGAGAGCATCGTGACGGCAAGGTGAGCGCCGACTGGCTATTGTAACCCCAAACCACAATGGTGCCGCTTCTTGACTGGAACCATCCACACACTTCACCTTCTTTCTCGCTGCCAGGCATTCACCATTGTACCCCGCCGTCAAAAATCCCATCCTACTTTTCACCTTTCCACCCAACTATTTAACGCGTCGTTCCTTTCACACATCAAACAACGATCTGTCTTTCCACCCCACAACCTCTCACCACTTTCTGTCTGAACCTTTCAACCCAGCACACGACTTCCCAGCACCCACGCACCCACCCATTTCTACCCCCATTCTTCGTCGTCTTGTGACCGAAGGCCCTTCCAGAATCTTATCCTGTACTGATTGCCAATCTTCATCAACACTGACAACAATTCTTATGCAGCTTTGATAGCATCCTCATTGGTACATTCAAGGTTTGTGCTCAGCCGCCCCCATCCTCAGACACCAAATCCCACCATGCACGTCTTTCCAGTATGCTCTATAGGCTTGGGCTGCTTGTCCTCCACACTTCTACCTCCAAGCTGTCGACGAACCATTGGCTGTTTGGAGATGGTCCTGGGTCTTCAAGAGCTCGGCGGGCTTCAGGCAGTTTGACTAGAATACTGTGACAGCCCTGCTGTTGCACTGTTTCCTCGCCTGTCCCATCCTCACTCCCCAGACATCATCTGTCATCTGTCCAAGTCCAGCTGCTGACTGTCCACCTTGCAGGAACTGCCCATGTCTTACCACAACCCTTCAGTCATGGTCTCGGACTCCAACAACCAGGGATGCCACGGCGTGGGCCCTACTTACGTCGCTCCCCAGGGTGCTCACGACGCTGCTGCCCGTGGCATGCACTACCCAGCCACCAACCCCGACGGCCTTGGTGGTCTCGCCAGTCACTTCAACACGCTCGGTGTGGCCAACAATAGCATCCCTCAGGGCGCTGCTCCTGGTACCATGCCTCCCGGCGGCTACATGACGGCCGATGGCCCGGTCATCTACTCTGGCTATCATAGCCACATGCAGCCGCACTTCAACATGACCGTGCCCCAGCTTGCCGATACCTACCCTCCTGGCAGCCACTACATGCATCACGGCAGCGTTCCTGGTGGCTACAGTACCTATGTGCTCCCCTACAACCCCGGTCGCGCTGCTTCGTACGGTGACCGAGCCGACCGTGGTGGGCTACGTGATGTTCCCGATTTGGACAACCGCCGTGCCTCCTACTCGACTACCGCGACCGAGTCCACTCCCGGTACTCCCTTCTTCGGAGCCACGTCGGACTGCCACAATGCTCCTCGCGTGGTCTCCGCAGACCGCTCCAGCTACACCACTCCCTCCCCCCAGCAGTTTGCTGTGTCTGGAATGATCGGTCCTGTCACTACCAAGGGCAAGCGCATCGCCGAGGCTGAGCTTCGTGCCCTCGTCGAGCAGGACCCTCCCATCCCTTCTGCCGTTCCTGCCGTCTTCACTACCCCTGAGCAGCGCAAGACTCTTGAGCAGTGCCTCGAGAACCGCATCGAGGGCAACAAGAATGTCTACATCCGCGGCCTGCACCCCACCACCGATGATGAGTTGCTGTCCAAGTATGCCGCCCACTTCGGAGAGGTTGAGCAGAGCAAGGCCATCATCGACACTGCCACCGGTGCCTGCAAGGGGTAATTACCTCCCCCTCTGTCTCAACATTTTCTATTCCCCAGTCGGCTGACCTAGTACAGTTTCGGCTTCGCCAAGTTCAAGGATGTCCGCGACTCCGAGAAGTGCATTCAGGGCTTCTACCTCCTCGGCTACGAGGTCGGCTTTGCTCGAGTGAGTGTCAGATGTTGAGCGGATCCATCGTTCGGGTAGGACTGACACCAAGGGACACAGGAGAGCTTCAACGCCCGACTGAAGGCCGAGGGCGATGAGGGTTCGACCAACCTGTACATCTCCAACCTGCCCAAGTCCGTCACCGAGGCTGTGAGTGTTCTGCCCCCAGAGGTTGTTATCCTCTTCAAAGCTGACTGTCCAGCAACTGGTCGCCATTTTCGACCCCTACCAGATCTTGTCCAGCAAGATCCTGCGTGACAGCATGGGCAATAGCCGCGGTGTCGGATTCGCCCGGTGAGTTGCCTGATCCCCTCCAGTCTCTGCTTCACAAGACTGATCATTCATGCCAGTTTCGAGTCCCGTGACGTTTGTGAGGAGATCATCAAGCGTTTCCACGGCCAGGCCATCGGCGATGAGTGCTTCCTGATGCAGGTCCGCTACGCCGACACGCCTGCGCAGAAGGAGCTGAAGCGCATTACTGCTGAGCGCCGCCAGTACCGTACCAACGAGTACAACATCGGCGCCTACGGAACAATGGCTGTCGGCATCAATCCTTCCATCTACAACACACAGTCTAGCTGGAACCGTTCTCCCCGCTTCTCTGAGTAAGTCAGTCTTGCTTGAGCTGTGGTACTCGCAGGCCACCCTCTAGTGTTCGCAGCTAACAAGTCTGTAGCGCCCCCGCTCGAGGTGTCTATCGTCCCGCTCTTGCTACCAAGAGCGGAAACGCCAACGTGACTCCGGGTCGCGAGCGTGAGTATGTGGCTTTCCATCCTCTTTTCTCGATGAAAATCAGGATGCTGACTAGTGTCCCTAGGCAGAGCGCGGCCACCACTTCCTCCGATGATGGATCCGCCGACGAGGGTGTGACGGTCGTTGACTCCCCCACCAACTGCAAGTCTCATTCGTCTCCCATCGTCAAGAAGGAGGCTGCCTAGAAGAACACAACTCTTTCGGGCCATCATCCTTCACGCTCTGTGGACCACGCTCTCTCGACGACAGCACTCCCGGCATAATTTTCAGCATCAACAGCAGCCTTATTCCCAAAGACTTGTGGAGGTCGTTCGATGTCAGCTGGGTTCGGAATTTTGGTGTTCTCTCTTACACACACTCTGGTCTTATCGTCGGAAAGTATGTCGATTAACGCGCTCAAAGGCGGGTCTGTCCGAAATGGAACGGAAGGAATGCTTTCTTCGACAATTAGAGCAGGGAAGTTGAGTGCATACATCATCACCAATTTCGTCCTTTGTACCATAGCACTTTTTCTCCGTTGTTTGTACCTTGTGTGTCGCAACAAGGATCGTCAGGCAGTGGTAATATAGATTCATGGAAGTTGTCATAGCAACCGCACTCTCTTGTGGGGTCTCTGAGTGATGTCCTCAAGTGTCATGGATGGCACAGGACACAACAAACCGTCGGGCTCTGTTTTTGGTGTTCATATGTGCTCATAACATTTGGTTTGGTGGACCACAGATCATGATGCAGCTGTGATCTCTGACCTCCCCAGGTTATCAGCTGTCTCGTCTACATCCCCATCTTTGCTGTCAGCTATGGCAGAGCCTGGTTTGGTTTGGTAGCTGAGTTCCCCGTCGGTGCTCTCAGGGTCTTCTCCTCCAGAGTCAAAACCTTCCCCGTCACCATCAGATGAATTCTCATCCTCTTCGCCGTCCTCATCTTTGGACCCTGCTTGCTCCCTAATAGCGGTTTCCAGGTCCTTGGTCATCTTTTTCGTGAAACCCGAGGCTTCTACTGCGACATCTATCCTCCTGGCGCCATCCATGCCCACGGTCTTCTTGGCATCCTTGTAAAATGGGCCTGGTGCCGTGTCGACGAAGTGGAATTTCCTCTCGAAAAATCTCTTCACGCAGTTGACGTCCCTATCGAAGTACATCTCCGCGTTCTGGTGGTCCATTGAGACCATCTGGGGGAAGTCGATGAGGATGGGTGTTAAGGTCACTCCCTCGCTAGTCTCTGCGTTTTCATCCCCTTCCCTTTGCTCTTCCGGCCCCGCAGCCCTCTCCTCCCTGATAAGAATGTTGAATTCGTTGAAGTCGCCGTGTATCAGTCCGTGCTTCGCGAGTCGTAGTATCAACGCGATCAGGTCCGCGTATAGGCTCGCTGGGTCGGGGACCGCTGATATTTGTCGCAAGGGATACGAATCGATGAACGACATGACGACAGTATGTCTCGACTGGGCCACTGGTTCCGGCACGGGGAAGCCCTCTTCCGCCAGCGCCTGCATGAACGCATACTCTTTCATGGCCGACAGTCGTGACAGGTACATCCAGGAGCCGCCCTGCCTCTTTTTCAAGTAATCACGGTTCGTCTTGACGGTCCGGAACGAGATTCGGCCTAGTCTGTGGATCTTCAGCACCTTCTGCTGCCCCTTATCATCCGCCACCATCATGATGTCGCTTTCCTTGCCTACGCCGATCCGGCTGCCCACGCTGTAGACCTCCTTGCGGGAGGAGTACGTGTGCAGGGCGAGGTAGTCGAGTCCGCCGTAGGTCAGGCGGTAGCCGTCGTATTTGGCCTCTTTGACACGCCCTATTAGTCCGTTCTTGGCCAGGTTGCTAATGGACTTATGCACGCCGCTGCTACCACCGCGAAGGCGGGCGATCTTCTCGATAAGGGGGGTCGGGACGATTTCGTGGTTTTTGGAGCCCATTTCTACCTGAGAGCGGAGGTCAGGATGATTGACAGGAGAGCATTAGAAGAGGAGGGGGAGGGGAGTGGAGTGGATTGCGTACTGCTGTGAGGACCCGCCAGTCCTCAGACGTGAGGTGGCGCATGGCCTTGGTGTCCAACTTCATTATGACGGTCGGTCTTGTGTGGTCGTTGGGGAGGGGGGGGGGGGGTAAGTGTTGAAAGTCCGAGGGCCGCCTGCTCGAGAGAGGTCTCGTACTTGCGCTGCTTGGCTTGGTAGTGATTGAGGTGCCCTCTGACTATTCTCAAAACTTATATCAGAGGCCTTTAGCAGCATGAAATTAAAACAAGTCATGGAAATGCCCATGAGAACCCCTCCAAAATTTCCGAGCGAGAGGGGACGGATGAAGTTATACTCTTATCTTATCAAGATTAGATAGGGGTACTGACTAAGCCGTCGAATCCCTGACACCTTACGACTTCCTTGCCATCTCCAGGCGGCAAAGCCTCGCGTAAACCAATCCACCCCCAAGTCACCGGGGAAAGCTAAGCTGCGGTTGGGTTACAAAGCTTCTACCCCAACACCAACAACATCACCACCGAAAACAACAGATTCCATTCCGACCTGAGTGCTACTCTCTGACTCTGTATTCTCCTCTTCGTTCCCTGTACACCGGATTCTCCGACCCTTTGTTTCTCACCAACCAAGGTAGAGCGCAACTCCAACCTGCGCCGATCGAACACTTGCAGTGTTTCTGAGCCCATCACAGATCGACCATGGCTCGAGACGAACTGCCCACCGCCTCTGACAAGGGTAAGGGCAAGGCGGTCGAGAACGGCAAGCCCGAGGAAGTCAAGAAAGACAAGGACGGCAAGCCCATAGCAAATGGCAAGAAGGAGGGCGAGAAGGATGAGTGTATGCGCCGCCGTCCCCGTCACCCCAATCGCAAGCTAATCTATCGCAACTATAGCCACGGAGGAACTCAGCGAGGAGGATCAGCAGCTCAAGAGCGAGCTTGACATGCTCGTCGAGAGGTTGACAGTACGGCCTGACCCTGTTCCACGTGCTTCCCGACGAGGCGTGCTGACCCGTTGTGATAGGAATCCGATGCATCCCTCTACAAACCGGCTTTGGAGGCCATGAAGAACTTCATCAAGACGTCCACATCCTCGATGACCGCTGTGCCAAAACCATTGAAGTTCCTCCGACCGCACTACGAGACACTGACCAAGCTGTACGAAGAGTGGCCCGCGGGCGATGACAAGAACTCGTTGGCAGACGTGCTGTCGGTGATTGGGATGACGTTCTCGGATGAGGACGGGCAAGACACTCTGAAGTACCGACTGTTGGCACCTACACAAGACATCGGTTCCTGGGGTCACGAATACGTTCGACATCTGGCTTTGGAAATCGGGGAGGTCTATGCGAAGAGGATCACGGCAGAGGAGTCCACTGACGACCTCGTTGACCTTGCGCTGATCCTGGTTCCCCTCTTCCTTAAGAGCAATGCGGAGGCCGATGCAGTCGACTTGATGAGCGAGCTGGAGATCATCGAGAGGCTCCCGGAATTCGTCGACGATAACACTTATTCCCGGGTTTGCTTGTACATGGTCTCCATGGTCAACCTCCTCACCTACCCTGATAACGAGGTCTTCCTGCGCGTAGCCTACGACATATATAAGGATTTCGGTCAAGCCACCCAGGCCATGGTCCTAGCTATCCGACTCAACGATACCGAACTCATTGAGAAGCAGTTTGAGGCGACTACCGACCCTACCCTCAAGAAACAGCTGGCCTTCCTAATCGCAAGGCAGCGGATATCCCTCGAAGGTGAGGAAGAGAATGCCGAAGTGCTAGAATGCCTGAGCAACCTGCGTTTGTCAGAGCACTTCAAGACTCTTGGCAAGGAGCTCAACATCCTCGACCCGAAGACCACCGAAGACATCTACAAGAGCCATCTAGAGAGCAGCCGTGTGGCTGGCATGACAAATCTTGATTCAGCCCGCCACAACCTGGCTTCCGGCTTCGTCAACGCATTCGTCAACGCTGGATTCGGCAACGACAAGATGATGTTGGTCGACAAGGACACCAACAGCTGGGTGTGGAAGACCAAGGATGAGGGCATGACGTCGACGGTAGCATCTCTCGGAACTCTGCTCCTCTGGGACGTCGAGAACGGTCTGGACAAGATCGACAAGTACACCTACTCCGAAGAGCCGCAGATCGTGGCCGGTGCCATGCTTGCCATCGGTATCATGAACGCTGGCGTGAAGATGGATTCTGAGCCGGTCATGGCCTTGCTTGGAGAGGCTGAGAAGCTGGAGCACTCCAATTCCCTGATCCGGGTCGCATCCATCATGGGCCTCGGCCTCACATACGCCGGTTCCAACAAGGAGGAGTTGCTTGCCGATAAGCTGTTGCCCATCATTAGCGACACCAGCCAGGATATGCAAGTCTCAGCCATGGCTGCTCTTGCTTGTGGTCTGATCTTTGTCGGCTCGTCGCACTCAGAAGTGACGGAGGCCATAATAACCACTCTGATGGATGATGATCGTCAGAGCCAGCTGAAGGACAAGTGGACCCGTTTCATGGCTCTTGGACTCGGCCTTCTCTACTTCGGAAAGCAAGAAGAGGTTGACGTGGTCCTTGAACTGCTGAAGGTCATAGAGAACCCTGCGGCAAAGGCTACTGCCGTTCTGGTCGAGATCTGCGCCTGGGCCGGAACTGGCGCCGTGCTCAAGATCCAGGAGCTCCTACACATGTGCAACGAGCACATGGAGGATTCTGATGAGAAGAAGGGGGACGAGCTGCTGCAGTCATACGCAGTTCTGGGTATCGGCCTGATCGCGATGGGTGAAGAAGTCGGTCAAGAGATGGTTCTTCGCCAATTCGGTCACCTAATGCATTACGGCGAGGCCAACATCCGACGAGCAGTTCCTCTCGCAATGGGCTTGATTAGCCCCAGCAACCCCCAGATGAAGGTCTACGACACCCTTTCACGGTACAGTCACGACAACGACAATGATGTCGCGATCAATGCCATCTTCGCCATGGGTCTCCTCGGCGCTGGCACCAACAACGCACGGCTGGCACAACTGCTACGGCAGCTGGCTAGCTACTACCACCGTGAGAAGGACTCGCTGTTCATGGTGCGGATTGCTCAGGGTCTGCTGCACATGGGCAAGGGCACGATGTCCCTCAGCCCCTTCCATACTGACCGCCAGATCCTGTCACGGGTATCCGCCGCTGGTCTGTTGGCGGTCATCGTGGCCATGATTGACGCCAAGCAGTTCATCACCAAGGACTCTCACTACCTGCTCTACTTCCTAGTGACCGCCATGCACCCGCGGTTCCTTGTCACCCTGGATGAGAACCTCAAGCCGCTGACTGTGAACGTGCGCGTTGGTCAGGCTGTCGATGTCGTCGGTCAGGCTGGTCGACCCAAGACCATCACTGGTTGGCAGACACAGAGCACTCCGGTCCTCCTGGGCTACGGAGAGCGTGCTGAGCTCGAAGACGAGGAGTACATCAGTGTGAGCAATGTGCTCGAGGGTCTTGTAATTCTTAAGAAGGTATGTCCGACCATTGTCGCTCGAATCTGAGGGCGCAGATGTTAATTATATTTACAGAACCCGGACTGGGAAGATGGCAAATAGATCCAGTTTTGAGGCGGTCGGATGAAGACTAGAAGCAGGAGGCAGAGAAAGGAGACGACTGTACAGTATCATGGTACCTCGGGCCTGTAAGGACGAGGAGCCTACTCATTGGCATTCATGGACCATAGACGAAATGAAAATGACCTTCAGAGCTATTCTGCCTCCTTACTCTCTTGATTGTCGATTGTGTTTTGACCAGCCGAGACCGATGGGAAAGCTCTTACTGATCAGGTGAGAGGCGTAGATAGAGAGCAGTCTCTGATCTAACATCTCGTCCCAGCAATCCGACACCAGTAAAGCCCGTATAGACAGCCAACTCCAGTGCAGCGATATATTCTTTGTCCCAGCCAATACGCCATGCAGCAAGCAGACAGGCTTAGGAAATCAGCATCTCTCAAACACCCTATACAGCCCCTTCAGATTCGCAACTTCCAGCACCCCGCCCTTCATCAACAATCTCGTCGCCACCAGCCTCGCCTTGAACGCAGGGAAGAACACATGCTCCACCGCCCAGCGCACGTGCCTCCTCCGCGCCCTCAGCTCGTCGTCAATCTGCTCCGCCGCAGCCTCCTCCGCGTTTCCTGGCGTGGGCGGCAGCACCTCGGGCACGTAGAACGACGCCAGCTCCCTGAGGAACGTGTCGAAGCAGGCCTTCTCCTCCGTCCAGTCCACGTGTGGCCCAAGCCGGAGGAGGAACTGGGGCAGTTTCGCTATCGAGGGCGTGTAGCCTTTCACGAGCAGCGGGATGCTGATGAGCTCGCCTGCGGGTGAGATCTCGAGGGAGAAGTACTCCGAGAGCATCTCGCGGCGCTCGATGAGCTTTGCGGAGACCAGCCCGACGACCTCCTCCACGTCGAAATCCTCGCTCACGTCCGCAGCCGAAGACTGCCTGTCCTTCTCGTGCTCGGCCGCCACGCGCAGGACGGTGCGGAGGTCGAGAGACGGGCTGAAGCGGATGACGCCAAAGTTGCCGAAGTCGGTCAGCCCGACTTGGTAGAAGTACTCGAAGCACGCACGGCCGTAGTCTATCAGGTATAGCTTGACACCGCTCTGGATGGCTGCGAGACGTCGTCGCTCGTCGACGACGCCCACGAAGGTATGCGTTGCGAAGACCTCGGAGAGCTCGTGATGCATCCTGTCACGGACGTCGGAGCGCAGGTCGCGCACGCTGGCGAGCCGGCAGGGCGTCTGCTCACGATCGTTGGTCTCGTAATCGATTGCCTCTGGTGGCTGCGCATCAGGGCCTGCGAAGTCCGAAGCCGTCTTGTCACCCACAGTGGACGACGGGCCTCCGACGGTCGGTGTTAACATGCTCGTGATCTTGCGGAGGTTGGTGTCTGTCCTGACGAGGCTGTTCTCGTATGGGCGTGCCGTCTTCTTGCTCGGGGCCTGGGCTCTGGACGAAGGGGCCGTGTCTTCGTCAGCCTGCTTTTGCGGAGCCGCCCAGTCCGCGCCTGGGAGGAGGGTCTGCGTCATGAAAGTACGGCTCTGATCCACCGCCGCGAGCTTGCTGCGGATGTGCTCGCATATCGCCTGTATGATCTCGTCCTCGTTGAGGAAGTTGACTTCCCGCTTGGTAGGATGGACGTTGACATCAACCCGTCGGGGGTCGATTTCAAGGCTGAGGTAGACGAATGGGTGGCCATTCTTCGGCAGAAAGGCTGCATATGTCTGCTCGATGGCTTTCTTGATGTTGGTGGACTCGACACAGCGGTGGTTGATGAACAACAGCAGCGTGGTCTTCTTGATGTGGTAATTGGCGTTGGTTGCGTGGCCCTCTGCCTTGAAGCCCCAGCGGTCGTCAGATGTAGAGTACTCCACCAACTCGTTGGCGACACTACCCCCGTAGATCTGGCGGATACGATCGACGACGGACGCAGTCGCGGGCACGGAAATGCTTGTGGAAGATTCCCCTTGCTTCTTGCAGGAGAAGGCAACGTGGCTGCAGTGGACGGCATATCTGCCGACCATGTCTATGATCTTGTTATACTCATCCGAAGCGGAGCGGAAAGCGCGCCGCCTGGTTGGGACATTGTAGAACAGATCTTCGACGGTGATCTGCGTGCCATTCCTGCCTGCCACGGGCTTGGGTTCAGGGGTCTGGTCCGGCTTGGGTGGAACAAGCTTGCCCCCGTCGTAGTGAGCACGCCAGGCGCAGGTGGAGTTCTTGGTCTTGGTGGTGACGGTGAGGTGGGCGATGTGGCTGATGCTTGCCAGGGCCTCCCCACGGAACCCATATGTCGCAATGGAGGACAGGTCCTCAAACTTCTGCAGCTTGGAGGTGGTGAACCGTTCGCACAGGATGGGCAAGTCCTCCTTCTGGGGTATAGTCAGCACCTATGCGCTCTGATCGAGGTGGGAGAGAATGCCCACGTCGATGCCACTGCCGTTGTCCGCAATCTGGAGGAGCTTCAGACCACCGTCCTTGGCCAAGACCTCGAGAGATGTCGAGCCTGCATCTACGGCATTCTCGATGAGCTCCTTCAGCGCGTGGACGGGCGCAACGATGATCTCGCCGGCTGCGATCTTGTTCACGACGTCTGGGTCCAGCGCCCTGATCCGCCGAGCCTGGTTCAAGTTCGGGTCGCCAAGGTCGTCTGCCTTCCTCTTGGTCCCGCGAGGACCGTCGATGTCCATTGCCTCAGCCATCGCGGACTGTCCCTCTGACGTCGCTGTGCAGCTCACGCTACCTACAGGAGAAGGACAGCGTTTTGTAGATTGGCAGCCCTGGCAAATTGTTCACGATCTGACCCAAGTCGCGTGAGATGTCGCGTTCCTAGGCCCAACTCTTAAGAGGGCAACGGCGGCGTGCAAGGACAACGCGTTTGCAAAGACATTGGGGCGCCGAGATTATGTAATGCAACACTGTACAACTACAACAGGACACAACATCTGTCTCCAATAATACACTCGACATGATCTAGACACGCCTACTCGGATACTATGTACACTGCCCACTGGAGGGCCTGACCATCACGATACTGCCTCCCTGGAAGGTTGACGGTGAGGCATCGCACACTACGTTATTTCCACCTCGGGAGGCCATCTCAGAAATATCCCACCCGAGGCCTGCGAGCTGCAGAGGGACCCCGTCCTTGATGCTCCGAGAGACGGATGCGTCTGCAGGAGGGTCTACTATTGTCTCTGCCAAGGCTGCGGCTGCATCTGACGTGACCATACTCCAACCTTCAAGGAGCAAGAGGTGCCGCCGTTGTGTTCGAGGAGGTGGTCGTCTCGGGAACGCATGGAAGCGCGCGTGCGCACACACCCACCCCCCCCCCCCCAACGAACAGGTGTGAGGGCGTGTTGTCTCACGAAGGGTTCAAACCCAAATAAAGTCCGCGGACGCCCCAAGTCATGTGTCCCGGAGCAAGCCGGACCGGATATCTCGTCAAATTAGCTGTGGGCCAGAGAACATTGGGCCTGGGTGTTCTTGTCTGTGCCAAAACAATCCAGAACCGGCCCTCAACCTTCAGTCGTACTCCGCATGATCGTGCAAGCGTTGGACCCGGAAACAAGAGGCCGGCAATACCCAGTGACCCTCCTCCCATCTCCGCCGGCCCCATCGAGCTCATGCAAGAAAGCTTCGCTCATCTTAGCATGCGAGTTGCGTACTCGTATCACCTGCAGGCCCTTGAGTCGGTGAGCCTCAAGATATAGAGAAAAGGGCAACGATCAGCACCTGGACAGCGCCGAGATGCAGCTGCCCTGCCCCGGAGATGATGGTCGAGCCCCAGTTCTGGTACGGAACACTGATCCGCAGGCCTAGATCTTCCCAGGCCGGGGCGAGACGACGCACAAGGCCGTGGGGTTTCTTTGGCATCTTGAACATTGATTGACCACCCCGGCCCCGTGCGGAAATACAGAGCCCCAGCGAAGTTCTAGAGAAAGCCGGCGAGGACCTTTTTACCGCCTGAAGAAGACCCTCGTCCAATCGCCGGGAGGGCTATTTCCGGATTTGAACCGTCAATAGGGCGCTTTGAGGGCTTGCAATCTTACTCTCAAGCATGGCGCCATCCTCTCGAGCCAGAGTTGGGTTATACGTGCCAGGGAGGCAATCCACCCCTCCCCTACTATGTACTGCAGTCCCTCCCTCTCTCTGGCTGGTGGACAAGGACGGGCGGGCGGGGCGCTGCCTGGGCCCCGGTCCCACCCCCCCCCCCCAAATCACCTGAAAAATGCCATCGGGACATTTCTCTTGACAGATCCCCCATGACCTAGCCCTACCCCTGGTCCTGCTAGTGCTCCTGGCCCCTCGGCACCAAGATTGTGTGGGCGGGAGGTGCCGTGACTAGCAGGCTGATGCGGCTGGGCAGGTCGCACGCGCCTCGGAAATTTTTATGCATGCTTTGCCAGACCGCGCTGATCGTCAGCTGTCCCGCCGCCATCTCAGCACCGACCAGGGGTGTCCCGAGCGAGGCCTGCCCTGGCCAGCAGGGACGGCGGGCGGCGGGCGGCGATCCTCTCTCTCTCTCTCTCTCTCTCACACACACACACACACCACACGGACGAAGGGGGGGAAAAAAAGACACACGGCTGGTGTCGGGTAGGTAGGTATCTGTACCACCAGACGTGTGTGTAGAGGGTGGTGAGGCGGGAGAGGAGAGATAAATTTAGAAAGGGGGTGGGAATTTTACCGTTGACGGGTTGATCACGGCGGGTCTGTGTGCTAATATGGGTAGGGAACAGGGCACTAATATCGCCCTATACCAAGGTCGACGTTATTACATAGTAGTCCAGCTAGGGAGGCTACCGTTTCTGCAAAAAGGCAAGCCCTCCCTCGAAAAAAAGAGCTGCGTGTCTCCCTCTCTGCTCATTTCTCTTCGGAGATACCCAGGGGAGCTTCAATATCAATATCTGGATACCTGTGCATGCACATATGCACTGTCTCGCGCCCTCGGCTCGTATCTATCTGGCCCCCCTCCTTCCCTCTTCCCTATCTTCTCTCCTCCTCCTCCTCCTCCTCCTCCTCCTCCTCCTCCTCGTCCTTACCCCTCCTCCCTTTCCCCCATGCTCCCATGCTCCCCCCTTACTACTGCTCTTCTAGATTGTCACATCTGGCGGACCACTTGCCGCGTGACTGGCTATGGTTTTCACAGCACCAATACCCGCTCGTCAGCGGGAGTCCCATCCTCATTCTCCGCCCCGGGACGCCTGGCGAGCACCCCTTGTGCGACACACTGCTCCTCCTGCTGGAGCACGCAGCAGCGGCGGGACCGCTCCGCCCGGACACAAAGCTCAATGGGACCCCAGGAAACGGAGGTGGATTCAGGCTACACCGTCAAAGAACCCAGACGACTGCTCGAGCAGGGACGAAAGGCAGGATTTGAACGACAACTAGAAGCAAAAAAGACACGAACAGAGGTGATCTACAGTTACACGGCCGCCACCAAAAAGAGGAAGAAGAAGAAGAAGAAGAAGAAGAAGAAGAAACAGAAGAAGACAAGACAAGAGCAGCTGCAGACGTGCCAACGGCGCCGAGGGCAGCTGCAGACAGGCTGGAAAGATGGGACGACGGACGTCCTCCCAGGACCACCCCATCCACCCGTTCCGAGAATCTCACCGTCGAACTCCAAGAGAGAAACAAGACTCGGGGCGAGAACAAGAACGTCCTTCAGAAACAGGCTTCCATGCTTGGCTAACATTTTAAATGCCATCTACACCAAATCGCTGATGCCGGAATATACACATGGCCAAATAGCCAATAAGAGGATTAAACGGGGCCGCCCCTCCCACGGAAAGCCGCCATCTACCAGGAACATCGCACAGTGGTATCTTCGCGATTGCGACCCAAAGACCATGGACGAGATGCCTCCCTAAAGAGAAAACAGAAACCCAACACAAAATAACAGTAATAATACAATTCGAACCCCGGATCTCCTTGCGACGCGCTACAAGGACGGGTGTTCGATACTGAAGTGAATAGTGGTAGAGGCGGAAGAAGGACCTGGGAGATAGATCCATTGCGAGCGCCAGGGAGGTGCTCGACCGGCAGACGTAAATCAGCAAGCGCCGGTTGGCCAGCGATATGCCGGGCGGGACCGGGAGGCGCGGAGCCACGCGACGGGCGACACCATCGATCTCACTCAGCCATGGTGTCGTTGAGAGGGATCCGGCCTATCGATCAGACCCCCGATGTCGACCACCCTTTGCCGATCGTCACGAGGCCAGCCCTGCTCGGAAGGAGCGCTCTGTTGCTGGGCTTGCTGTGGGGGCGGGTACTGTGCATGCTGCAGCTGGGACGGAGGCTGGGGCGCGAATTGCGCTTGTTGCTGGCTCCGGATGGGCGGCAAATGGTATCCTGGTGGCTGTGAGGCACGAGGCGCACTCGACAGCTCGCTCCTAGGGATGTACGCGGAAGGGCCCGACGGGTAGTCCTGTCGACTAGGCGACGCCGCATACGACGATGAGAGCCGCGGGCTTAGGCCTGGCATGACCTGACCGGGAGTCACAGGCTGTCTCGGGAGGTACGACAAGTCGCTCACTGACCTCCCTCGTCCCTCAAACGTGGCTGAGACAGGCGTCGGCTGGCCATATGGGTTCTGAGGCCCCGGTGGGTATGAGTATCCCAATTCCCGCGGGTCTCGGCTCTGCGGTGATGGCGTCGGGAAGGGTCTGAAGCCCGTGTTGAGAACTAGGATGATGAAGAAGATTGAGCCGAATTTCGCAAGGCCCAGTCGCGCCGAGAAGCTCCTGATCTGGCCGGTCTGGTCGGTGAAGCGGAAGGTCTCTACGGTGTCCAGCGGGTATGGGGCCAACTCCTCCCTGCCGAACCCGAGCGTCCGAAAGACTTTCTCTTCCTCCTGCTTCAGGAACATGGGTGGTAGGTAGTTGGGCTCCCTCCTCGCCTGCTCATTCTGCATCTGACGCTGCAAAATCGCCATCCTGTTGCGATCCTCGAGGGACAGCACATCCGTGATCCTCAGGTCCTGCACGCTCTGGCGCCCGATGGAGTCCAGGAATGTGGTGGACGCCTTGGCAATCTCCAGATCCATCGTCAAGAAGGCAGCCGGCTCTGGCGGCCTTGTTGAGATCTGGAGAGGGGCAGGGAATATATTTGCACCGCCTACGGACGGTCGCTCGAGCAGCCGGGGTGCTAGGGGCTCTGGTGGTTGCGATTTTAACACTCGATATGACTGCGACCTCCGCAGGTGGTCGTCGCCGTACCCGAGGGTGCTCTGCGGGTTGAACAAGGACAAGGGCCGGCGGATATTTGGGTCCTGGTTGTGTCCAAGCCTTGGATCAAAGCCGGCCCCGCGGTGGTCGTCCCGAAGCCGCGGACGACCACGCTTCTTGTGTTGTACGTCAACACAAGCATCCTCCTTACCGTTCTGGACGCACCTTGTGCACGGTCTTTGAGCTGTTGAAGGAGAAAGTTAGCTCTCGTCTCCTCGAGTGCGATTCTGCCTGCCTGCATGCATGGACAGGGTACAACAGAGAACTAGTGTTCTCTGCCTCCTTGGCTTGCTCGATGGCACTTGCCATTCCATGAGCGAAACCCCCCATGAAGGTATCCAGCAGTCCTGGCCGGATAATCGTGGGGACGTTGAGAATCGCTGTCCTTCCTGGCGACCGCAGACACTTCTCACGTCCGATCTGAAGACAACGTGCCAGACCAGTCCAGGCCTGGTACGCCACGCTTCGACGTTGTCATCCTCCAGGAGTCGTTTCGCGCCAAGGGATCCAAAGATTACTTGAGGAAAGATACGTACTATCGCACCTGCTTCGTATTAGCACTATTTCCTACCAGACCCATGGAGTGCCGTGGAGTGGGCTCTCTGGGACTCACCTGAGATGCGCCTTCTTGCATGGAACACACGCCGAAGCAACATGCCCCTTTGTCTTCCGCTGTGACTTTGGGGAAGCAAGAGACTGTTGGCTCTCTTGCGTCGGGGGTCGAGATGTGACAGCGTTGTACGCCGGTACAGGCCCAGAGGTAGGTACTGGGGCTGGGGCGGGGAGGTAGGGGTGTTGGGACAGGATCTGGCTGTGCTGTGATGCATACGACGACAGAGGCCTCTGCATGTGGTCCTCCGGACGTGGGTACGCATATGGCATTCGCTCGAGCGGCTCCGGCTGGAAGGGCCGGAAGGGGGCTGACAGCCCCGGCAACATTCTCGAATCTGCTTGTGTCGTTGTTGCTGCGCTTGCGCGATAGACATCGTGGCTGGTGGCCGCCTGATAGATTGGGTGGAGTCGGTCATCGGCCTCCTGGGTTCCTTTGGGCGGAATCGGTGGAGACCCTGACATGGGCGGAGAAGGGTAGTCTCCAGCTGGCCCGAGAGCAGCACCCTCGGAGTCTGCTTGCGGCCACGGTAGGTCGAGGGAGAAGCGAGCCAGGTCTGAATAACCTCGGCGTTGGCCGAGCGAGCTGGAGGACGTGTCTCGGCGATGGGATATGGCTTGCATGGGAATGACTCTACACGATCTAGTGTCAGAGTCAGAAGATGACGGGGTCCCCGCCTGGTCGAGGCGAATCTTCGATCAAGGCGCCTCTGCTGCCCACGACAGAACGAACGCAAGTGCCTGCCGGTGCCGTCTCACGCGATCGGCCGGGTCGTCTTTCAGGATGCTTCGCAGCAGGCTCAGGCCCCGATGGTCACGGGGCGGAGGACGTGTGGGCCTGTCTACCTGGGTGGCGTACGATGGTTGGGGTCCCCGATCGTATCTCCCGAGTCGTTGTCGATGACTTACGAGCCCCACGTGCTCCTCCACGTGGCTGTCCTGCCTCAAGAGAGTGATGCAGGGACTGGTCGGCTGCCTCTCGATGCAAGGCGCCGGCTTCGCGAAAGTTTTCCCTGGGCACAGGATGGACGGTGGCGACCTCGGTCAGGGCTGGGGGTGACTGGAGCTAAACACACACACACACACACACACAAATCCCAGCACCGGGGCCAGACCAGACGTGCACTGTGATACTAGGACGACAAGATCCGGAGTCCTAGTGGCACGGCATGCGGAGGTGTTCGTGGTTGCTGCTAGAGGTGTCGGGGGGCTGCAGGGGACGGAGCAAGAGGCCGTGGCGATGTCATTGACGATGGGAAAGGGTTGGGGGAGGCTGAAGAAGGAAAATCCACAGGAGCACAGGCGAAAGGGGACGTCGTGAGGGCGACTGCGGTCTGTATTGGCCTTTTGGTATCCTCGAGGACGGCTCGCGGTTGTGAGGGGGGAAATAGAAGCCCAGGAACAAGAAATTCAAAAAAGAGATGTACTGGTCGTCGGAGGTTTGGTGCGACTTAAAGAGGACGGAGTGGTTGAGATGGAGCCCAGATGAAGACAAGGATCCGCCCAGGGTAGAGCTGGCCTTGAGAATAGTGGGTGCCAGGGACCCCCCTGGCCCTCCGTCAGTCCTGGTGTGTGGCTGCTAATTCCAGGGTAGGCTCAATGCCTGTATCCCACAAGCGGTCCCCTGCACAGTTCTCCTAGAAGTCTTGTGTGTGTGTGTGTGTGTGTGTGTGTGGTGTATGGTGTGTGTGTGTCTGTGTGAGTGCGTGTGAGTGCGTGTGAGTGCGTGTGTGTGCGTGGGTGTGTAAGTGGGAGCCCCATCGACCGGGGGTCATCGCCAGGGTCAGCGACAGGCTGATAGGGAACTCATGCTCCCCGTGACCAGCCCTAGGTATAAAAGGACAGTTCAGAGGGTCAAGAACGCCTCTGGCGAGCCGTACGGGATTTTTCCGGCTGGTTGCGTCCGAAGAGAAGGCCGGAGTGAAGGAGGTCCACAGCGCGAGATTCCCCTTCCCCCCCCCCCCGGCAAAACCCTCGTGAGCCGCCCTGGGGCCCTGTTATAAGGACCGTCAGGCACGGGAGCCGGGGCAGTATCAGCAGCGCCCGCCCGTCCCTCGCCCGCCCCGCTCCTGGCCAGCCAGCCAGCCAGCCAGCCAGCCAGGAAGGCAGGCAGATACCCGGGCCCATGAGGCATGGTGTGTGGCATGGCTTGTGGATTACGTGGTAGGTGAGCAAGAAGGTGTGCCCGCGAGTGCGTGCAGAGACACACAGTGGCCACAAGGGGCCAGGTGTCAGGGTGTCAGGCACGGTTCGAGCGCGAGCGACCAGACAGGCAGGGCGGCGTCAACCGGGGCGAGACAGGTCGAATAGAGGGATTTGCTGATAGGCAGGGTAGGCCGAGAGAGCGTGGGGCCATGTCTATTACGGACTGCAGGAAATTCTCCGGCGAGTTTCGTCGTGGGTTATCGACAGAAATTGTGAAGAGAGATCGACCAGAAACAGTAAGACAGGTCCTCAGCGCAATTTGCTTGGCTGAGGATGTACAAGGACGGTGAGTGTCTCGCTTGTCGGGTGCGGTAGGTAGCCCAGCGACCGGAGCATGTGTCTCTGGGGCCGTCAACGGCGGCCAGGCGGGGCGGGGAGGTCTGAACTAGAGCTGAACCCCTGTCAGGGCCCATGCCCGCCCAACCTTTGCAGCATCGTGCGGCGTGCCCCAGTGAAGATCCTGCCGAGGGACGACGACATGGGGCCCTCGATCCACCCGCCGGCCGAAGGAGCCTCAACATGGACCTATGAGGGAGCGTGCAAAACAACATAGCACCATCCATGGTACCTACCGTACAGACATGCCAGGGCATGAACTGCAGACCCCGCAGGGACCCCGACGGCGCGCAGCGTAAGACCGACCCACCAGCAGCTTGTTGCCGCAAGGGCGGGCTTAGCCAGAGGGCGAGGGTGAATCTCGTTGGGGGATGGACGGCCGTCTCAGATCGATCTCCGGGCGTGGAGAGAGCGGCTAGGGACCCACGGCGTGCTGAACCAGCCCTCTCGTCCGGCCTGAGCGTTGATACTCCGGATACGGGCTTTGGGGGTGCCCTACACCCTGCGCTCTCCGCACGAGGCAGACGATGCACGGCTCGGGGGGGGGGGGGGCGCTGCCCAGAGCTTGACCCTGTCGTGTGATCGATGCCCGGGATCACGGAGCCCAGGCAGGAACGGCGAGCGAGTTCTCGAGACGAGACGAGACGAGACGAGAGCTTATGGGGACGGCAATGGGGACGGTTAGGTGATTGGACGCCAGACGATAGCGTTCAGGCGGCTGGGGAAAGGATTGGCAAAGTTCAGTTGGGACGGAAACCAATGCCAGGCCCAGGGGTCTTGCTTAGACGGCAGCAGTCCCTGAATCCCGTTGACGTTCACGGGGGGGGCGGGCGAGTCCCTGGCCGTCTGATGCCAGACCGCGGTGAGGGACCCTGCCTGGCTAGTCCTACAGTAACTATATAAGGAAAAGAAGAAGCGCTTGACGTTTCGTCCGTCCAAGCCGACGGGGTTGGGGCAGGAGGCGTAACGTGAGCCTACCATACTATGCAGGAGGACATCTGCTGCTGCGCGGCTCAACCTCCTGCTTGATGACGGCCTGCTGGTAGCGATCCTGAGTGACGCCCCCATGAGGCCACTCCTCCGCAGAAACCCCAGGGTGGGTGTCTCGAGAAGCCGCCTGTGACTCCAGTACCAACGTGGGGATTGCGAGGCATACAGCGGCGCCCTGGGGGGGGGGGGGCAAGCCACCTTACCTGTTTGACGATGCCGCAGCATGTCGCCACCACCGCCCACAGCAGGGAGATGACCCTGAGCGGCTTTGATAATCTTCAACAACAAACAGTCGGGGCAGGTACCATAGTACCACAGTAGCACGAAGGCAGGTAGCAACGGGCGAGGAACGGTCTGGCCCGTGGGGAGGGGCTTTCCGAGGAACCGAGGGCGCCACTGCAGAGCCGGACCTGGATCGATCAGGGATGACACACGGTACTCCGGTACTTGGACCTATAGTACCCGTGGGCTGGTACCGGTCTAGCCTGTTCAGGACCCCAGAACCAAGGTAACGTCCGTAAATTTCCACATCGCCAGGCCGGAGCACCCTAGCACTGCCTAGAGGTGTTTTGGTAGGTATGGCGCACTATGAAGGTGGCAGGATACCGCTAGCTAAACGTCGACTGACAGGTGTGCCCCTCGTGGCCGGGGGTGGAGGGGGAGGGGAGGGGGGGGGCAGGACAACCTCCTGCTTGGCACGATCGTCCCAGGCCGGTGGGTGCCCCCATCGCGCCAGTAACCGTCGCGTACCTCGGCCAGCTCGGTAATCTGAGGCTGTCTAGGCCAGGTACTATGTAGTAGCTGCTCATGCATGAACCCTGTCAGGAGGATTAATGTTCGGATAACCGTGGCTTTTCTGGTATAGCCGTGGGCGATGCGGTACAGATCGAGTTGTGTTGGAAAGATATAATGCAGAGGGCTTGGACGGCTTGGTTCGCGCCTCAGATGTATGCGGCCATCTGGGCCCTGGACCCATCAGGTTATTAGCGCTGACGTGCGTCGTCTGAAGTTCGCAGCAGGGCTCGCAGATGGGGGCCCAGCCACATCTGGTGCAGGCGTGCGCAGGCGTGCGCAGGCGTGCGCAGCCTCCTTGTGCATAGTACCTCCATACTATAGCAGCAGCACTACTATTTGTAGGTAGGCTGTTGGGACATACCTGTGCCTCGGGACCCTTGCTGGCCATGACGTGCACCGCACCCGCAGCCGTCCAGTGCGACGATGCTACAGCACGGCAGCCCTTCTGTCCCGCCCACGCTGGGATATACTGGGGCGCTGTTGCGTGCGACATGCAGTGTAGCAAGGGCCGCCGAGGACGGCCCTCGGCGGTGGCACCTCTGGTTCCTTGTCATTAAACTCACGTTGTCTGTCTACGCAGCGGGTGGGTGGGTGGGTGGGTGGTCTCTTTGGGATGCGATTGTGGCACGTTGCTTCCCCTCAACGCGTTGCCGCCGACATCCCCACGCGCAACCTCCTACCCTCCCCCCCCCCCTTCTTCCCCCAATCTGGCCATCGTCCGAATGTCGACTCTCCCGAGGTCCGAGCCCCGGACCCGAGACAATCGCGAGGTGGCTGTGCCGACTTGGCGGGGGTTGCGGTGGGGCCTCGTCGCCTCTGGATGGTGGGCGCACCAAGCTTTGCTCCCCGCTGGACGGGTTAGGACGAGAATAACACATGGAAACGCACAGGAGACGTCGGCGGTGGGAGGGGATGCCTCGCTAAACAAGTTTTTTCACTATGGCGAGGCAGGATCCGGGTTGAGGGGATCGTGACAGTGCATGAGATTGTCCGGCGCCTGCCCTTGGTACACTGTGATGCGGCTCAAACCATGTGGTCCAAAACCCCTACCTAGAACGATAATGTGCGACGTCCGTGGGAACCGCCCCATGTCAGATGTGTATGTAGGGGGCTGGCCCATAGGACGCCCTCTTATTACCATCACATGGGCGCCCTGTCGATCATTCATCCCACCTCCGTCCAGTCCTCGGGGCACCAGGGTACAATGTACGGCCCATGGGCCCAGAGGATCACCAGCCTAGCACCTGGGAGCTTATTTATCGTTTGCGACGCCGATCCATTATGCCGCCTTCACTTTATTTCCCCCCCTCTGGGTCCTTGAATCCTCGCACCCGCTACGGCGCTAGGCTCACTAAGGTAACAGTGCAGAACCGATCCCACGAAGGGGCGCTCTGCGCGTTAATGGTGATGTGCATGCTGTGTATGTGTGTGTGTGTGTGTGTGTGTGTGTGTGTGTGTGTGTGACCCAACTCACGAACCCAGGAGGCCGCAGGACGAACGGGCTGCAGAGGTTGTTGAGATTGAGCGCGAGCACAGGAGAATCAAGCGTAATTATCTCCCGTCTGCAATTTCCAGTTGCTGTCCCGCCTCCCGCCTGTGCCTTGGCTCTCTGGGAAAGACTTCCGGAGCCTCGGCGGCAAGGCCTTCTCTGGACAAGTCAGACAGACACCGTAGCATGCCTCGTCGACGACATGACCTCAAACGCCGACAGCAAGGATCCTGACTAGACTGAGCAGTCCGTCTGGGTTAAGTAACGCATGGAAGCGGCGTATCAGCTGCCGCCTCAACTTTCCGGACAGTCGCTCCACGGTGCGCAGCAGAACCGCGCCGAGGCGGTATGCATCAAATCTCGCAGGCTGGGTTGAATACGGCCCGCCGCATTCTCGTCTATGTTTCAAGCGGAGAAGGTGACTCGATGGGCTCCTTCAGACTTGGCCTTTCTGGAGGCTTCACCGCCTCTTGCATACTACCATAGGACATCCTGTTTTTGAAACTCGGGGACGGCGAAGACGGTGATGACGAGTTGCGGGCAGATCCACAACCACAAGCAGTTCGTCGTTCTGAAGGAGGATTCTTGAGGATCCACCACGAGAGATACCCGAGCAGAATGTCTCGCTCACCGTAAAGCCCCGGCCCGTCCAGACGTCATGCCCCCCAGCCGAGATTTGCCAACGTGGGATGGTTGACGGGATAACTTTCTTCTTTTCCCTTTCTCTCTTGATTAATATAATGATGAGGCGCAAAACAAGGGCTATGCCACCGGTCAGAGGCTGGACCGCCATGCCCTGCCCTCCCCACCCCCCCCCCCTTCCCGACAGAGGTGGTAGTGACCACGGAGATTTGATCCGGGGTCTCGCGCCGCACGCGGAAGCAGAGCCAGGTACTGCCAGGCCAGCAAAGGTGACAGTGGATGAGTAGTGACGGCAATCAATCCCATGCGGCTAGAGTGGCTAGCACACGATCCGGAGATTCGAGGTGATATCGCTGGCCCGCTAGCCCTCCAACCGGCCACCTGAAGCAAATGACTTTCACGTCCCAAAGATCCTGACATCTCACAGGCCCACAGAACATTCCAAGGCCCACAGAAATGTTCTGCTCGGCAAGCTTCGAGCTAGTACGGAGTACTATGGTAGCTCGTATCGTCATGGTCAGCGATGCTTTTGGCCATTCCCCACCGGGCCGCCAAGCCTCCCGAACCCGAACCTTACGGGGCCCAAACCGTAGGTCCCCGATGTCTGCGAAGGCCAAGCATCTGGGAAATCGCCAGGTTGTGGAGAGCATCCAGGCGCCTAGTCCCGGGGGGGGGGGGGGCAGACCTTTTGGTCATGTCTGGACATTGTTCACGTGCCAGGGCCAAATTTCGGAGCATTTTCGTCGCATGATGTTGACAGCGGGAGACGCACGCAAGATGAGATGGAAGATGGCGTCAAACCCAACGCCGGGTGCCGCGGACACACAGAAGATAAGACAGCCACACTTGTGCCACGTGTATCAAACAGGGAGGATTCCCTGACGGGCTCTTGTCCTTGTCCAAGCAGCCAGGCTGGGCCCCTCGTCACCAGTGAGGTATATTCGGGACGACATATACTGTGCAGGTCTGGCTAGAGTCAGCGGTCCACGAGACCGAGGCTATCGCCGGTCGAGGACTGTGCCGCGGTAAGTACTGTACTCTGTACGGTTACTGTCACCAAAGTATCCCGGTCGCTCGCAGGATCCCTGCTTTTATCCCTTCCCCATTCGGCCGTTGGAAGCACAGCAGGGCATCCCTGTCCTCCGATCCCTGCCCAAATTAATTCTTCCGTGGGAAGCCAACACGGATCACCTACGATGCTGCTATGTACTGTGTGGTACCATGTACTATGGTAGCCCACGAACTCCTCCTGATGGACATCCATCCCATCTGGCTATGCGTGCATGGCTGTGTGCCTGGCTGTCACGACCACTTCAGACCTCCCCTGCCCACGTCAGCCGATGGGGGCGACAAGACTCGTGAGGCTGCCGGGGTTAACAATATGCCTCTTTCACACGTGCATCGAATCAGCACACCAGGCAAGATGCCAAGGGGCAACAATAGCATCGACGGGCTCAAGCGGCTGGGGACTTTAGCCTTCTCCCATGAGTGCTGCTGATGTGCCACAGGCGCCACATCCGGCGAGAGCCTCAGGATGACGCTGGAGCTGTTTCTCGTCCCTGTCGCCAACAAGACTGACGCCGCATCTGCACCACGCCCACACCTCCTCCCTTCCCCTTCGGCCCAACCCATCAAGGCTCATCAAGGATTCTACAATGGGAACTCTGCGTCACACCCAGCAATCTCGGCCCTGAGGAGGCCTGTCCTGCCGAGCCTTGACCCAGGCTGTACCGTAGTAGCGGTGGACTGCTCCGATCCATAAATCCTTGGCCCCATGCCGCCTACAACCTCGACAGCCCTACGGGTCACCATTGTGCATTGCATAGTACCATACTATGTTTTCAGCTCCGTGGCACTGACTCAGCGTCACCGCCTCCGAGGATGGCGCCCGTAGCTCGTGACGAGGTTCAAACGCCAACCTTTTGCGAGACGGTGTTGGCCACCGACTCTCCAGCCGCGGGAGGCCACCACCGCGCGCCCAGGCACAACACACACACACACCTCCACGATCACAATACCAGAGGCATGCCCAGCGACACCACTGGCTCATTCTCCTGCGATGGACTGAGTTTCAGCAGCCTCGCCTGTGACCCCTCAGGTCCACATCGGGATTACCGCTGGACCGACCCCGTCCCCGCGTGGAGCGACGATGGAGGCGCTGGGGGGCGGAAAATCCGGAGTATTTCGTCGACTCAGAATATCAGACGATGCTATTTTCCCGGCCCACTCCTCTGACCTGCTCCCGCGGCACCCAACTCGCCCAGCTGGGCACCCTTGAGCAGATCCATCTGACCCGTACTACTCTGTAGGCCCCTTGCAATCTTCTGGATGGTAGATGGGACAATCCTGCTCGGCACGAACTGCACGTCGACCCTGGACTGGATCACGCCGTCTCGGCAGGGGCGAGGCGAGCTACCTACATCGCGCCTCGACCACGCCGCACTGGATGCACGGGTTGGGTTGTCTCGATTGTTACGACGACGACGACGACGACGACGACGACGACGACGCCTGTTAAGGCCGGGCAACAGTAAGCACCAAGCGGAGGCTTTGTCCAGCATGCCGCCTCTGTCGACCCGGCATGAGCCTGACGCGCGGACCAGCAGCAGATCAGGTCCCCTTTAATTTTCCCCCACCCTTGCTCCTGTCACGCCGCGCGCTCGCTTGTCACGGCCGGGGTGCATGCAGCTCATTTTCGGACGAATGGTCAATGCGCTTGGCGTCTCGGGTTCTTGAAGTATTTTTCAGTACGCGTATGGCTTGCTCACCTGTTAGTGCAGAGGTTGTTTGGGGGTACTGTGGATTTCATCTGGAGACAAAGCGGGACTAGGAAAGCGTACAGATGTCGGCGCTACCGTTCAACTGGGTAAAGGCGTACCGGTGTGTCGTCCGCGACAGCATGGCCGCCGGCCGTCTGCTGTCTGTCTGCCTTGCCATACAAAAGCAAAGTCAAACATGTGTCGTCTGTCATGGGGACGGTAACGCTGGCAGGGTTCTTCCCCACAAGCAGGAAGTCCCAGGACCCGGGGCCGGGGCCGGGGATCGGTGGGAGGACCTTGGACAAGATGGGATGAAATAATTTGCTCACGTCCTGCTGGCGAACCTTATGCTCTCCTTTCTCCGACCCGGACTCTCGAGCGGCAACGCACAGAGGAAGGCTGAGGTCACCTGCTGCAGGGCTGCGGGGCTACAGAGCTACAGAGCTCCGTCCACGTCGTCGTTGTGCTCGTTCTCGGAATCTCGATATAGGCACCCTGGCAATATCGCGGACAATTGTGAGATCAGAACCTTGCAGCTCCCGCAGCCTTGACACTCTCCGACGTCTCGGTTCGTGATCTCGGGGTTGACACGAGGCCAGATCTCCTTACTACCACAAGAGGTATTGATGAGCTAGGGCCCTGTCCTTCTCGTCAACCCCTCCCGATGGGGCAGTCCCGCCATGTCTTTACCGTGTCGCGCCTTGTGGCTAAATGCGGTTGAAACCACAAACAGGAACCAGCCTAGATAACCTCGCGGCGAGGACCCGTGTTCATTTCTATGCGCGGCAGACAACGCTTCGTGGGTGCTGATTATAGCTACCAGGAGGCTTTCGTCCGGTCTATCCGTACCAATACAAAACGCATAGCGAAGTTTCTCACGGCTCACCAGGTTCCACAGACGTGCTAAATCTGTGGCAGCGTGAGTGAGGTCGAGCAGCAGCTGGAACGTACACGCCCAGGCTGGGACACAAACGGTTGCATGAGCGACGCAGGTTCCATGGCTTCGCGGTTGACTCGTTTGTTGCAGGCCCCTTCGGCGCTGAGTCCTAAATTGGGCGCCTGGGTTTGTCCACGACCGGGCTGCTGACAAGGCTTCCCAGGGCTTCGAAGGGACGGCAGCCCCGATACATCAGATCAACCCATCAGTCACATCGACGTGCCTTCGGGAAAATTCTCCTGGAGTTCCCCAGCCAGGCCATGCATAATCCGAACGCGAGGTCAATCTGGCTTGGAACCCTGGATGATGCAACCCCGACCAACCCAGGCTTGCATCTTGACGTCTGTTGCAGCCCTAGCCTGCCTCAGACCGCTGCGTGAGAATACCGTTCGCCTTTGGGGCCTCGTGGAAGGTATCCGTGGCAGTGCCTGGCCTGTTGGTGACGAATCTGATCATTTTTCCAAGGAGCCTGCCTCAGCATTCATCTGAGACCCGTGGACGTGGGGCATGGCTACCGCACAGCCGAACGACTCTCTCTCTCTCTCTCGTGTGCTCCAGATAGTTGGGTACTTTGGCGACGGGCCGCCCCGCCTAGGGGGTCTCGGTAGCTGCTAACCGAGAACGTGGCTACGGCATATACCGCCGGTCCAGTATGGCGGACAGACATCCGCCCATCTCGTCCAGCGAGCTGGTCATCATTTCGCAAACGACAGCCGAGCATCCTCTTCAACGTCCGACATACGGAGTATACAATGCGACGAGGAGCGACTCGGACGTCCGCCCAAGCGTCCGGATCCGCATAAACGGGCTTGCGGGGTGCAAACTGGTCAATTTCGGCCTCACCTGTCGAGCCTCTCCTCGGTACCAGTCTACCAAATTATGGAACACACTCTTGAGTTTCACGACATCCGAGCTCCACACCGGGGCACACGCGTTCGTTCAGGATCAACACGTCGTCCTGTGGAACCACAACGGCAAGGTCGGTGGCGCTCTTGATACAGAGGTGGACGCCTCGACAAAGGACCAAAACCAGAGGTGGCTTCGGCTCCCGTTTTGGTCGATGTCTGGTTTCATCCTCCTCGAATAGGTGCGGAAAGTGGCTACAAAGTGTCACCAGAAGCAGAGACAGGGTCGGCTAAGGGGGAAGCCTACAAGGGGAACCAATACCCGTGATGATAACGACGCAGCTGCTCACCCTCCGGCTTTGGGGGCGGCTTTGGGGCCGACTTGAGCTTCACTGCTCGACAGAAGGCGTGAACATCTGCGGGGAATGTCGTCTAATGTTTCCCCGTCATCCCCTTTTCCCCACCCCTATCACATCACCTTGGCACGCGGCAAAACACTTCGGCTGGCACGTGGAGCAGATTTTTGGCAGCAGGATGTTCGGATCATCAGTGTAAAATTAGACACGCATGAAGATGCAGCGCGATCACGATTCCGAGGCACGTCAGAAACGCGATCGGGATACCGCGGCGGAGCGGACGGGCCACGGGGGGGTGGGGCTGGGCATGCACAGAGCGATGCTACTATTTCTCCCTTGCCACGGCCTCGCGTGTCTCCTCCACGGTGGAGGACCCGTGGGGAAAAGTAGGGGGGAGGGGTTTGCTCTTCCGGCCGGGACATTTCGCACGCACCGCAGCCGGCGTGCCTGCATTCCCGTCCCCCGTCGGATGTCCCAGAGACACGGGAACGGCGCAGAGCAGAAGCGTTGGTCAGGGTACCAACCCGCTCGATGACGTTGGGCCTGCTGCCGTGGCAGCAGCATGTGTGCTGGCAATGCCTGGCCGGCCCGTAGATACGGAGCAGAAGGCGGAACTGCGAAGCAGCGGTTTGACCAGCTAACCAGTATCCGCAACTTGAGCCGAGACTCATTAGTAGCGTTAGATAGCTTGGAACCAAGCCGTTGGGTGGGACAGTCGCGACGCAAGCCCACGTCGGACGAACGAATACCAGGCCTGGGGACAAGCGGCGATCTTCGGGCGCCGGTGTCAGATTGTCACACGTAGCACGGAGGGTAATGATGGTGGGCGCGGGCCGCGGATCGACGACCTCAGTTCGTTACTCCCCAATCATTCTTGTGCGAGGTTCACCCAAAGATCTCGCAATTAAACGACGTTGTTGAACCGGACATATAACATAGGCTGACATTGCATACCCCGCGTAAGACTTGCATTGCAGAAAGGGGAGACATACAACACAAACACAGAAGCATTAGTGAATGCGCCTACCTGCTGCCCGCTTCTCTCTCGTTCAGGTCTTGTGTTTCTGTTGAGCAGCAGCGATCAATCCTCCTCCGCGGCCGGGATCCCTCTGTCCCGTCTCTACGTCGACAACAGCATTTTCCTTGTTCGGCCCGCAACGACTGGCCTTTATCACGTGCTGCAGGCCTCTTATTACACAGAGATCCCATCTCAAGATTTAGACGAGAAACCACTATATCCGCGACCTGGCCGATGCAGGTAAATGCCGGCGCTGCTGCTGCGTTACCCCGCGTCCTCGCATAGCGCGCAACGTGGGTTCTTGATACTCGTCCGACGTACCGCCCCAACGGCCAACGACAGATAGTAACCAAGAAGTGAGTGATCCAATGAGAAGGGACGCAACCGATCTCGGCGCTGCGGAATTTCCCAGTGTTCCCTTGCCTCGTTGTCCGCATGAACAGTGTCTCGGTATCGTTGGCTGCCACAACGTGCGGAAGCGATGTGCTCATAGACGGCTGTGCAGACCTGGCAGCTCGTGATCACTGGGCCAATGGACATGAGGCCAGACGTAGCGGACAGCTTCCCAGATGTGACTGTTTGAGGAGTCAGTAGGGCATCAGAGACGACAGCATGGCGAATTCAAGGGCGCGGTACGCTTGAGGCGAGACGTACCTGACGTGAACAATCTCTAGCCCATCTTTTACCTCTTGAGGCAGGTCTTTGACGTCCTTGCGATTTGACGAGGGCAGTATAACAGTCCGTACTCCAGCCCTTAAAGCCCCGATCAATTTCTCCTTGATCCCGCCAACAGGCAGGACCTTGCCTCGAAGTGATATCTCGCCCTAGTAATAGATTTTCGTATTAGTCTCCGATTCCATAACGCGCGTGTAAGTTGTGTAGTATAGCACTTACTGTCATGGCGATGGTAGGTGGCACAGCTCGGCCCGAGAATAAAGAGATCAGAGCGATCGTCTGGGCTATTCCTGAGCTAGGTCCGTCTTTGGGAATTGCGCCGCTGGGACAGTGGACATGAAGCGATCGTTCCTTCATGATATTTTGCGAGGGCTCATGGACTAGGCCGAGCTCGAAAGCGTGCGCTTTCACCCACTAATGGAAGTTAGTACAGCGGATGCGCGACATGATGCAGCATGTGAAGGGGGGTCATAACCAAAGGATGGTACGAATCCGAGTTACAGCGGAGTTTGCAGCACGGGGAAAAAAAAAAAAAAAAAAAATTGCAGAAGATGGAACACTTACGGTGAGAGCTACTTCAACACTCTCCTTCAAAACATTCTGAAGGTTGCCCGTGAGCTGTACCGTGCCGGTGCCGGGAAAGTCCTGCACTTCAATAAAAAGGATGCTGCCATTGCCTCCTGAGCTGTAAGCCACCAGTCCAGTGACGATGCCGGGTCGGCTGGTCTTCTCAGCGATCTCTTCCTCGAACTTCTCAATACCAAGGATGTTCTCGACATCCTCGACTGTCAGCTGCGGCTTGTAGGTCTCTAATCGCCCGTTGTCTTTGGCATCGGCAAACTCGACCGCTTTGGCTCGGCAACACGATCCAATCTCACGCTCTAAATTACGGACGCCGGCCTCGCGAGTATACGCATCGATGATCTTTGCGACAACCTCCTCGGTAAACTTGATCTGCTCCTCCTCTAGTCCGTTGACGCGGACCTGCTTTGGAACAAGATGCTCGGTCGCGATGCGTCGCTTTTCGACAGTCGTATAGCCAGGAAGGTAGATCATTTCCATGCGGTCCAGTAGGGGTGCTGGAATCGTATCCAGACTGTTCGCTGTCGCAATGAATAGCACCTTGCTTAAATCTAGGGGTGTGTTGACGTAATGGTCTGTGAAGGTGTGGTTCTGCTCCGGATCCAGAACTTCCAGCATCGCTGCTGACGGGTCACCCTGGAAATTCGCGTGGCCCAGCTTGTCGATCTCGTCAAGGAGGAAGACGGGGTTTGCGACGCCAACCTTTCTTAGCCCTTGAACTATTAAACCAGGCATAGCGGCGACGTATGTCCGGCGATGCCCACGAATCTCCGCCTCGTCTCTCACCCCCCCGAGAGAGATTCGATGGAACTTTCTGCCCAAAGCCTGTGCCAATGATCGAGCGATGCTGGTCTTTCCAACACCTGGAGGGCCCACAAGTAGCAGGATCGGTGACTTGTCCATCATGCGCTTGCCCTTTAGCACTCGGAGCTTCGCGCTGCTCACCTTGACCTGCTCATCCACATCGGCAGAACCAGGTGCGCCTTCTTTACCGGCCTTGGTCAATTCCAAGCTGGCAGCTTCTTCCTGTGCTTGTTTCATCTTGGCATCAATGTCCTCGTTGATGGACTGCTTGAGCCTCAGCACTGCAAGGTATTCCAGGAGTCGCTTCTTCACCTTATCCAAGCCATAGTGGTCATCATCCAGCTGCTTTCTAGCGGCTGTTAGAGTATTTGGGCCCAGTCGATCTTCGGTCACTATAACCCAAGGTATCTCTGCCAGGGTCTCCAGGTACGTCCTCGTAACTGCATAATCTGCCTGTGCGGGGTTCATCTTCTTGAGTCTCTTGATCTCCTTCTCGGCGACCTTGGCGGCTTCCGGTGACAATCTGGCCGCCTCGAGTCTCTTTTGTAGCTCCTCAATCTCATTGGGCTCATCATCATCATCGCCACCGCCGGCCTGGCCCCGACTTCTTTGGGCTGAGAATGGTATTGCGAAACCGCTCGCAGGGCTGCGGACCGGAGCGCGTGGCTTCCTCTGGACCTGGTCTTGTCTGATGTCCTGATCATCGGTGTCAATGATGATAGGGATTGTAGATGTGGTGAAGCTGGTGATCTTGAGGTTGTTCTTGATATTTCCAACCTGTCGTTCGAGCAAGTCGATCACATAGCGCATCCTTTCCTTCACATCGAACAAGGACAGGACCTTGAGCTTCTCCTGAAATTCAGTCTCGCAAACGTTGGCCATGAAATCGGCGAGGAAGCCCGCTTCGGCCAGGGTCTTCTGGTTGATGAACCAGTCTAGTCTTCTCGCGAGGGTTGGTGACAAGGCCGGGGAGCCGGCTGGTCGCGGTAGCAGGGCGGCAACCCGAAGTATACCCACAAGCTCTCGGGATAACAACCTCATTGTCGTAAACATTTCTTGTACTGAGTTGTCATCTGAAAGCACTGAGATGGACGGTTAGCAGAGGGCCAAGACAGCACTTTCCCCTGGGACCAAGATTTTGAACAATCATGTAGAAGGGGGTCAAGGCGTGGCAGAGAACACGAGGGCATGGGCGAGCGGTCCATAGGACGTTGCGTTGGTCCTTGGCCATTGGTGTAAGGAGGCATGTGAGTTCATATGTCAAGCACCGCCCTCCCACCCTTCCAGTACCATCCTAGCCGATACCCGCCTGGACCCCAGGTCCCTCGCGGGTGTTCTCCTTTCCCAGCCCCGGACGTCTCCCAACGACAAGAGTGGGCGTCTCACCTTCATCTTGATTGTATGTTACTTTGCCCTCGAAGTAAGGCTGCGTCTGGTAGATCTTGTCCACCTTTACTCTTGCGACGCCCTTGACAAGCAACGAGAACTCCTCCGTGCCGCGGCCCTCGACGCCGGTGATCTTTGCGGCCACGCCGGAACTAAACAGGTCTGCTTTGGACACCGAGGCAGAATCAGGGTTGCCGGAGTCACTACTAGAGTGGTCCTTCTGTCCGTTCTCGAGAAGGAGTTGACCGTTCGGGCCCATCAACGACAGGACCCGAGCCTGGGGCACGCATGCTACAGGCACGCTCTCTATCCTGCCCTTTGAGGTCCTGGAGCCGGCGCGGCTGTAGACGGTGGAGAGGAGTGCCGGTATGTCGGGCCGGGCTGATGACACGGGAATACGATTGACGATGCCGGGCAGGAGGACCATGCCCTTTGGGAGGGGGATGATAGCCAAGGTTGCCGAATGTGACCGAGGCATGGTGGTGATGATGATGATGATGATGGCTGCTCGTGCAGAAGGGTGTGGAAATGTCAGTGTGAAGCAGGTGTGTGAGTGTTTCGATGAGATGTCGATTCTGCGGGGAAAGAGTGGTGTCAAGTTATTGAGGATCAGAATAGGGTGGTGTGAGCGAGTGATGGACGTGGTGGGGGGGGGGGGGCGTGAGGTTCACGCTGCTGATCACAGTCGTCTGCCCGAGCCGAGGCTAAACTGGTCCGCTGCGGCCCTCCGGCTTGTCGCCACATGCCGCGTAGAATACCATCGAATTACGACTTACAGCGATGCTCGCCCAATTCACTACAACTTTGTGTGTTCTCTGCAACCCCCCCCCTCCCCTCTAACTCAACCAACCCAAGCAAAGACAAAATCTCGACTCTGTATACGTGATATCCGAGGGACGTTCCGATGCCTCTGATAATGGGTGCATATGTACTATGCAGTGGGTGCCTGGGTGCATTCTGCAGACATAACCTCTCTGAGCAACTCACTTCTGGCAAGAAACGCAGACAACTGAAGACCTGTAGGTCCAGGTATATGTTCGGCGGACTATCCACGTTGTCCATACTAGTACTGTACATAGAAACATCCCTCTCAATCCCCTGTGGGAACGTCAATACAGGCCCCCAAGGTCGCTACAGTGTGTGGCATCGCCCGTGCGCGGTGCACTCCAGGCACCCCTGCCACTGAATCCCAGCCGTAAAGTGTTCTTCCCGGGAGGCGCGTCACCCAGATTTCCAAGACGCGTCTTCGGCACCCCGCCAATGCTTCTTCTTCCTCCTACCAACACCCAACACCAACATCACCGCCCCACACTCACGATGAGTATGCCAATCGCGCCCTCTCTCAGGCCCGCTCCCTTTGTATACTGACAACCATGACAGCCTCATACGGCGGCTTCACCAAAACCTCTTACGGCGCGCAAGGCGGCGAGGACGGAGGCGGCTTCGTCTTCGGCGGGTCCCAGTCGGGCAGTCAGGGTGCTCAGGGCGGACAGAAGGTATGCGCGAACCCTAAACATGCCACAAGATCACCACAGCACGGTGCCCTTCCCTCCTGCCCCCCTCCCCCTCTCTCTATCTCTGTGTGTGTGCACATCACGTTTCTGGCATGATCTAACACAACCCTCCCTCCTCTCGCCACAGGGCTATGCCGACGAATCCCTCCGCCCCGTAACCATCAAACAGCTCCTCGATGTTGAGGAGGCCTATCCAGGCGCCGACTTCGCGATCGACGGGCACCCCATCACGCAGGTGACCATCGTCGGGCAGGTGCGCTCTGTGAACCCGCAGCAGACCAACATCACGTACCGCCTGGACGACGGCACGGGCACCATCGACGTCAAGAAGTGGGTCGACAGCGACAAGCAGGATGACGCGGACCCAAAGTACGTGGTGGACCAGTACGTTCGCGTCTGGGGCCGCCTCAAGTCCTTCAACGGGAAGCGCCACGTCGGTGCCCACTTCATCCGCGGTGTCGACAACTTCAACGAGGTCAACTACCACCAGATGGAGGCCACGTACGTGCACCTGTACTACACCAAGGGCCCGCTGGGTGGTGCCGACGGGCAGAACGGGCAGGCCAACGGCGATGGTAACGCGGGTGCGGGCGACAGCATGTTTGTCGATCAGGATGGTGGCCAGAACGGCAGGGGTGAGGAGGCGGCCAAGTTGGGCTCGTGTGGCCCGAACGCGAGGAAGGTGTACCAGTTCTTGTCCAACACCCCCGGTGGCAACGAGGGCGTGCATCTGGCCCTCATCACGAGCGGCACGGGGCTGTCGAGCCGGGACGTCTTCAGCGCGGCGGATGAGTTGCTGACTCAGGGTCTGGTGTACACTACTGTGGACGACGAGACGTGGGCAGTACTCGAGTATTGATCGGGAACCTTGTCTGGCTTTGATGTTGTCGGAGGTCACGGGGTGTTCACGTTCTACCAGCTCTAGCATGTCTTGGTGGTCCGGACGGCGTTTCTTGTAGGCAGGGTATTGCCTTGTATTTCTCATTGATCATAATACCTGTGAGGTAGGGACTGGGCTTTCTTTGCTATGTGAAGATAACGAAACCAGCAACAGCCCAGACGCTTACTGAGTGCTATGAAGTAAGTAGAGTCGGTAATGACTGTTAGTGAAGAAGACTTGCGGTGGTTGTTGAAACCTCCCGCTATACCCGAGACCTTGCAGTAAGACGGTGCAAAATCCCCCAAGAACGATAGCTCTCCCTCCCCCTTATCTCCACGACGAAGACTTTTGCGATGGTTGTTGAAACCTCCGCCCAACACCAGAGACTTTGCAGTAAAAATCGGTGCAAAATCCCACAAGCACGACGTCTCACTCATTGTTTTCCACGGTGACAAGACCAAAGACACACATGCACACACACACACACACACACATCACACTGAGAAGCACGCATCAAGGAACAAGACGAGCTACAGCAGGCCAAGCACCGTTGGATGCTCAGCCATGCACTCACTGTCAAGGATCCGACGGTGATCCAGCAGCCACCTCTCTTCCTGAGCCCTCGGGCGGATGACCCCCGCCGGCGGGCCCAGACTACAGCAGCCCCACAAGCTGCTCTCCTACGCCATCTTGATGGCGGCAGTCGCCTTGGACTTGAGGCCGTTGATGGGCGCGGCAGGGTTGTTAGCAAACTTGGGGGCGGGCTGAGGCTCACGGACCATAATCGACAGCTGGACCGGCGCAGGTCCACGCTTGAGGAAGATCTCCTTCTTAACCACGAAGTCAAACTTTTCGTAGTAGGCGTTGTTGGCCAGGGAACTCGACTCAAGGTACACAGGCCTGTTTTCAGCATCAGCCTGTAGAGACGTGTTAATACAAGATCGAGGCTAGAGGCCGGAAGGGGGGGTTGAGTATAGGGGGAAGGGGGGACGTACTCTATCAATCATGGTCTGGAGGAGCCTGCGAGCATAACCACGACCTCGGGCATGGGGCTTGGTCCCCAGGTACACGAGGTAGTATGCGTTGTTATCCCGCTCGCCGAGGACCTCCAACTTGGTGTCGTGCAGGAGCGGCAGGAGTTCATTGTAGTAGCGCTCCCTGCCCTCCGCGGAGAGCTGGAAGTAGAGGCGCCACATGCCGCTCCTGAGCGTCGTCCACCAGTCGTCCATCTCGCAGCCGGGCGGCATCCAGAGGGCGACCCCCTCGTAGTCTGGGCCGATGACGTGGACCTCTCCCCGGAGGCAGTGAGCCGCGACGAGGTAGTTGAAGATATCCACGTGCAGCCGCCACTTCTCCTCCTGCGACAGGCCGGCCATGTCGTCCGAGTTGAGCAGGTAGTAGGACAGGTCGTCAGCCGCGAAGGCGTGCGCCAGCGAGAGCGCGACTTCCTTACACTCTGCCATGTTGATGATCCGGACGGACTCGCCCCACTTCTTGGGCACGAGCGAGTGCTTCAGCTCGACGTACTTGACGGTAGAACTGCTTACGTTCGCCATGCTGGGCTGTCTGCTGCTCGTAGGCGAGTGGTCAGCTGTCAAGCTCAACCGCTCTGACGCACACGGAGGTCTATTGCCCACCTGCTCCAATTTAAGTACTGCGTTTATTCAAGTTACTGTCGCCCGTGTGATCTTTCGAGAGTTGCGACCTCGAAACGGGCATAAAGCGAGAGGGGTGGTCAAGGCAGTAAAGTGAGGTACGTTTGTCAACAGACATCAAGGCGTAGGCTTGATCGAAGAATCCTCAAATAGGTATCTGGGTTGTAGGGACGAGGTTGAAGCAACTCGAGGTTACCGGTCAATAATCGCGGATGTCTGTAGGATGCTGCAACCTGGTGTAGGGGAGAGAGAGGGTGAGATCGTGTTATACGCCGTAAGCTGGTCCTTTGAGAAGACAACTCCGTGCAGAAGTGTGTTCTTTTTTGCTTTTATCTGGACACCATGCAAGGTGTATGTGTGTTCTAAGACGTCCTGTCAAAAAGATCTGATTTAAGACTGCGCTTTGGGGAAAGGGAGAGGCGTAAGGAGCGTTGGAAGCGGGAGTGCTAGGGAGGGTTAAATAGGCGTCGGTCACTAAGGTTTCGGAGCTGGGAGACTAGCCCACACCGAAGATGGGGTAATGGCTGTGATCAAGTGCCACAGGGCGCGGGATGCTCGCCTGTAACCGTCTGAATAGGAAAGATCTGTTGGAGGATGTCATCACGGTAAGCCACAGGGTGAAACCCCCCGAGCGAGCCGACTTTGCCGGAGATCTCGCCGGCTCGCATGCATATCCCGCTACGTCCCGGGCTTAGATAGAGAGAAATATGGGCCTTTGGAGAAGGGTCCCGTAGAGTTGATAAGTCAGGACAGCCCATCTCGAGACAGCATTACCTAGCATGCATAGGAAGTGGACTCCACAGTACGACGGAGCTGCTTCTGCAGCGCAATGCTGGCTGCTATGCTGCGTAGCCACGAGCGTGGATCGCTAGACTCTGCACAAGCCGTGCCCAACCAATTGCTTGCAGCGCAGGTCTCGTGCTCATCCTCCGGCCTGCTGCGTCCCCCGACCAGCACGTTTGACTCGGCGGAGACGGCACTGGCCTGAGGCGCGAGACTGGACGGTAAAGAGATCGCACGGAGTGACACAAGAAGGGAAGGCCAATGGGCAAGTGCCTCTGCAGAGTCAGGGGCCCAGCCTTTGTCTCTCAGGCCCATGGGGTGTCAGGATCCTTGCCAATTGTTCTATTAGTGCTTAACTCGAAAAGCAGGCGATGCGTAGCTTTCCTAGCTGCCGGGGATGGATATCTTGCGGGTAACCTAAGTCACAAAACACTCTCACGCGTGGGGTCAAGAAACCAATACGCCTCCTATCATCTTTCATTATGTCTTTTTCCCGAGCCGGAGATGAGGGGGAGCGAGCCTAATCGCGGTGCGCCTACATGCGCCTGATCTGCTGCTCGTTGGTGTAAGCCTCCAGGCCCGAGTCGAGATGCGACCACCACTCGAAGAGCATCGAATTACAGATGAGCTTGAACCATGGCGTGAACTTCAGCGCCGGATCCTCAAACTTCTTCTCCAGCGCGTCCGCGGTGACGTATTGTGTGGCCTGAACCTCGTTCTCGTTGATGTTGAGATCAACGTTGGCCTTGATGAACAGGATATAGTCGACTAAGCCAAACAGTCAGCGAGATATTTTTCTTTCCGCATCGGGACGCTTGGCACAGCTGCAGTGCAGACATACTCTCGTGCTCGCCCCACTTGCCGTCACTCGGCGCCTTGTAGTGGATGCGTGTGAGGAAGTGGAAGTCCTCCAGGGGCACCTGCTCCTTCTTGATGCCCAGCTCGTGATCCAGTTTCCTCTGCGCCGCCCTCTTGACACCCTCGACACACTCTGCCAGGTTGGAGCCGGTCTCGCCAGGAATCATGAGGGGGTGGGAGCAGCAGGTGTTGGTCCACATGTCGGGGAAAGTGATCTTCTCCGAGGCGCGCTGCTGCAGGAGCAGTTCGTTCTTATCGTTGAAGAGGAAGACGGAGAAGGCTCGGTGGAGGAGGCCCTTATCGATGTTGGTCATGAGGTGGCCTGCGCGCGGCTGTCAGTCAAACGAGGTCTACCGCGCGAGATCTCGAGCGGCAGGCGCAGTCAATGCTTACATATCTTCTTGCTTGCCGTGCCAATTGCCTGGTCATTGTCGTCGAGGACGATGCACACCTCGTCCATGAGCCGGATCTGCTCCTCATCGTGACCGTCGAGCTCCGAGGTGCTGCTTGTATCTATGTCTGGGAACAGGCGCAGGATAGTCTCGGCGGAGATGGACGTGGCCTGAGGTGCCTCAACCACAGTAGTTGTTGTCGACATCTTGCGCTATGGTATGGATCCGTAACGAGGCCGAAGGTCGAGAGGGTAAATCGGGCGAGGCGGGAAAACAGACGCCTGGAATTGGATTCCTCCCGCTTGTTATGTACGCCCAGAACAAAGTCCCTGCAGGGGCCAATTCAGCGGGGCAATTTTCGGGGCTACCGATTGGCCGGCGCCGGCGGTGGCAGTTGTGCCGGCTTCGGTCCCGACCTGACCTCCTGACGGCCTCCTTGCTTCCTGAATTCATCCTCCTCCAGCGCACGCTCGAGATCCTCCTCCACAAGCTACGCATCCACACGGCTATTACTAATGTATGTCATATGTCATGGTCCCATAGCCCTTCGCCTTCTCCCTTTGTCTATTTCTTGCCAAGGTAATGGTTCCACGTTTGGCATGAACTAGTGAGACTGGTGCAGCATCATATTCAGACTTCGGGTGACAGAGTTCACGCTTCTGGTGCCAGAGCACGAGACTCTGTCTCACTCGCAGTCCTCTCGGGGCGAAATCGGAATTTTGTCCCCTCCAGGGCCGCAGGTAATGCCTACTGCGGAGCCGACAGTCGGTCCAAGGAATAAGGAAGGCAGAGGGGATGTCCGCCTGTGAGGAGAGTCTGTAACTCGGGCAAGGGATAACGGGACAGAGACATTGAGTTCCCCAGTGTCGACTCTGCTTACATCGGTCGCATCCCTCAAGCGATGTGGCTTCGTCTTCCGGGTTCGACGCTCGGGAACAGCGCGTCTGCTGCCCGTTGAGGAAGCAGGTTTCAGCAAACAATTGTAGAAGCCCTTCCTCACGCGGCCGGGCGAGTCTGGTCCTGATCGAGCAGAAATCCGACAAGCTGTCTGCAGTGGGAACCCTTGAGAGTCCCTGGGACATCATCATCGCCGCCTAGCGGTCCTAGAGATCGCCCTTTGATGTGAACAATATCTCTAGAAATTTGATTGGAACAGACTTCAGTTCCTACTTCACGAAAATAAATTGTCTCGGGCTGCCCAAACTGCACGTATAATAGAGCTCAGGTCAGCGAATTTCCTGTCCTCATCCTCATTCAGCTTGAACGAAAGCCCTTCGGTTACGTGGCCTGGCTCCGCCTACGAGTCTTGCGAGGCCAGTGAGGCTTAGGAGATCCTGGCGTCTATAGTCGCGGCACTGAGAAGTGCCTTTCATCTCAAGCTAGATATGCTTACACGGAAAGAAATGTGGTTGATAGGATTGTAATATACCCGGCCTTATAAAGCTCGCGCTTGACGTCCTCTCTAGATGAGTGAACCAAACTTCATATTTGTATTCATACTTGTAGAGCGACATTTAGTTAGTCCGATCCTTGGATTCTTTCCAGTGAGACTCCCTCTTCAAAGTCATCACCATAGAGATCCTATTCAAGGGCTTGTCGATAGGAGCAACTATGTAATAGAGAATCTATCATATTGGAGTTCTTATGCGTAATAATGCATATCGAGTATTAATGAGCTGATAGGCTGATAGGAAGGCCTGGCTTAAGAAGAAGGTTCAGATTAAAGGTGTATTGAAAGTATCCTAGTATTTGTGTGTCTAGGAAGAGGGTCGAACAGGGCATCATGTTCTAAAGCTACCTACCTAGGTAGGTATGCGTCCCTCGCCGTATAGTGTCGCTTGCCCCCCCCCCCCCCGGGGGGTTTCTCTCCCCTCCTCCCCTCTCAACGATATCCAATTAAGTTTGCAAGTATACGTATGCTCTCGCTCCCCAGAAGTCAGCCTAGCATCCGATCCACAGGTCGTGGAACAAACGATAGGCGTATCGAAGAGAGCTTAATCAGGTTCAGGGTGGGTTCCGTGCTGAGCCAAGAATTGCTTTGCTAGGTTTAGCGACTCAACAATTACATACGCAAGACATGCCATGAAACCCGAGAACCTGCCCCGGATCGACTCAACCTCCCAATAAGGGACGGCATCGATGCCCTGGGGAAGGGGGGACTGGGGGACGATGTGGCCGGCTTCCTTCGCCGATACACGTATCATACAGCGGACAACCGCACATCTCCCGCAACATATCAAGTACCAAGACCATGACAGAGCAGCGATTGGAGGGGGGGGGGGGGCAGAGGCGGTCCTAAAGCGTATATCATAGCGGAGGAAGGGAGGGCTGAAGACGCGGGTACAGTTGTCTCTCGCCCCACGTCATCTTGCACTGAAAGCGGCAATAGTCTCGCCTCTATGCATTGCGACTGTTTGCCGACGAACGCGATGGGAGGATCACATCACCTGAGAGAATACCACAAAGTCTTCTAGGATATTGCGAAGGGTATAATGAGATTGTTGATTTCTTCTTCTTTCACAACCACACGCAGGACGCCGTGAACCTATTCGAGGAGACATAGACGAGAAAGTCAAGAATTATAGTGGTAGTTGAGGACCTAGGTGAAGAAAACAAGTTGTTAGAAAACCCTGGGTACTAGTAAATAAAATTCCGTAAAGTGTCCATGATCCTTGGTTTGGCAAGTAAGAGAGGCGCGGAATTCAGAACGAGGCCATGCCCGGTCATGTCCCATTAGGAGTCCGGATTACCACCTCAAACTCCCCCAGAAATGCAGGCCTCTGGTATCCGTCCATGTCATCTGGGAGAGAACTCGACTCCCTAGCCGATGCAAATGTGTCGTATAAAATCTAGGCGTCGAAGGCGACCCGTCGAGTCTCGAGGACTCGGGCCTTTTTGCCTAGCTTCATCCTGAGCCATGCGCTCCTGGCAGACTTCTTTCGAGGTCTGCCCTCGGAGTTCCAACATCTCTCACATTATCACGCACTTAGAGCAGCACCCGGCCTCGGCATCGTTGTCGCTGACTTCCATCGGCTTGACGGCGCCTGGTCCGCTGGACATGCCACTGCCCTGCGAGTAGCCCTGCATCTCGCGGTTGTACCGTCGGATCTCGCGGACGATGTCGTAAAATGCCTTGTCGACGTTGATTCGGGATTTTGCGGATGTCTCGATGAACTTGCATCCGAATGACCTCGCCAGGTTCTCACCCTCTGCAGAACGATAGTTAGCCGACGAGCCCAGCATGATAGGACCCCATCCGGACCAGCAGTTCGGCGTACCTTGCCTGGTAACCTCCCGCTCGCCCTCCAAATCGCACTTGTTGCCCACGACCACCATGGGGAAGTAGTCCTTGTCCTTGACCCGCAGGATCTGCTGTTGGAACGTAGTAATTTCTTCGAAGCTCTGGCGGGAAGTGATAGAGTATACGAGCAGGAATCCTTCGCCTGTTCGCATGTACTGCTCTCGCATGGCGGAGTACTCTTCCTGACCGGCGGTATCGAGAACGTCGAGCAGGGCAACCTCCTCGTCAATAACACACTGCTTTCGGTACGAGTCTGCCAGGGTGAATCAGCCTAAGGCGCTCAGTTGTTGACGGGGTCATCGGCAACATACCTTCGATCGTTGGGTCGTACTCGTCGACGAAATGGCTTTGGATCAATTGGATCGTGAGGCATGATTTACCGACACCTCCTCCACCAACTACCACCAGCTTGTATTCTCTCAGGAACTGCTGGCAATGGCGGTCAGCCCGGTCGCAGCGCAGAGCAGTAAAAGGCGGACGGATGAAAGACTGAGTATATTGTGAGGGCAGCATACCTTGGAAGCCATGGTGTTCTGGATCTGCGGTCACAAGAAATGGAGAGGACCGGGCCCGTATTGGTCTCGACACGCAGGTTTAAAATCGAGCAGACGAAGGGGTATCGAGAGGGATTCGACCAAAGGGGGGGCTCTGCTGCCGTGGAAGTCGACGAGATCGCAGTCAAAGAGGGGGGTTGGACGGTTGTCTGATAAGGGGAGATGGCGGTGCCCGTTTGTAGCAGTTTCCCAACTCCTCAGTAGCCGCCAAGCAAAGTCAAGTCGAAACACGCCCAAGAGTCAAGTCACCGGGGAGAGGCAGTCAGCGCGAGACCGAGCCAATCGACCAATTGAACGCAATAATGCCAGGGTGCCGAGTTTCGACGTCCGGTGTTGTTGGCGCGACGCACGAAGTGATCGCAGGAACTCGTTCGCTAATGGACACAAGGGCGAGAGATAGTGCCGCGAGGTGAAGATTGGAACTGTGGTGCGCAGCAGGAAAGAGGTGGAATCTGGCCGTGTAAGGTGACAGACAGAGTCGAGGTACAGCAGGGTCAGGAGGGAGGGAAGGGAAATTGGCGCGGACGGGCGAGATGGGGTGCACTGGGGGTGGTAGGGACGAGCAGAACACTGGACCGGGGACTGGGGGGGGGGGGGCAGGCCACGCTAAGCTACAAAACGCTTTGTCACCACCCGGGGGACGCGGTAGCTTCCTCCTGCCTGATGCCTGGTCGGTGCGAGGTGAGGTGAGCTCCAGCAGAGGCGAGGGTGGAGGAGGTACCTGCTCTGGTACTGTGGTGGGCACGGAAGTACATATCAGACTTACCTGATCAGCGTATACCACGATACTGGTAGGTGAGGGCCTGTGGTTGTGGGGCCGAGGACGCCCGAATTCTAGTGGTTGGCATCCCCAGACGCTAGTGGCACAAGTATACAGTGCAAGTCCATGTCAGGGTTAGGGGTACAACCAAGGTGCCGGTCTCAGTTTACATTCCGGGAAGTCTCCTAGACCACCTCACTAAACTCAGGCCCAGATCTTTATCTGCCGCCACTACTCCCTCCCAATGCCCTGTTGTGCATTATTCTCGAGCCTCAAGAGCAAGCGTCTCAAGGTAGTACAGTTAGGTGAATTTCGTCTGGCGGCATTTGGTGTAAGGCATGGCCAAATGCCGCACCTGAAGGGGTGGGGACAGGGATAGCGGTCTAGGGGGCCTGAGCGTGGGCCGGTTTTACTAGCATGTCTATCAACCTCGCCCCTCTCCTCGACCACACATCGACAGCAGGCCAGAGATACCGGCTGCTAGTGAGCAGAGAGGGTGTGGAGGTGGGTCTCACGGTAAGACTAATCATGTGTAATCAACCCGATGGAGGGGGGATGGGGGGGGGGTTGTGCCTCTAGACTGGGTGAACCACCTACAGGTTGATTTTTACATACAGATACCTACCTACTACTGGTGGGGAGGATCGCCAGTGTCGCCGACAGACAAGCACGGGGCCGCCCCCTTGAGCTATGCCGCATCAACATCGACCTGCGTGAAAGGATCGTGATACCCAGATACTGCGTACATGCATCCGGTATGCCTTGCACCTGAACGCCTTGTTGAGCCTCAAAAGGGTGGCGCTGTCCATGTGCATCCCGCCCACCCACACACCCTACAGCACGGGCGTCGCGTGGCTATTTCTGACCTCAACCCGAGGGGAGGAATCTATCATGGACGCCATGTCGATACGCAGTCAGCATTCCTGCAAGATTCCTACCTGGCAACACCATGTGGCGCCCCAGACACTCGACAGACAAACCCCCAAACCAGCCCGGCAGCCCGGCCAGGGGGACTAGGGATGGGAGAGTCCTGCCTCCCGCACGTTCTCAGACACATGCCGGCGCTCTTAGGCCCATTCAGACTCACAGTAGGTGTGCTCGCCGGAACTGTGCGATGTTGCGAGAAACACAGCGAGGTCTCGCCGCAATATAAATAGGCTCCACGCAGGTCAAGATGCGTCTGGAGTATCACCACGCACAGCCCGTGTCACGATAACCGCCACCCACGGACCCGTCTTTCCTCTTTAGCCGGTCGAGATGTGACCGTTGTCCCATAGCAACGGCGTCACTTCGATATTGGCAGCGGCAGGCCCCGAGGCGTGGAGTGCCACCATTCCACAAGAAGTCTATCACATAGACAAGTACCAATTCGAAAGCGCGTTGAGCCCCGGAGCCGGACAAGTAAAGGTATCAATTTCTGGCCAAAATTGAAAATGGAGTATACTATGTAAAGGCTCATTATACATAGTACTTGGCAAGACGAGGCATGTTGCAACCTGCACTGTGCAGCATCCGCGAGACATACATACAGCACGGTTGATGTTGTGTTATACCGGCAGCACCTTAAGTCCGGGCCTATAATTCATATTCGGGGGCTCCTCTACTTCAGTCTACCCCCACTCATTCATATCCGACCGGGGACACATTGTCGGTGCGGCATGTCGATTACGAAAATTCGCAATCAAAGCGCACTTCGCGATATCTCGTCATTGTGCGACCGCGAGGACTTTTGACATCTTCCAAGGTTGCCTGGCCAACTCATGCCCAGAGACTAAGGGCCAAGACAAAGGGAGCTTATAGTAAGACTTGACAAGATCTTGGTCATGGTGGTCGTGAGCCACGACTTGTAGCACTGAAGGGATAGCAATATCAAACCTACCTGGGCATCGTCTTCAGCAAGGCTCCAGATTGGACCCTGATTCAATCTCTGGATCCCGGGTCAGAAAGATATCGAGAACGACGTCACTCCCTGGCTCGGCAGCCGGAGCGGGCTCTAGTACTATGTGAATCAGGCATCCGCAGAGGCCTCGGCTGTGAAACTCATCCCATCTCTACGCGGAATTCACCGTGTCTCCCAATTTTGATTTTCAGTTGTCTCCAGCTCCCTGGGCAGACCGATATGGATGGATGAGGAGGCAACACCACATAGGTCACCATCAGCCAGCCCCTTTTCTCGATGCGAGCCTTTGACGCCCACTCGAACCGCCAGGCTGGAGGAGTTGCGTGACATGGAAATGAAAGCGGAAACAAGCCAATTTTACGCGCCGGCCAATTGTGACTGCGGAGTACTCACCGCTTGCGCCCGGCCTCGCTCCATGAGCAGTACTATGGGATCACCCGTCCAGGATGGACGCAAAAAAATGCGATGGATCAGCTCGGGCAGTTCGATGACAACGGCAATGACCTTCGAGAACCTCCGTGTCCTGCTGGGAGGCCCGGAGTGCCCGCATCCGGAGCAGGTAGTCGGATCGCAACCTTGGAATGTGCGCCCGAGTCTTACATGTCATCGCCAGGACACAGAAGCTGAACCGCGTTGCTAGCGGCACTAATACTTTATAAATTAGGTAGATTGGCGTCCACTGTCCCACGGGTCCACGGGCCAGAGCCAAGATCGATCCCCCAGATTCGGATTGAGGTTGGGCCATCAACTCTTCCAGCTTTGAGGCTGTCCGGAAGTCCGCCCTCCTTTCACCACGTGGCCGACCCCCTCAGCATGGATGGCAGCACCTGCAAGAGACCTTGTTCTGCATGCCCTTGCTGCAGGCCGCCGACGGCTCGTCGCGGCTGGCCGCTTGCAATACCAGCTGTTCACTCTGTGAGCAGGCCCGGAACTCGTCGACGAAGTCTGCAGCGGCCGTATGGAGCATCTGCCGTAGGATATCCACCTGGGCATAATCTGTTGTGGCACGGAAAATGGAGCAGCCTTCCGGTCTAAAAACTTACGAGGTATGATAAAGTGGGAATGCGTGCTTTTTGTGCTCCACTGTGTACGGTATGCAGCAGCCATTGGAACTAACATCGTCGACATGATCGCGGGAGACCGACCCCTGGGAAGACATCAATCAACGTTGGTGCGCCGAGAAAGCCAGATCCACGTGAACCCTCTCCCATGCGAGGTGACTAGTCTAGCCTAGAAGACCGGCTGCCTTCTAGATGCATGCTACCCACCTAGATAACATGCCAGAATCCGAGCACGGTCGGTCCAGCAGCCTGGAACCCCGTTTCTCGCTGCCGAGCACACCGAAGATCAGGAGCCCTAGAGCAAGGGGGCCGTGCTCAGCAATCTTAGTCCTGGGATGACCTCGACCAGTTCTGGGGCACCCGCACCACTAGACAACATTGATAGATCATTGCCCTGTCTCGTAGCCCGAGTCAGCGAGGTCTCATCGTTTGGGGAGCCCACACCATCTCCTAAGGGGCATGGCGATTAGCGGAGGGTCCTTCTCGGCCGTTTCGAGCCTACTATGCGCACTCCTCGTCCTATAGTACTATGGCAGTGTGCCGACGACGATGATCACTATCTTAAGATTTCGACATCCTGTAGCCCACAGGCGACTTCATATGTAGAAGCCGTCTACAACGCTATTGCGATGTGCATTGCTTCTTCATCGGGCATCTCCCCGCAGAAACGATCTTTCACGCAATACCAGGCCGACACTTGACCCGAGGGACATCGCAGTCCAGGCCCTCCTTTCATTACGGATGTCCTGCCCACGATCATCGACATCGACCTTGCCAATTGTCATATCTTCCACTTACCTCCGAATCGGCACACCACCACTAAGTCTTCTGGCAAGACCGCCGCTCGGGTCGTACACAGTAGTACGGCGACGTTGAGTTGTTCCCCGGCCCGGTTCATGTTACCTGTGCCTCAATAGTCTATTCGGGGACATTGCTTGTCGCGGACACCACAGCTGACGCTAAGATTACGGACCAGGAGAAAGCCCAGTAGGGGACCATGGTTGGCGCACATGGGCTGAGGCACAGTGCTATAGATCGGGACTCAATATCACGACTAGACACTACGCTGTCTCGCGGGCGAAAGTTTAAGAGTGCCGGCAGAGATGATGATGCCATGGCACTCACATGCCTGCTACCCTGGCTGATTGACCGGTGTCGACGCCTCTGGATCGAACACCACCACACAATCTGATGAGCGAAGGTATCCTCAAATCGGAAGGCCTCCGGCATCACAGCCACAAGTCGTCAAGCCTTTAGGCTCTTCGGCCAGGCAGTTTCAGGAGCTTAGCCGGTACTGGTCTGATAATCTCGCGTACGGCTCTCGCTGCCGATCTGCTCCGCTGCCAAGGTGGGTGCCTCTATCATCAGATTGTCTAATCCATAGTAGCTGCGAACAGCACAAGTACTCGTGCCCATGGGATCGTCGACGTACAGCAAGGGCCCCTGTACACCTAGTCGGATGAATCCGCGGCGCCGGAATTGCTGCGACGCGGTGCTCCGGGCTGGTGTGAACCGGGCTTGAGGCTGTCATGCTCTGATGCCGGATGAACCGCTGATGAGACGCGGAGCATAGATCACTTGCAGGACGGGTTCATACTTTGCAGCTTCGCTACCACCAGCAAGAAACCTCGTAGTAGGAGTTAGGCCAGTCCCCGTGGGAAAAGCATCCGGCACGCTTACCGAACTTCCCACACGACAATGGGATTCTTGATGGCCTTGTCCGGTGCATTCAGCTTCCTCCAATGGTCCTGGACTGGTCCACAGCGAGGACTGAACCTCGGACCCTAGATCTACCCCACGCTCCCAGCCTCGTTTTTCCTGACTCTCCATTTCGAGCGTTCTCAAAAACCATATCGAGGTCCCTCTACAGTCTACTTCCCGTGATACTACCCGCAAGTAATTTAATCTGACACACACTAAGTTACGTAGCGAAGGGCATATACGAAGAGGTTCGTGCTCCTGAGGCTTGCCCTTGCAATCTTCGTTGAAAGACAAAGGGAGGAAGTCTTTGGTAGCTAACAATTCGGGGATCGTGCTGTATTCACGGCCCCGATCCTTCCTCTTTCCCGGTAATATCTTAAAACTCCGGCTTTCTACTCTTCTTGTGTGCTCTCAACGTTACCATTTAACGTCGGACGGTGAGGCTTCCCTATGGGTTATCTGGGAGATCATCATCCTCTCCCTCGACCTTGACCACGCGGCCCTTGACATTTTGTGCGACGTCGGGAGCAATACTATCCAGAAAACCCTGATCTTTCCCGACCAAGGTGACGGTGTTTCTCGTCTTCCCCCAGCGAGGGTAGCTGCCCACCTTCACACCTTGTGGCTCGACTTTCTTGGCCAGCTCAGTGAGGTATGGGGCCACAGCACTCTCAGCCACGGGTGTAGAGATGAGAACGCGACATGTGCCCTTGCCCTCAGGGTCAACTAGCCGTGGCAGGATGTGCGGCTTCAGGCTATCTAGTAGATCCTCAACTGCACGGTGTTTGAAGAACATCAGAAACGACGTCCTCCCTATCGTATACTAAACGCGGCGTAGAGTAACTTACACAGACGAGGTACGCCAGGGAGGATGTGCACATTTCCATTCACAACAGCCACTGGCACCCAGAGATCCTCCCGCGGGAAGAGGAATTGCTTCTCGAGTGGGATTGAGTCGTCTGTCGGTAGCTCGACCATCCTGAGCTTGGCGCTCTTTGCTGGCGAGTCCTCATCCCAGTTGAAGGGCCCTTCTCCCGGGCGAGGCTTGGCGAGTTTCTTCATCCGCTGGTAGGCCTCATCGTAAAGTTTGATCTTGAGACCGAAGGCCTTGGCTATAGACTGGTACGTGATATCATCGTGTCTACCATGAAAGTCAGCCCGAAGAGGAAGCTTGCCTGAAATTGGGAGAGAGAATCTACTTACGTTGGCCCAATACCACCACTTCCGAAATAGACACTATTAGCAAGACCGTCATTGACGGAGATTGAGATCCCTCAGCCTCACCTAGTAACGACAAAGTCATATCGATCGCTCATCCGGCGAACGGCTTCCACAATCTCGCTCTCATCATCTTCAATGACTTCCACCCTCTTGAGTTGCTGCCCAGGAGCATCAGCCTAGGTCTATGCAATGAAGCTTCTCAAGCGAGGCTCTCGCAACTCTTTCTAGGCGTGAGACTTGCTGACGAGGGGAATTGCTCTTTCTTGAGGAAAGAGTTCACGAATTATTCCTCCCTTTCAGAAAAAGCACTCATCCGGATGGAGGGAGTACGAAGGATTTGTACAACACCTCGGCCACGAGGTTGGAGTGGAACTTACAATTCCAAGAGAGAAGCAGAACTGTGCCATGTAGCTTGAATTGCTCTTTCCAGTGGAGATGCTCAGTCAGGTCCTCAGCTGCCCGCCTTGTGAAGCTATACTACTCACATCTTTCGTCTACTCAACGCAAGTCAGCATTCAACCTTGACAGGGCATGCGGTGCGTGAAGACTTGCCTTTCCTCCAAGGACTTCATCGCCGATCACCAGACATGCTGCCGTGTGTATCTTTCGGGCAAAGTTCTGCTCCGCTGTCGAGGAGGCCATGGTTCCTGCCCACAGCCTTGACCCAGTCGACGAGGATGGTGCGACGTGAGAGTACGCAGGAGTCGGCTTCGACAGATGGCGGGCGATTTGGGACAGACGGGAGAACATGAAGGGTTGGGCCAAGGTATTGTGGCCTTGGAATTGGTAGTCGATGAGCAATCTCGGGCCACCATGCGTCGTACAATTGCTCGACGTGTCAGTGCAATCATGGGCATGCTGGAACCGCCTTTGGAGCATTTCTGGTGAGATCATCGAAGGTTTACAGGGAGTGGTTCATGCACCGGGGCCGCTCCACTACATCGGCACCGCTCTCGGCTCTGGAGAGGTTCCAGGGGCACAAGCGTCCTCTCAACGCGGGCCCTACTGTAGCGGGGCCTTCAACTGATGTGGCATCCCGGCCCTGAGCTGGCCTGAATCAGCCAGCTTCCAAGTGACGCTGCTCATCTGCTTTCCTCAGTCGCTCACCACCCGTCTGGCTTGCGATTACCTATCCCCGAAGCCAGATAAAACGCGCGTATAGTTCTTGCGGATACCAGACCTAAGAGCGATCTCCAACGACGAACCTCAGTCGTCGTAGAGCCAACATGGTACGGAACCTTCAGATCACGCACGACCCCCTGCCGTTGTCCCAAAGACGGTGCTCTCTCAGGCAGTGCAAGGCGCTCAACTGACTTGTGATGGTGCGCAGAGTTCCGAAGCGAGGCTGTACACCTTCTCCCAGGAGACGAAGGATCATCTGCGCAAGTTCCGCCTCGGAACCTCCAGGGCCAACGATCCGCAAGCCGTCATCTGTATGTATGTCTCCCCGGTCGCACTCGTGCTCACTCCCACGCGCAACTACCCACTCGACCCTCGGCTCTCCCCACCTAGCAGGCAGGCAAGCAAACAAGGCTGACCGCGTTTGCGTCGTTCCACCAGACATGATCGACAAGACGACCAAGGAAATCAAGCAGGATGAGGACAAGACCGTCTACAAGAGCCTAGAGGAGATTGGCGATGACCTGCCTGACCACTCGCCCAGATTCGTGCTGCTGAGCTACCCCATGACACTGGTAAGGACGTGATAATGTCACAGCGTGGAGGGTTGTTGCCATCCGGACTGATGTGTGTTTGCCTGCAGGACTCCGGCCGAGTATCGGTGCCCTACGTCCTGCTCTTCTACCTCCCGGTTACATGCAACAGTGAGCTCCGGATGTTGTACGCGGGTGCAAAGGAGCTCTTCCGGAATACGGCGGAGGTGAATAAAGTCATTGATATCGCTTCGAGTGACGACCTGGAAGAGATTCCGGAGAAGCTGGGCGCCGCCTGAGAAGAGGTTCGTCGGCGCACGCACACTTACCGGGTGATGATTTGCACTCTGACGAGGAGGCTGTAATGGACGGCCACGGAAGCCCTGCTGTCGGGCCTCTGCGGAGGCACATCTGTATGGCGCACGGTTGCTCATGGGTATCTCGCGTTGATTTGATTGACTCGCATCTAATCCTCAGGCAACGGATCCTGAAAATCTAGCCCTATCTGGGCCCCAACACTTCTGGCCACTCTCTTGAGAGCCCTGCATGCGGGACTGTCAGGGAAAGAGTCGAAATAGCTCTCGCCGTAGTCGCAAGCCATGCCAATCCGAGGATCCAACGGCACACCTCCCAGGAACGGAACGCCGATCTCTTTCGCTAGTGCCTCGCCTCCCCCCGTGGTGGCCTCAAAAACCTGACTCTGGTGCGTGCAACTAGGGCAGACAAATCCGCTCATGTTGTCGACCAGCCCAAGAATCCTGATACCGGCTTTGCGACAGAAATCAATCTCCTTTTTTACGTCCAGCAGTGACACCTCGTTCGGCGTCGTCACCACAACAGCCCCGTCTATGCCGCTCGCCTTCAAAAATGAATTCACGCTCAGGTGCTCGTCGCTTGTCCCGGGCGGTGTGTCGACGAGGAGCAGATCGAGATCACCCCAATCGACGTCCTTCAAAAATTGCTTGATCAGACCGTTCTTCTTCGGCCCTCTCCATATTATCGCGTCGTCCTTGTTGGGGAGCATGAACTGTATGCTCATCACGCCAAGGTTGTCCATGACCCATACTGGCGACCAGCCTGAATTGCTGACATGTATCGTCTCGGCCTCGGCGCCCATCATCTTGGGGATGGATGGGCCGCATATGTCTGTATCCATAATTCCGATCGTGCTGTCGGGGTTGAGGGCGAATGCGTGGGCTAACATGCTCGTGAAAGTGGATTCTGAATTCCAAAGTCAGCAGCTGTCCTTATGGTCTAGCATAATGAATCTGCGACATACTGCCAACACCGCCTTTGCCACTCAACACCAGCACACGGTGCTTGACTCCTGCTAACCGCTGCGATATCAACGGTATATCTGGATCAGGGCCTTTGGGCGCCGAGGCGCATATCTGCTGGTTTGGGCAGCCAGCGCATGAGTCTGCCGTCCCTGCTTTCTCGGACTCCGGGCCAGGGCAGTGTTCTGGTTCGGGCGCGACCAGTTGTGGCTTCGCTTTGACGGGGTTGCTGATGACATCCTGGATGGACTCTGGTTCTTCTAATGAGGGCGCCATGGTGCGGCTATGGCGAGAGGTCGTGATTTATGGTGATAAGAAGGTCTGGTCGAGCCTTAAGGAGGAAAAAAAAAAATCATTTCCGGTTGATGATGTTCGGTGCGGGCAAAGTTCATTAAGTAGTAAGGTTGGTTGATTGCTAATGCGCTGCAAAGCAGTAAATGGGACCCGAGATCGGCCCCGCGCCAAAGCGACAGGGGTTTCTTCAGGATGGTAAGGGCTCGGCAGTGGCAGGCAGTGGACCCTTGGAACTGTCAGGGTTCTGGTAAGGGTTCTTCTGGTAACATTCTGGGGAAGGCACGACGCGCCGCGTCGAGCTCGCAGTTGCTACTGGCAGTCAACCGAGTTGCCTGGACATCCAGCTTTCACCCCCGTTTGAGTCTCCTAGGCCCTGGACTCTATTTCTTGGCCCTTCTCTAAACCAAACTCCCGTCTGCGCTGCACCGAATCTGTTTCCATCGCATGCGTCCTTTGTGGAGGATCCCTGGCTCAGCCAAGCCTCCTCATTCAGAGGCTCGGCCGTCCCAAACCGGTCGCCAACCATTGATAACCCCCCTGGGGCGATTCTCACGATGATGGTGCCCACCGCAAAGAAGAAGTTGCAGAACTTCATTTCCCAGCATGACAGTACACCCGAAATCAATGCCCATGGCCCGGGCAGCCCACCTCGTCAAGTCATCGCCAATGCCGCTGGTGCTGTCTCTGCATCCTCCCCCATCGGACCGAAGCATGACATAAAGGTCCTGGAGTCCATGAAGATACCTCTCAACATGTCCAAGCCTGCAAGGCTCGGGAACGGCGGCATGAAGCCTCCCGGCACCCCCCATATCAAAAACTCGGCCTCTCAACCCCGAGATGGACTCCTTGGAGCGCGTCCTGGTTGGGAGTCCGCGCCTCCCATGTCGTCAAGGGCCGACGCGGAACGCGATGAGAACGACGGAGAGCTGCGTGAGCGTTGGGAGGAGCAGTCAAACATTCACTCCTTGTTTTCCGAGAGTGTGCCCACACGGCCTGTATCAGTTCAGAATGGTGGAGACGACGGCGATACCAAGTCCGACATCCTCGTCAATCGCCCACCCCCGAGACGACGGCGACGATCCAACCACAGGAGCTCAGAGAGCGTACCGTTCATTGGACGAGACAAGGGCGAGAAGAAGGTCTCCGGAGGTATTCCGGCCTTCACAGTGAAGAACGGCATGCTCGATGTCAGTACTATGGATCCGAAAGGCTTCAGTACGAGCATGATCACCCATCCGCCGAGAAGCACCATACCAGATGCACCTCGTTTTCGAGAAGATCCCTTTGCTACATCATCAGAGGAGATGAGTCCTCAGCATGAGCGAGGTGGTGGTGCCTTCCTGCACTCCAGTTTCCCCTACCGCGGAAGTGAGGTGGCTAAGGGCCTTACTCATGTCGAGCGCGCAGCTTATCACATTGATGCTGCCAAGAAACTGTCGCCGGAGAAGTACGACGGCGTGACTGATGCCATTCATCCGCAAATTTTTGCGAAGCCGGACAGGATTCATAGCATCAGCGATCAGCGTCCAACGATCGGCCAGCGCCCAAAGATACTCCAGAGCATTGAGGACGGGTCTCTGGGGGACTCGGATGCTGATGAGAGCGACGGTCCTCCACAAGAGGATGAGTTCCAGCAGCGCCAGCGTACGCCCCAGACGCTCAAGCAGAAGGTCGTACCCAACGATGCGACGGTGGTCTTCAACCCCCAGAACCCCACCATACCACCAAAGCCTCTAAAGACAGTCGTTGTGCAGGATGGGGCTTTACAAGCCAGCCCGATGTCTCGCTTCATCGGTCAGCATTCTCCATCAAAAAAGCGCCGCCGTGACATCGACTATGATGACGCAGCTCTCCAGAAAATGAGCTTCGCAGAGCTTCAGAATGAGCCGTTCGACCATGATCCCACCAAGCAGATGTTCCAGTCGCCGGCTAAGCCTCCGGCAGACAACCTGGGCGACAGGCTCCAATTCTATAGGCACAAGGACGAGGACGCCCAGGCGCAATTCTTCACTCAGATGTCAGTCCGAGACTGGGAGGATAGCGGTGACTGGTTTCTGGAGCAATTTGGAGACATCATCAGTAAGATGAAGCAGGCGCGTCAGGACAAGCGCAAGATGGTGGAGCAGTACGAGACAGAGATCTCGACCCGCGAAGAGGCTGTGCGCCGCAAGAAGGAGACCATAGATCGCAAGCTCTCGAAACTGAAACATGACGGCAAGGCGATGATGGAGGGCAAAGAGCTGGATGACTAGGCATGGACAACACCAAGCGCCTAGTTGGGCCTGTGCAACCTTGTCCATCGCCACAAGGGGCATGGCTAAGAATCTAGCATGAGAGGCTGTTGTGTAGGACGTTCGTGGCATCTGCATGAGAAGATCTGCTCATGTCACGGTGCCAGCAGATGCCCACGCTTAAGTTTGATGCATGGCCATTATATTGCTTCATATACCCAAGGAGTTGCTGTAATGTACGATAACTGGCACGGTTTACAAGGTTTTGTACGGAAAAGGAGGAATGCGAGCGATGGCGTTCAGACCCGATGCGTTTCTGCGGGTATACACCTGTTCTGGCTTGAGCTATCCGGAATTACCAGAGGGACATCAAATGACAATTTTGTCGATGACCATCCTGTCCTTGCCAACGACGAGGCGCAATTGACAACCCTTTCGGTCGAGGAATACTCCACTCCTCACACCGTCCGAGAAGAGCTCATAGGCAGGGTAGTAAGCGTCCACAAACTTGACGACCTGCTCATCCGTCATGCCCGTGCCCCTCTCCCTTCTCATCTGCTGCTCCTGCTGCAGCCTCCAGTCATAGACAAACTCGGTATCCTCGGCGTCGATGTGGATGAACGCATTAAAAAGATCCGTGACGATATCATAACCTTTCAGCTGGTCATTGATGAAGCACAGATCCTCCAACTTATGCAGCGCCAACGTCCGACTCGGCATCATCCACTTTTTCTCAATCGCATCGTGAGCGATACTCCTGAAGCCCACACACCACCCCTCCAGCAAGACAACCTGCACCCTCGGCTGGCCTTCCTGATTTACAGCCGTCCACCGAGACTCCGGTAACCGATCGCCCAGCCCATCGAACGCTCCCTTGTCGTACGCCGGGATGAGCGTCGGCTGGCCCGCGCAAAGCGACCGGAAGACGTCCCGCAGCAGGGTGATGTCGTGCGTCCCCGGCTCGCCGCGCACTTGCACTAGGGCGTTGTCAGGGTGCGCGGCGGCGAGGGCGAGCTGGTCGCTGTGCCGCAGATAGAAGTCGTCGATGCTGATGACGAGCGTCTGCAGGAGCTCGCGCTGCTGCAGGGTCTCGGCGAGGGCGCGGACGAGGGTGGTCTTGCCGACGCCCTGGATGCCGTTCAGGCCGATGATGAAGGGCCTGGTAGTGGCGTCGCTGGAGGACTGGTAGGCATGGAGGCGCTCGAGGACTGCGAGACGTTGTCAGAGGCTCACTGCGGTGGAGAGCTTAGTGAGGGATGAAGCGGGGCTCACTGAAGGGAATGCACTTGGGTGACTTGTCGTCTATCATGCGAGACTGCAAGGGGACGTCAGGGGTGCTGGCCATGCTGAATGAGCTGAGCACTCTTGCATTGAAGTCGAACGGCTCCTGGTTGGGCTGCTCTAATAGTGTCATGTACGGTCAAACGAAACCCCGGCACTCGCGATGACTTCATGCCCCCTGTTGCAAGAGCTCTCCACATCCCGCTTTCTGGGGTACATCATCATACGGTACATGCACATAGTACCTTCAGGTACTCGCACTTCCGATGGAGCATCGCGAGCTCCCATAGGAATATCATTCAAGCCCTCTGAGCGATCAGAACTTTTCTCATACACACTCTTGTCACCACAGTGCTATTCTGCAGGGCCGGCCTGCATGGTAAGTACTCCATTACTGCAATGAGAGGTTGGCGCATGACTTCATCCTGAGGCCGGTCTAAAGCATGTGAAAGTGAGGTTACCGTAAGCTGCTCAGAAGGGTTTAGCCGTGTGCCGGGGAGTTATTTCCCCCCACAGGCCCTCGGCAAGTCTGGTCTGGGGATTGTCCAGGTGGGCAGGGGACTTTGAGCCGAGGCTCGAAAGGCCGTTTGCCGATCGACCTGACATCGTAGCTTTGTTCGAACTCCGGCGTCTCTTCGGTTCCTCTCCCACTCCACAAAGAATCACAGCTTCTCCGCTGTGTTTACCAACCCCGTCCCATACTCTCGTCACCTGATACTCGCCTTTCTATACACCCGGGCTTTGAATTTGAGCGTCTGTGTACGTCTCTGGGTCTCTTCTAATTATGGCGGGTCAATTAAGGTTCGACGGCCAGGTTGTCGTTATTACTGGTGCTGGCGGTGGTCTGGGAAAAGCCTATGCCACCTTCTTCGGATCAAGGGGAGCCAGCGTTGTAGTCAACGATTTGGGAGGATCTTTCAAGGGCGAGGGCAACTCCACAAAGGTCAGTACTGACATGCACCCTGCCCATGGACCGGTGCGAGCAGCAGTGGCCTCATGGATCTTAAGAGACTGACAGGTTTCCACCCAATAGGCCGCCGACGTCGTAGTTGACGAGATCAAGAAGGCCGGCGGCAAGGCCGTTGCCAACTACAACTCTGTCGAGGATGGCGACAAGATCATCGAAACCGCCATCCAGGCTTTTGGCCGAGTCGACGTCCTGATCAATAATGCCGGCATCCTGCGTGATGTCAGCTTCAAGAACATTAAGGACCAGGACTGGGACCTCATCTTCAAGGTCCACGTCAGGGGCGCCTACAAGTGTGCCAGGGCAGCATGGCCGCACTTCAGGAAACAAAAGTACGGTCGTGTCATCAACACTGCATCGGCTGCGGGCCTGTTCGGTAACTTCGGCCAAACGAATTATTCCGGTGAGTCTTGGCAAATTCAACAGCATCCAGGCCAATCTCCTATTCTAACAGCATGCAGCCGCAAAGCTCGCCCAGGTGGGCTTCACGGAGACCCTGGCTAAGGAGGGTATCAAATACAACATTCTCTGCAATGTGATTGCCCCCATCGCGGCTAGCCGCATGACCGAGACCGTCATGCCCCCGGATATCCTCGAGCTCATGAAGCCGGAGTGGGTTGTGCCCCTGGTCGCTGTACTGGTCCATAAGGACAACACCACCGAGACTGGTGGCATTTTCGAGGTCGGTGGCGGCCATATGGCCAAGCTGAGGTGGGAGCGGTCCAGCGGTCAGCTCCTCAAGTGTGACGACAGCTACACCCCTGGTGCTGTCCTGAAGAACTGGGACCAGATCATCGACTTCTCGAGGCCTCAGCACCCGACCGGCCCCAACGACTTCGTCACTCTCTTGGAGGAATCCCAGAAGCTGGGTCCCAACCCACCAGGAGAGAAGCTTGACTTCTCTGGCCGCGTTGCTCTTGTCACCGGTGGAGGTGCTGGGTAAGTGAGGGAATGATGCATGTTGCCCCAGTCCGGTTCTAATTATGCCATAGTATTGGCCGGGCGTATGCCTTGGCATTCGCCAAGTACGGTGCCACCATTGTTGTCAACGATCTCGCTAACCCCGATGGCGTTGTCGGAGAGATTAAGAAGATGGGCGGTAAGGCCGTGGGCGTCAAGGCTTCGGCTGAGGATGGTGATACCGTTGTCAAGGCCGCTATTGACGCCTTTGGCCGGATCGATATTGTCATCAACAATGCAGGTATTCTGAGGGACAAGTCCTTCCACAACATGGACGACAGCCTGTGGGACCCCGTCATGAACGTACATGCCCGTGGTACATACAAGGTGACCAAGGCTGCTTGGCCGTACATGCTCAAGCAGAAGTACGGTCGTATTATCAATACCACTTCCACATCTGGCATTTACGGCAACTTTGGTCAGGCAAACTACTCAGCGGCCGTAGGTCTTCAACCCCCCCCCCCCCAAAACCCAAAAAACCATGTCGTATTACTTAACGAAGCTAACGAGTATCTCAGAAATGCGCTATCCTTGGTTTCTCACGTGCTCTCGCACTTGAGGGCGTCAAGCACAACATCTATGTCAACACCATCGCGCCCAATGCTGGCACTGCAATGACAAAGACGATCCTCCCTGAGGAACTTGTGCAGGCTTTCAAGCCCGACTACATTGCACCTGTCGTCGTCGCTCTTTGTAGCGACAAGGTGCCCAAGAACCCAACTGGCGGCTTGTACGAGGTTGGCAGCGGCTGGGTCGGCGCCACCAGGTGGCAGCGGACTGGTGGCCACGGCTTCCCGACCGATGTTCCATTGGCGCCCGAGGAAGTGCTCAAGAACTGGAAGGACATCGTCACCTTCGACGGCCGCGCTGACCACCCTGATAAGACCCAGGCGAGTGTGGAGAAAATCATGGCGAATGCAGGAAACAAGCGGGGAGGGAGTGCCAAGGTATGAGCCCTCTGACTTTAGCCTTACCTTGCCGCCTTTTGGTCTTGAAGTATAGCATAGTCCAGAGAATATAAGCTAGCCCATGGTCTAATACTTTTGCCTCTCCAGAGCGATGCTCCTTCCGCTGGCAACCAGTACTTAGACGCTATACAAGACGCCTTGAAAAAGGAAGGGAACCCTACCGAGTTCAAATATAGCGAGCGTGATGTAGCGCTCTACAACCTCGGCGTGGGCGCGAAGAGGACGGATTTGCGCTACGTCTTGTAAGTCATCCGGGATGTATATCTCTTGAAACCCCAGTCGCGTGCCCTAACACTCCGTTCTAGCGAGGGAGCCGAAGACTTCCAAGTGCTCCCCAGCTTCGGTGTCATCCCGCCCTTCGACGCCGAAACGCCCTTCAGCTACGGCGACCTGGTCCCCAACTTCAGCCCCATGATGCTGCTGCACGGCGAGCAGTTCCTCGAAGTCCGCAAGTACCCCATCCCGACGTCCGGGAGGCTCTTATCGAGAGCCAAGCTCATCGAGGTCGTCGACAAAGGCAATGCTGCCGTCGTCAAGCACGGCGTGACGACCACCAACGCCGAGACGGGCGAGGAGCTGTTCTACAACGAGATGACGGTGTTCCTCAGGGGGTGTGGCGGATTCGACGGCCAGAAGAAGCCCGCTGACAGGGGTGCGAGCACGGCTGCCAACAAGCCGCCGGGCCGCGTACCGGATGTTGTCGTCGAGGAGAAGACGACAGAGGAGCAGGCCTGTATCTATCGGTTGAGTGGGGACTACAAGTAAGACTGGTGGCCGCTCAGCTGCAAGGAGGTCAAGGATTATGCTAACGCACCCGGCAGCCCTCTCCATGTCGACCCTGCCTTCGCCAAGATAGGCGGCTTCAAGGTGCCTATCCTCCACGGTCTCTGCTTCTTCGGTATCGCCAGCAAGGCCGTGTACGAGAAGTAAGTCCCACCCAGGTCTCTGCGGCTGCCGTACCATCTCTCCGGTGCTGACGAGGTCCCAGATTCGGCCCCTTCAAGAATGTCAAGGTGCGCTTCGCCGGCACCGTCCTGCCGGGCGAGACGCTCGTGACCGAGATGTGGAAGGAGGGCAACAAGGTCGTCTTCCAGACCAAGGTCAAGGAGACGGGCAAGCTGGCCATCGGCGGCGCCGCGGCTGAGCTTGTTGATGATGCAAAGAGCAAGATCTAAAGCGAGGGAACCAAAACGGGCGACAAGATCGACACGAAGGATGGCATCTCGTGCTTTGGGAAATTGTATCGGTGTATTGTATGAGTAGTACTCTGCCATTGCTTGACACTATTTTCTATTGTAAATGGCATATGTCATCAACTCAAGAAATCTATTACTTCTCTTGAAAATTAAATCTCTCTCGTCTTGACGGCGGAGCTCGTACCGAGGACGGTATGAGCTATCTCCACGCGATGCCTGCAATGCTGGTCATGGAATCTATGAGTCTGTGCTCCTGAATTATGCTATGTGCTATAACGCCGAGCAAGGCTATGCATTTACGAAAGTCAAACCTGTATCCACCAGCCGATCCATTACGCCGAGTATTGGGACCCCGCCGTTGGCTTCCGTGCCATATGCCCTGTACTGTCTTGAGTACCGATTGTTTGATTGCTAGTTGCTGAGAATGTCCGCAGAAATGGAAAGAGTAGTGGAAAGTTGTAGGTTGTCACCCCGTCGAGGCCGACCCTCACGCAAAGAGATTTCCGACAACGATATCGCATACCTCGGCGATAGTTGGGAACCTCCCATGAACCAAAGCCGCCTCAAACCCCTGGTCCTTCCTCTTGACCGCGACGCCCGTCTCGAGGAACGCCATCTCAGCCCCACTCAACTCGCGATTCTCCGTCTCCTTCCACTTCCTCTCCACCTCCTCCTTCGCCTTCCGCAGTACGGCATCGGTATCCTCCTTCTCCCAGAGGTTACACTTATTGCAGCTCGTACACGGTCGCCCGTCGCCCTGCGGCCTGAAATGCTGGCAGAAGTGCTGGTAGCCCGCGTCTTCGCCTTCCTGCCCGCCTATGTCGCGTCGACACACGTAGCACATCTTATACCCGCACTGGCAGGTCATCTTGTTGCAACCCGCGGTCTTCACGAAGGAGGCGTTGCAGCGCGGACATACCCGCTTGACGGCCATGCTCATGGCCTGTTCGACCTGAGTGCGCAGAGCGACGAGACTCGACTCGTGGCATACGTGGATATCCACCCAGGCTTTGCCACAGCTCAGACACGACGCCCTTCCACACGATGGGGACTGGCATGTGAACCGTAGCCCGCGCTGGCGGCGTCGGTGCCTAGCGATGCTGGCGCGGAGTTCCGCCACAACCCGATCCCCAAATGTCTGCTCCGAGCTAAAGAGCAGCGCGAGGAAGAGCGAGAGCAACGTCAGAACGAGCAGCAAGGGCGTGCACACAATTGCGAAGGAGATGAGGACGACGTTATGCAGGTTCTCAACCCTGAGGCGGAGCCGGCGCTCGCCAGGGGCCACGTAGATGTCGTCCACCTCAGCGTAGTCGCAGAAGGGGCAGCGGACGACGGGAAGCCCCGACGCGGAGAGGCTGTGGTCGGCGAGCCGCTGTTCGAGCTTGAGCATGATCGAGGCACCCTTCTTCACGCCGAGCATCGCGCGGTGCATCTGATCCGAGGGGATACAACCGTCGCACGGGTCGGCGCTGGCGGTTGTGGGCACTGCTGGACATCTGAGTGTACCGGTCCGCGCGATGATCGATCTTGCCCAGCCTTGTCCGAAGATGGCCTCGTTGATGGAGAGTTGCACGCATCTGATGCATATCATGTGCCCGTTGGTGTTGCAAGCAGTAAAATCCTCGAATGGGCTGTCGGTAAAGCAACAGCAGCACTCGTGGGTCTGGTTCTCTGCTTCTGCCTCCTCCAGATTCATGGCTGCAGCGCATTTTAGGTCCTCCTCCTCTAGCTTTTCTCTGGCAGACCTCTTCAGAGGCACCACCAGCTCCTGAAACAGCTCGCGATCGAGCTCTGCGCTGCCAGTGGATCTGATAGACGGTACAATCGACCCTTGGCCTGTAGATTTCCAGACGACCAAGGGATGGTCATCTGCTTCTGTCGATGTCGCCGTTTTTCTCCGATACAGCAGTAAAGACGACAACGTGAACCTCCACGACTTCTGTGAGAGTTCCACGAGGGTCCGCCTTGCTTCGAGGTACGAGTAGTTGGACTCGGCGAGAACAGCGTTGATTGTTGACCGGGACAGGCCCTTGAATTCATGCCAAGCCAGACCTTTTGCCGCCGCTATGTACTCGGGGCTCCTGAATGTCTCAGCAGGAGGCACAAGAGCGGTCTTGTCGCCTGCCCGAGATGTGGCTTCTGTGGAATCACCGTTGCTCCTCCAGCGACCCTTGACCCATCCAACCCTGTTCTTTAGCAGCGCGTCTGCGACCACGGCGAGCATAGACTCCTGGTCGAAGCTGGAGAGCATCTCTCGAAAGACCTCGATCTGAACGTCGGGGAAGACGGCGGCGAGCACCTCGAGGCTGTTGTTCAAATCGCGCAGGTCTGGGGGCTCCGAAGAAGCAGGCAGGAGTTGCGAGTCATCGTAGATGTACTCGCCCGCCTTGTCGGGGCCTGGGGAGGACGAGCTCATTGTTCGCTTCTTGCCGGGTCGTGGTGCTGGGCTGGAGTGCCTCTTAGATCCTCCCCTATCCCCGGAGCCATGCAGTAGGGCCGAGAAAACCATGTTGAGCGAGTGTGGTGCTGGGACGCCCAGAAGATCGAGCGTCACCGCGACGGATGGGTCATGCTGTTGCTGTTGTGGTTGTCCGCCTCTAGGGGACCACTTCTGCAATGGGTGAGCTCGTCTCCAACAAGTTTCGAGCCGTGAACACGGGAGGTTAAGCCCAGTCTACCATCTGTGGCTGCTCTTTGCTGGTTGGTTCTCGAGAAGGCGGAGTGGAAGAAGGGCACGCGTGTCTTTGACGAGCACGGAGCGATCACCGGTTTCTTTGGTTGTTGAGGGACAGGTACCTCCGTACTGGGGCCCGAGGACCCCGAGGGCAATTACACCATGTACGTCCGTACTATGTACGTCCGTACTGTGTAGGCTGTTATCGATAGCCAGCCCTGGGGCCAAATCTGATCCACTGAATACCAGAATACTTGTCCGCAGGCGATTTCTGAGGGTAAACGCGGTAGTACTCGTACCATAAAATTCATTCTACGTAGCGATAAAAAGTCGTCTTCCAGCCTTGTGTAAAGCTTCCCCCCCCCCCCCCCAAAAAAAACCCCCAAAAAACCACCAGCTTTAGAACCCAAGCTATGAAGATCAAAGCAAGGGCAGAGAGGTGGGGAGCCTCCACAGCGGTACCATAGTCCTATGGTAGCAGCTGGGATTCAGGGATCATACAGCACCTACTATGTACCTTACCTGTACCGCATCTTCAGGCTCCCATTGGGTCTTCTTGCTTGTGTTCTTGACAAGATCCACAAGACAGCGAACTCGGCCTTCTCACCAACTCGACCGGGCCTCTCCTCGACTGACCGGTTGCTGTCTGCGGGTCTGTAATGTTTGCCTATGCAACGGCGCACAAGGAAACGTGGACTACGGCACTAGTATTCGATGTCGACCGGAGGGCTCCTGAGCGTTCAAGCTGGTGGCTCGAAGCATAGGGGCTCGAGGCAAGGCTCGCAACCGCTCCACGGAACCTATACATAGGCTGATTGCAGAGAAGTATTCCCCCGGGACCATCTCTGCTCGAAAGCGTTGGATGATCGCACCTGGGCTGCGGACCACCTGTGCGTGCCAGCCTCGGCCAGCCAGTCCAGTCGACAGTGGATAGCCCATCTTCTTCTTCCGGGTCATCCGACTGCAGCTCACCGCAGAAAAGCCAGCCTCTGTCGCAGAAGTCGCTTAGCATGTTCGCGGATATACCATCCCGGCTGTCCCGCGGGCGTCGATAGCCTTCTCGCGGTGTGGTCTACCACATCAGCACCCAGGGCGGCCCATCCCCACCATACTCACCGTCTGACCATGAACCTGCGTCACACGATCGCCAACTGCTGTGTATTGGCCCACCCGTACCTGACGCTTACAGCACGCAAGTCGGTGAGGCTGTGGTCGGACCCAGCCTTATTGAAAGGCCCCTCGTGGTTGTGGAGTGCCGCGTGCAGCGGAGTGGACCCGCGGGCTTCTCGGACCAGCTGAGTTTCGGGTTGCAACATCACCATCCGGTCCATCAGCTATCGCTAGTACTCATGACCCTGTTACATAGTACCTGTCTGGCTGTCAGGTCGACGGAAACAGGGAGTGGCGCACGAGACCAAACCGTTCCAACGTGGACTGGCAGATTCCTGACCGATCGAAACTAGGAGTTCACCACCAGACTCGATGGTTCGAAAGTTGGAAAACCCTCCTACTTCTGCAGCTGAACCCCTCGCTGGCTCGGAACTCCCTACCTCGGAAGGTTCTACAACATCCAGGGGGACCTCGACTCTGATATGCGGGTCCGTCTTCCAGGACCCTGCCTGCTCGCTGCCACGGACGGTCCGCTGGCCCTCTGACAAAACTTGGCAGGCTGCTGACAGGCTACAGCCCTACCGTGCTGTGTGTTCGCAAGGGCAGCAACGGGCGGCTGCTTGGGTCAAGAGGCTCCGTCAGTCCGCAGAGACAATGCGACCAGCCGTTGGGCCAAGTTCCCATGCCAGCAGAGGCATTGGTACCACCGAAGCAAGAGGTCATCGAGGCGCGTGCGCAAAGGCATCCATTCTCTCTGTACGGAGTACCATGCACCGGTCGATTCATTGGCGATGGCCTGGTCACGACAACCACACCTCTTATGCAAGATCCCTGTCCCCGCCTTTTCAGGAGCGGCCCACGGTGGCTTCTCGATCGTCAAGGGTTCCTCAAGTATCGCCGGCTTCTTTCCCCGTCATCTCTAACAAGTGATGAAGAAGCAAGGCAGTCAAACTCCGTCTGAACAGAGGTTATTCTCGCCAGGAAGGCTGCCATGCGCAGCTGGACGGGATGACAGCAGAAGAAACCTTTCTAATTTTTTACTTTGCGCCCGGAGGCGGGCCGCGATCGACCAGGTAAGCCAGCACATTGGTTAGGAGAAGACCTAAGTGTGACCTTGAAGGGGCTAGGGTCCGGCTGGCGGTCGGTGGTGTCTTAGCAGGCTCACCGCCCATCTTGCTCAGAAGTTTCGGTCAACTCTCTACGCGGCCGGGGGCCAGCTTCGTTTTTCCTTTGTCAGTTCTTCTAGCCCGTTTGAAAATGTGCACTTGCTCAGAGCTCGGGCCGAGGAGGCACTCCCCTAGCGTTACGTAGCTGTTCCTTGCGCTTGACCTAGCGCTCCACGGCGTGAGGGCCCCTGTGCGCACTGGCGGTAGGTCCATGGTCTGATCCCATCCACGTCTGTTCTTTATGTAGGTACATTCGCCCGCGTTGTCAAAATCTTCACCTGCCCTCGCCCTTTTACCACTTCTGCTCCGTCTTGTACCTGGACTTGCCGTCCTCCTTGCCTCGGCCCTACCACACCTGCGTCGGACCACTAAGCCCAAGCCCCTGACCGCCCTGTGGGAGCTGCAGCCGGTCAGGCATGGTCCATCCTACATCATGGAGTCCCTTCCTGTAGAGCTGGTGCGGCTCGTGTATGAGTACTGCGATCCGGAAAGCATCAGGGCTCTGCGTCTTCAGTCTCGAATCTTTGGTGCCATCGGACTGGACTACCTAATCGGCGAGCATGTCAATGTTCTCGGCTGGAAGATCTCGAGACTGCATTCCATTTCGACACACGAGCAGCTCAAGAGCCGCATCTCGTCCGTCACGCTCAACTTCACCGAGGTCGACGAATACACGGCTAGGCATGCGTCTTTCTTCCATCACTACCTCGAGGAGCCCGAGGAGCGGAACGACCGGCTTGCCCACTCCTGGGCACAGTATTACGAGGCCGACAAGCGTCGCAAGGCGTCGCCCACGTTCGACAGCCGGCCAGACTTGGTGTTGGAAGCATTCAGGAATCTTCCAAACTTCACAGACCTCGAGGTCACCTTCACAAAATGTCCCTTCCATGTCGATGTGCTAGAGCAGGTGTTCAAGGGCTTGCCAAGCTGCAGAAAGATGGATCGGGAACAAGCGGCCAAGAATCTGGCCCTCATCGCCTCCGCGCTGAAGGAGACAGACTTGTCCTCGCTCACGATTGACCGATTCCCTCTCGAGATATTGAGGCTGCCGGATGAGAGACGGCGCTGGTTCGATTGCGTCTCGACGTCCTTCTCGCGACTATCGACCCTCAACCTCACCATTGACCCGTCCGCGCTGAAGCTGCCGGCCCAGCGGTTCAAGGCCATCAAGGGCCTGGGCAGCATCCTCCGCTGTGCCACCAACGTCACCCACCTCAGCTTGGCATTCCACACCTACGGCATGCCCAAGCATAAGTTTATCATCTGGTTCGACACGCTGCTGGAGGGCTTCACCTTCGAGAAGCTCAGCGACCTGAAGCTGGAGGGCATCTCGTGCGACGAAGAGGACCTGCGGGACTTCCTCCTCCGCCATGCATCGACACTCGAACGGCTCCGACTCGGCGGGCGGGGACTAGCCAAGGCCTTCGAGGGCGGGCTGGGAGGCATCCACCTGTGCCGGGGTACATTCAGGGGTCTCTTCGCCTCGCTGCGGAACAGGCTGCCCAAGCTGGAGCGCGCCCACCTCGAGGGCGACTTCGAGTGCGTGGGCGTCGAGAGGTCGTCGAACGAGGCGTACAGCTTCCACGGGGTCACGGACGACAACTGGGAGAACATGGAGGACGAATGGCGGATGCGCCGTGCCATGGCATCGTCGGGCACGACGACACGGGACTGTCTGGACTTCGAGCGGTATCTTCTCCAGGGAGGAAAATACCCGGGGTCGGCTTCGGGTTCGCCCGCTGTTGTTGCGCCGGCGCAGTGATCAATGTTTGAACGACACAGTGCTAAAAGTACCACCACTCTGTTTCATAGACTTCCTTTACTAGACCTCAGCTCGGGCTACCTTACGACTCAACATCCTTTGGTGTACTGGAGTATGCTTACGGGGGTCATCGTCGGAGTTTTTCCTGCTCTCAAATATATATATATATAGAGATACATGCCATCATGGCGCCACACCAAGTATGTACTTTGAATGAATGATGATAAATAAAACGATTTGTTTCTGTGCAGCTGCCTCGATCCTGACATCTCGCCAACACCATCTCTCGTTTTTGACCATCGTCTCTGGGGATCTATTTCGACCCCTGCGCATATCTGTTCTCGCGAGGAAGATACCCAAATCAGCCACGCACGTGGTTATCTCGAACCAGCGACTTCCAGTAGGAATCTGTGGCGATCAGTCCATAAATAACAGGAGTCTGTCCTCGGATCCCATCATTGCAGTCTGCCGCACTGAGGGGCATGCCATGGAAAGGCTGCATTGGATATCCTTGCACTGCCAAACAGAGCCCATGCCGACACTACCAAATGTGCGTGGGATGATGAGCCGGGTTTGAAAATGGACCTGTTCTCCTCGTCATTGTGCATAGTAAGAGCACTGATATGATAAGTGGCAGACTTGTACGAGTTGCTGTGTTTGCCACAAGCAAGCCAGTGCACGACCCAAACCTGCTTTGGGCCTCCCGCGAACTAGGAATAGTGACGAGGATGACACTAAAACGGAGACGTCATCGCAGATCCCCTACGAGGAGTCGATAACCCGTTAAGTAACACTCGATCATTTATAGAGAGGTGAGACGACAGTCAATACTCGAGTGAGTTTGATTTCTTCTTCTTCTTCTTCTTCTTCTTCTTCTTCTTCTTCTTCTTAGGTAGTTCGAAAACTGCACAAACACTGTGTCGCCCGCGAGCAACAACGAACCCCCTTACGGCTTCAGAACTCAGCATCTTCAACACCAAGATGGAAACCACCTACCAGCTCCTCGTCGCTTTCCTCACCGTCGCTGTCCTCATGGCCGCGTCCGTGTATGCCTACAACGAGGGCTACATGGACCCCCTGATCGAGAAATTTGGGTACGTTGATCCCGGACCCGCCGAGACGCGGCACGCACACCGGCCGGAGTGGACGGTCTGGCTCGCCGGCGGAGTGACCTGGACGATAGGACACCCAGCTGATCATGGTAATCTCAACAGGGTCTACTTTATGAAGGCCGAGGCCGAGGCCGAGGCGAAGAAGATGGAAGCCCAGGGCCTAAAGAGGGGAGAGGACTTTGTTGACTGTAAGCAATGCCCGGCACCTTTCCTGATCCTGAAAGACCCGTCAACCACCGGGGCATTATGGTCCTCTACTATTCCTGGACGGCTGTCAGAAAGCTCGTCATATGTTGTTACTGGACCTTGTTTCTGCGCCGGACTCAACATAAGCCCCCAACCTCAACCACTATCTCACGGGGCCAAGGAGGAAAGGAAAAAAGAAAGACGAGTTTCAAGCTCAGGCTCACCTGAATGGGAAGGGGGGGGGGGGTGTTTGAAAATCTCTTCCTAGCCGCACCTCGAAGTACATTCTTGGCTCTTTGACACTGACACGGTTAACAGCTGAGCTGAAGGGCAACAAGCAAGCCGAGGAGATGGCGGCCGGCGTTGGCTCGTTCGGCAAGCTGAAGAAGAACCTGTAGACGACCACCCCGCATTGCTCGAGCGTTCGCACACGGCGGGGGCCGCGCGTAGGGCCAAGCGGGAAGCCGTCCCAAATTATCCGGCAGGACGGTAATGTGCCGCGTTGGGAAGTGTGAGGGAGGTGGAGGGGGCGAAGGTGCCGAGCGAATCGCTTCAGCGAACCGGTCTCTCTAGATTTCAGGGGCCGTTGGAGGCTGAAACATACAGTAGTGGTCTTTGCAGGTGCGAGCAGGTACCATAGTACGTTTATCCTCGTACCGTGGCCGCCGGTGAGTTCCGGCCTGCACGTACGGGATATGCCCCGGGGACCCGGGAATGCTGCAGCGTGTCGTCCCAACTACCTTGTAGCGTGCAGCTGATAATTTGAGCATGAGATGAAAGTTGACGGGTACCGACCGGAAAGGCCCAGTCCCGCCGCCGTCTGCTGCTGCTGCTGTGACATGTGGGTGACACTGGAAGGGCCCAGACCAGACGGCTGCTGTCTACTGCCAGACCGTACACTTGCGCACGCAGCCCCTTCCCTCGCCCCCTGCAGCCGGTCTATTCTTGGTCTTGTCCATGCCGTGCCTGTGTGCAGGACGGTGCGCGAACCGATGAGATTCAGAACGAGATTTGTGGCCCTGCCCGCTGCATGTGCACATCTGGGAACCGTTCTCGCGTCCGTAACCCCGTCCGGGAAATTTCAACATTCGTGAACGGCCACACTCCCCCCGCCCCTCTTCCTTTCAATCTATTGCTGTCTTGGGGGGTCGGGTCGCGCCAGCGTGAACGTTATGGAACCACAGGAGGGCCCGAGTTAATTAAGCCCCCGTGGCGGTGTCAGAAATGTCCGAGAGTCATGCGGCCGTCCGCACGTCGTGGCATCCGCATTGAGAGGAACACAGAGTGAGGGGAAGTTTGTATTGTTTTCAGGACGGGCTTGAAACTGGAAACGGGCTGTTTTGTCGAGATACCCCCCCAGCCCGGGCGATAATTCCCCGTCCTGGTCGGCATGGGATGGGGGCAGTACGTTCGACGCCGGCTCACGAGGGGTGCAGCGTACCTGTCCGTCTGGGGATTTACCCAGGCCATGGATACGTCCAGTTGCATACTGTGGTAAGTACTATGCGGTCTTTCAGAAGCTGGAACGGACCCCACGAGAGCCTGACCATAAGCAGACCTAGGCTATCTTAAACACTATCTGTCTCTTCCACCGTGATCCCACCCCCAGCCACTGCATCTACCACAGCAGGTGTCACCGGTGCGACCCTCTGGCCGGCCTGGGTTCTCTCTCTCTCTCTCTCTCTCTCTCTCTCTCTCTCTGTCGGGGGCCGCCCTGCCTACCATACCTGGGAAGTACTGCCGTGTATGTTTGTGCGCGGGATCGAGCCGGGGGCGGAGGTGTTCGTCGGGAGTCGACGCCGCAGAGGGCGGCGGGACCCGAGATTGGTACAACATGTGCAGGGCCCCGCACGGTCCCTGTAATGTACCCGAGTACATTCGTGTTCCTGAAGCGTGCCGTATGGTATGCGTGTGGGTGTGTCAGCCCTGGATGTGACCCCCGCAGGAGTGCACGTCTGGGCCCGACAGCGGTGGCACCTGTTGCTGGAGGGCGTACTAGTATAGTGTGCATGTAGGTTGGGGGGAAAAAAAATAGGTCCTTGGCCCCCGGCAGCTAACGCCAGGCCCAGCATGGGGCTGAAAGTGGGAGAGATCGCCGTGGCGGACGGGACCGTCGGAGATCGTGAGGTACGGTAATGGAGAGTGGCAGGCATGTCCAGGGTAGTACTGTATGGCAGGGCATCACACACACACACACACACAGAGAGAGAGAGGGAGAGAGGGAGAGAGGGAGAGAGGGAGAGAGAGAGAGAGAGAGAGAGAGAGAGAGAAGAAACGGGGCGCGTGCAAGGACGGGCGGGTGACGTGCATGCAGGCATGAAGGGAGACCCACCCTCATGAGATGATGGGGCCTCTCGGTTGGCGAGGAAGAGAGAGGCTGAGCGCGGCCAGAGTCTCTCGACAAGATTGCAGCTGTAATTACGGGTGGGAGGGGAGGGGGGTCGGCTGAGGAATGCAGACGCGAGAGTCTACATAGCAACAAGCCTCGAGGTGTCGACCCCGTGTCTGGGAGGATGAGCCTGCTCTCTCCGTCCCCCACGGTGTGATTCCCTCTTCTTCCCTTGACGACAACTCCTCAGAGGCCCGGGGTTTTCCTTGGCCCTTCCAAAGTTTTCTCCCTTCTCTCTTGTCTAGTTGGACTCTTTGCACACACAGGTCATTCATTACTATTCCCTGCATCGCCCGCCTCGTCATATCCGGGTCGGGTCCCGCCTTGTCCACTCGTCCTCGTCCTCGTCCTCATCCTCAGCCTCTCCATCTCCTCAACTGCCCTCACTCACCCACTGCCCACTGCCCACTGCCCACTGCCCACTGCCCACTGCCTCTCCCTCCTCCTGTCTATTTAGCCCGTCCAGACAGCCCGACCAGACCTGCACTGCGGGCACACACAGCCTCGGGCAGAGCTGAGCAGCCGATACGAAGCCAGGGCAGGCAGGCGACGACACCACCTTGCCCCGGGTACCTGATGCATCCTGCGCGTCGCCACCTTGTCAGGCACGCCCACCAATCCTCCTAATACCGGCGGCGGGTCTGATTAGCTAGCGCCAACCAGACCAACGTCCGTCCTGCTGCCAACCACTACGCCAGGGGGGACTCCTCCTCACACGACGTGATCGACGTCAGCCGACAGGTACACCTGGGCTGTCCGGCTGCCAGAGCTCGTCGGCCTCGTGTACCATCATGAAGATCATGCCCACAGCCTGATGCTTGACAGAACCTCCCGGCTCCCGACACCACCGCAGCTCCGGGCGACCCGGCAACCACCCACAGTCATTTAGTAATTCTTAAAAAACTTTGACCTGCGCTTCTCACCCCCGATTCCCTCTGGACCACTACAACCTCACCGGTACCTGTTCCCGACTGGCTAGTCATCATCTAGACCCAGCCCAGCCCAACCGAACCGCTCCCGACGACGAGAGCTTTTTTCCTACGCCAAAAGATTTTCACGCCCGTGTCAATCAATCTCTCTCTCTCTCTCGCCCCCCTCACACAGTCACCCCACCTCGGCATCCTGTCCTTCAGCCTTAGCGTTCCTACGACCTGGCTCTTGACGATTCATCCTTATCCTTACCCCCTCCCTCAGGCGGCTGCGGGCGTCGACCTGCAGCTATACAAAACACGGCCTCCGCCCCTGGTCTAATTTCCGTACCGACGCAACGCTCTGTGCGCCTTGGGCCTGTCGCCGCGCGCTTGGCCTCACCCGGACTGGGCCAGACGACACTAAGATAAACGCACAGTTCCCCAGCCAGAGAACAGACCGTCCACACAGCCCCAGTGGCGTTGCGGGGGCAGCCGTTGTGCTCTCCTATCCTCGGCGACCCGGGAGCCCCTCAAAGCTGTGCGACCTGCAGCTGCGAGCGTGCAACTCCTTCCTGTGCAACCGACATTGCTCCTGCGCCGCACCGCACCGGCGCTGCACTGCTTTACGACTTGGGGTCCCAAACAGGACAGGAGCGAGAGGGAGACCAGGAGGACCCATACGCTGCAGTTCTCCTCCGCCTTCTTATGTTGCCCATCTCCTTGACCACCCTCTTCATGGGCCTGAGCAGCCTACTCTGCACGGACACGCTCCGCAACCATGCAGCGCATTTCTGCCTTCTGGACATCGCGGGACAAGCCACCAAAGGGCTCAGGACCCGCCATCTCCGCCAAGGGCCCCGACCCCGTCGCCCGTCAACATGTTCGAGAGGACTACTGGCCGACCACCTTGGACCGGGAGACTGAAAAGGCCGCCCGCATCCTACACTCATTTTGCAGTATGTACATCTCCTCCTTCCGGGACCCTTCTTCGTCAATGGCTTTGCAGCCCTGGGGGGGGGGGGGGCAACGAGGGCGGGGCGTCAGCTAACATCCCGAACAGCCGAAGGTTACATAGCCCACCATGACGAATCCCCTGGCTCGCCCCGGTCTTCCATCTCGTCAGCACAGACCAAGAAGAAGATTCCGCCGAGGATAGTCCAGAACGCTGTCGGTCTTGCGATCTTCTCTTGTATGAGGTCTGGGCTGTGGAAGAGCGGAAGTGGCGGCAGCGGGATCCTCATCGCCAGGAAGTCGGATGGGAGGTGGAGCCCTCCCTCGGGGCTGCTTCTCCACACGGCCGCGCTCGGCTTCGTCATCGGCGTCGACGTCTATGACTGCGTCCTGGTCATCAATACGATGTCGGACCTGGAAACCTTCACCCGGTCGAGTACCACTCTCGGGGCCGATGTCGAATTGGCCGTCGGGCCGGTCATGGCGGCTGGCCACCTGGAGAGTGAGGTTCAGGGTCGGGACCTGGGGCGCACGGTCTTGACATACGTCAAGGCCAAGGGCGAACACCGGGCCGTTAACATCGACGGGTCGCTGGTCACGGAACGCGTCTCTGAAAACCACACGTTCTACGGCCGGGCAGCCTCCGTCCTCGATATTCTTGCCGGACAGGTCCCGCACAATGACTCTGCGGAGTTGAAGACACTATACGAAGTGATCAAGTCGGCGGAAGGAAGGGTAGATTTCGACGCCCCGGTGCTCGAGAAGCTCGCGTTGCAACCCGCTCCAGGCGATGCTCTGATAGAAAACCCGACGGCAGTCTTATTACCACCCCTGTCGCCAGGACCGCCCTCGTTTGGCGTGCCGGATGCCGAGGACCCGGATCCGTTTGGTGTGAAGGCACTCGAGATGGCGGGGCTTGAGATTAGGGAGGCCGGGTCCAGACTACGGCCTTCGAGCAGCCACTTCGAGTACAACCCGAGCCCGACGAGCCCCCTGTTTGGCCAGTTCAACCACCGGCAGAGCTCCGATACCTTTGTCACACAGAGCAACAGCAACAGAGCTAGTTACATGTCCAACAGGTCGAACAAGACGAACCTGAGCCGTATGACGGATGCCTTCACCCAGACAACGGTCGACACCCGCGGGACAACGCCGACTTCTGACGACGGCCACGACCGGGCCTCCGTCGAAAAGCTGCCGGTAGTGTTCGAGCCTGAGGAGGTCGATTATACCCAGGTAGACGATAGCGCCATCAAGCGCTGGAGCCAGGAAGAGCACTCAAATGCCGCGTCCAACAGCGTTGACCAAGGAGCACAATCTGTCCCGATGGAGGAAGTCGAGACCGTCGAGAAGATTCCGGAGACAACCAAGGGTGTTGCCACCGCGGCCGCGAATAAGGACCCGGCTGGCAGCTTCGTTGATGAGCGAGATGAGGATGCGGACGACGAGGACGACGATTCTGAAGGCGAGATCGGCCTCGATACAATGGATGAGGACGAGGATCGGGACGACGGGGACGACGACGACGACGACGACGACGACGAAGAGGAGCCGATTGTTTATGAGGTCTACGAGGCCAAAGCGATTCAGCCAGCTCGTACCGCCGTAATGCCGTCCCAAGTTACACACGCTAAGGGAGCGCTTGTGAACATCCCAAAGCGCGTTGCGCCGCCAGTACCCCTGAGGAGCCCGGCCCGATCCAGCAGGAGTGAGTTCGGCGACATCCCGGCCAAAAGTCCTCTCAGAGACTCTTTCCAGTCGGTCCAGTCAACGCGGCCAGGCTCGGGTGCCGAAATAATGAGCATGGACGGAGTCGTAAACTCCGCCAAGACAGAGATCGCAGCCCACATAACACCGGCAAGCCCGGTGGACCACGAGGCCGAGACACCAGGATCAGAAAGGCGTCTCTCCGAAGACGGTCAGCGAGATGCCTCCATCCTTGACAGGGACATCGATAATCGCATGAGCATGGAAGACATCCCGAAAACGCCGTCTACGTTGCAGACCTCGGGGCATACGTCCTCGGGGGATGAGCGGGAGCCTCATACACCAAAGCCCGAGGACGAACTTGTTGCAGCCGAGGAAGACACGATCTCTGAGAAGCTCTCTCACGAACAGGCGAGGCGAAGTCTGATCGTGGAATCGAGCTGATCAAAAGCGACTGTTTATATGAAATGAACTCGGCGCCGGATTTGGTTGAAGGGAATTTTTGGGATGGCTGCAATGGTGGGCACGGGTTCTAATGCGGGCGTTGGCGTTCATGTGACGGTGCGGCGCCTGCCACAAGGTCAAAAATCATTGTCATGGGGCTTCTCGACGATGGAGCAGATGAGATGGGTATGGGCAGTGGTTATGTGTAATGTCTTATGTCTTTGCATCGCTACAGGGCATCGCTCCCTCTTTTGGTAGCCGGCTATTATACCCAAGACTTTTTACCACCTTCAAACACCGCAGACCGAGCGCACCGTGACTGGACTTAGCCTATCCGCCTGTCAGGGCCACGGGCTAGTACATAGTGATATGATGAAGACTCTACACTTCTCCTCAGGCGGCTTTGGATGGGGATACAGAGAGCAGCAGGCAGGACCCGCCGGGGGGGGGGGGGCGGCGCTGTCGAGATGCCCAAAGCCCCGGGCCAAGGGTTAGGGTTCTGCGAGCTCAGCCCGAAGCTCCCATCCCGCCTCCAAAATTCCCCAGCCAGATCGCGACGCGGTACCCGACAAGAAGCAGCTCGAGCCCCAATCCCGACGATACCACGCTTCCCCCCGCAGGCCACAGCCACGATGTCGTCCTCGACGAAATGGAGAGAGGAGCAGGTCCTCGTGATCTGCCCCGGGTCCTCCACCACCATGGCCCAGCTCGGCTGCAGCGAGCTCACGCCGCCGTCGCAACGCTTCCCGACGCGCATGTTCAGGGATGAGGAGACGGGCGAGTGGAGGCCGTATCACACGTACAAGAGGAAGAAGAAGACGGCCGGTGGCGGCGCCGATGGCAGTGCTGATGGGGCCGCAAATGGCGGGGCGAAGAAGGACGAGGAGGACGAGTATGAGCTGGTCGAGGATCCCGATTCTGACGAGGGCGCGGTCTACCCTATACAAGGTATGTCGTCGAGAGACCGGTTGTCCGGCAGGCGATTCCAGCCTTCCGGCGACAGTTGTGCATGGACCGCGCAGGCTAACACGCCCTCAAAGGCGGCTGCATAGTCCACATGGACGCCTTCCTCGCCTTCCTCGACCACGTCCACAGCATGCTCACCACCACCTACCACAACACCCCCATCGTCCTCATGGCATCGCCTCAGTGGACCCGTCCCCACTGTGAGGCCATCGCTAGGTACATCTTCGAGAAGACGCGGACCCCTGCGCTCTGCCTCATCCACTCGGGTGTCGCGACGCAGTACGGCCTGCGGTGGCCCAGCATGACGGTCGTCGACATCGGCTACGAGAAGGTCGACGTCACGTGTCTCCACGAGAACCGGGTGGTCAGCCACAGGGACGTCCTCGACGTTGCGAACGAGGGGGCGATCTCGGGCGGGGAGGTGTTCACGAGGAGGTTGCTGGAGCTGTTGAGGGAGAGGGAGAAGGAGTTCACGCACGAGATGGCCGAGCAGCTGAAGAAGAGCCCGATCTGTGAGGTGCTGCCGTACGCAGCGGACCAGCCCGAGCTGATGGAGCTGCCGACCGCATCCCCATCTCAGCCGAGCGCGCCCTCGGGGTCTGCGTCCGCGCTGGCGCCTGCGGCTGCTGCGTCGGGGACCACGGTTGGTGATGCGCTCGCGGCTATGGACGGAGACGACGCCGACGACAAGAACGGCGATAATGATGGTGTCCTCGACATCGCGAACATCGTTACGAGCGGCCAGACGAAGGAGTTTCTGGCGAAGAAGGAGAAGGAGAAGGCCGAGAAGGCAAAGGCTGGCAAGAAGGGTAAGGGTCCGGAGGCTGCCGATGCGAACAAGCCGACCCGGTTGCCAAACGCCAAGAGGCTGAGGAACACATTCCACTACGAAGAGATCATCCAGGAGGAACCATCTGTGCCGGCACCCAAGGCCAATGGCGCCTCGAGGCAGGAGGAGGAGGAGGAGGAGGAGGAGGAGGAGGAGGGGGGGGAGGAGGAGGAGGAGGAGGAGCAGCAGCAGAAGCAGGAGACTGCGCAGCCTGCTGCCGGGAAGGAGCCGAAGCCAGACGCACCGGCTGCGGGAGAGGAGAAGCCGAAGGAGCCACAGTCGAGTGCCGACCCCGTCAAATTCGACAACTTCCTGCCACCTCCAGAAGCGACACCTGCGCCCGCGGTGCCGTCAGAACCACAAGCAAGGCGCGTTCGGCGCGACATCGAAGTCGGTCTGGAACGCTTCACCTTTGCCGACCGCAAGGAGATCGACCGCATTGCCACTGCCATCTATGAGGCCGTCCAGAACATCGGCGAAATGTACATGCGGCCGGCATGTTGGGAGAACATCGTCTTCGTGGGCAATGGCAGCCGCATTCGCGGCCTGAAGGACAACATTGTGCAGACGCTGACATCGCGATATCTGATCTCGCCCAGCAGCGCAACCATGTTCACGTCAGAGCTGCCGTCTAACATGGCGACACCATCGGGCACGGGCAGCCAGACCCCCACGGGCAGCTTCTCGGGCCCGCCGCACACGATGCCGCTGGGGGCGGGCCCATCGTCCGGCGTCAACCCGCTGCTCCAAGCCGCGACTACGGCCTCGCTGCAGCAGGCCCAACAACACCCCGGCATGATGACACCTGGCGGGGCCCCCGGGTCGCAGTCGGGCGAGCTGATGCCGTCTCACCACTTCCACAGCCAGACACCGACGTCGATCAAGGTCGCGCCCACACCAACGTACCTGGCCGAATGGACCAAGCACGGGTTCGAGGAGTCCATGTTCCTGGGGTCGCTTGTCGCCGCGAGGTTGGCGTTCTGCGTACACAATATCGACGCCCAGGGGCTGGAGGCGCAGAGGCTGATGAGCTTGAACCGGGTCAATTACAAGTGAGTGTGTCACATGCAGCCTCCCCCACGCGCAAAGACAAGGCCGTATCGATACTGACTATTGCCCAGTGAGCTCGGCCCCAAAGGCATTCGGACGCATTCGATGCTGGGCTAGAGGCACGGCGTAGGAGCGACCGCTCCTAAGAAGTAAAAGTCGGTTTTGATGCGGTCGGAGTTACGTCCTCGGTGGTCTCCCAGGGTTTGGAAGGAGTTTAGGTGAAAGCAGGGCGGCCCTGTATTTCCCAAGGACGGATCATATGCGAAACCGCTGCCTGCTTGGGCTGCACGCCCAGTTGAAGATGGCAGGATGGGAGGCGGGGGGGGGGGGGGAGGGACGATGTTCGGTCCATGAGAGACGACATGTACAACAATAATAAGCAAGCTTCACCACGTGCAGCATGGTATAATTGGATGAGGACAATGCTGATGCATATTAACATGATCCATGTACCTGTTGGGCCTGTGAGTCAATGGGACTACGGGACCAGGAGAAGGCATGCCAGACCTAAGAGTCATCGGTTCCAGGCCGAAGCCAGATTCTGATTTTAAAAAGGGCCAGCCAGCCGCAAGTCTCATCCGCCATCCAGCCTCTCTCTCTCCCCCTCTGTCTGTCTCTCTGGCCATTGTCAAATATTTCGACTTCAGTAAAAACCTCATCGCAATGGCATCATCTCCCGCCCCCTCTCGAAGACTGATCAGTCCTGGCAGCGCCTTCGAGGCGCAGATAGGCTACCCCAGGGAAGTGGTCGACGGGGACTTCATCTTCGTCTCGGGATGCACAGGGTAAATAACAAACGAATCCCACCCGGTTTTCTTGTCTTCGCGCCCCGTGGGTCCCCCGCCCCCCCCCCACAACCACCCTCTATCCCAAGCCCCTCACGAGCGACGAGGCCTCGGGTGGGTGGGTGTGTGTGTGTTGACCCTACCTGGCCGTGCCAAGCACTTGACTGACCCCGCGATCAAAAAGATTAAAAAAAAAAAACCAAAAAAAAAAAACCAGCTACGACTACGGGACCCAGACTATCTCGGGCGACGTGGCCGAGCAGGCGGAGCAGTGCATGCGCAACATCTCGGCGGCGCTGCAGGAGGCGGGGCCGGGCGTGGGCGACATCGTCCGTGTGCGGTACGTCCTCCTGGACCGCGACGACTTCCCCGGGACGTGGCCCGTCCTGCGGCGGTGGCTCGGCGAGGCCCGGCCGGCGGCGACGATGGTGGCGGCGGGCCTGATGGAGGAGGCGATGAGGATCGAGATCGAGGTCACTGCGGTCAGGAGGATGGGGGGGGACGACGAGGAGGGGCAGCACCGGGGGCGGCAGCAGCAGCAGCAGCAGAAAGGGGTCCGTCCTAAGCGGTCTTGACACACCTGCAATGTAATGAAACGGGGGCTCACCTGGGGCCGGTGAGTTGGTCTTGGAGTTGGGGCCCGCGGGGGGGGGGGGGGGGCGAGGGCGCAAGGTTGTGTCTAGGTCGCCGAGGGCCCCAGCTTTCCTAGGCCCTGGCCACAATATTTTTTATACTATGCCTCGGGCGGGTCGCCGAATGCTGGGTCACGCGGGTGGCTGCAGCGGGATCAGAGATCTGCTGGGTTTTCCTCGTCGCATCCGAGACAAAGGGCCCTTTAGGTTAGGACTTGGCGCTGGTCGACATGGTCCCGGCGGGCCGGTAACGCGCCTTTGCCCGTGTGTGGAGGAGGTCGTTGAGACAAGCAGAACGGCCGTACATAGTATCAAGGGCAGCTGGACCTCTCTGGGCTGGGGGCGGGTGGCGGGGGGGCGAGAGGTTGCTCGACTTCTTGTCATGAGATGACAAAAACCCTGCAGAAATCCTCTGAACCTCCTCTTCCTCCTGGTCCTCCTCCTCGGCGTTCATCAAGGGCTCCACACCGGCTTTTCCTGCTGGAAAGGCTAGCATGGCCCGGGCGAAAGGGATGGTCGCTATCCACCCACCAGGGACCCACGCCCCCAAGGACCGGCGACCACAAAGAGCATGATCTCTGGTGGAGGGGGGGGACACTCCTGGGTCGGCAGGCCAGATATTTAGTTCTCGTTGCTGCTGCCCTCTTTGTTCAGGCTTTCTTCTTGCGACAAGCCCCCTTTCCCGGGCTTCCTTTTTTTTTTCTTTTTTCTTTCCTTTCCTTCTTTTCCTTCTCAGCCAGTTCTGTGTAGATAAACTTTCGGGATATGAGTTTGAGAGGTTCGGGGATCCGGAGGGAGGAAGAGAGAGACCATGGACACGATCATCACCGGCTCGGCCTTTGGGGCCGGCCTCGTCGCCTCGGGCATGTTTCAGCCCTACCTGATAGCCTCGCAGTTCACGTTCCAGAAATGGAACATGGCGCAGACGTTCCTGACAGCCACGGGCTGTAGTGCGTAAGTACACAAGCGCCGAAGCCCACCGGCAGCCCGTCCCCTGCTCCTCCCAGAGACCTGACGGTGCTCTATAGCCTCTGCGTCGAACTCCTCCGCCGGCTGGGCCACCCGGTACCGCCGCCCCGGTCCTGGTCCCCCACCGGCATCACCGGGTCCGCCGTGGACGGGAACGTCCTCGGCGGCCTCATCCTCGGCGTGGGCATGTCCCTCTCGTCGTCGTGCCCCGGCATGGTCTTCCCGCAGATCGCACTGGGCATCCCGTGGGCGCCCGCCATCATCGCGGGGGCCTCCGCGGGCGGCATCTGCTGGGCCGCGGTCCTCCGCCCCTGGACCGCGGCCAGGCGGGAGGGGAGGGCGGCGGCCGGGAGACGGCCGGCGGAGAGCCTGGCAGGGGCCCTGGGCACGAGGCCGGCCACCGCGCTCCTGGCCTACGAGGCCGCCCTCGCGGCCGCGGTGGCCGCCATGGTGGCCGCGCCGGCCCCCTCGGCCCCGTCGCCGGTCCACCCCGTGGCGGGGGGCCTGGTCATCGGCGGCGCGCAGGCGGTCTCCCTGCTCCTGCGCGGGTCGCTCCTGGGAGTGTCGACCTGCTACGAGCAGCTGGGCGACTGGGTCGTGTGGCTGGCCGGGGGGCGGAGGAGGAGGCAGGCCCGGCCTGGGATGTCCGCCGTGCTGTTCCCGGTGGCGATGGTGGCCGGCGCGTGGCTGCTGGCCCGCCTGAGGCCGGACCTGGTGCCCGGCGCTGCCGCCCCGGCGGGCATGGGCCCGACGAGGGCCTTCGCGGGCGGGTTCCTCATGGCCGTGGGTTCGAGGATGGCAGGCGGGTGCGCGTCGGGGCACGGGATCAGCGGGATGGCCCTGATGTCGACGTCGAGCTTCGTCACGATGGCGTGTGTCTTTGCGGCGGCGGCGGCGGCGGCGTCTCTGGGCTGACGGGCGAGCGTGAGGGTATCACCCCGGCGCGGGATCTATACACACACACACACACACACACACACACACACACACATATATATATATATATATATATATATATATATATATGTATGTATGTATATATTTGGGACATGGGAGACATTCGCCCCAGGCTGTGTGTGTCCATATCCCCCGGCTCCCGGCTCCCGGCTCCGGGCTGTGCGGCTGTGGCCCGAGGGGCGCCCCCGCAGGGCCACGGCAGAGCACGTGCCTCGGCTCTCTAACCGAGGCTCGCGGTGCAATGGTGCAGAAGTGAACATCAAGTGTCGGCTGGAGTAGAGGTGTGACATCCTCCCGTGCACACATCCTGTCCTCACATTCTGCCCTCGGCCCGGGCTGATCAATAATAATACCTCGTCTCTCCTTCGCCTTTATCTGCTGGGTCACTACCACCCTCTGAAGCCGTACGGCCACAGGACCACAGACGGACTCGCAGCACCCGAGGTTCCCATGCCGCCCAGGATGCCTGTCGCCCTGACGATAAAGAAGATTGATGGGCAGCCGGGCAAGGTGTACTATCCGTTAGTCCTCCGTAAGCCCCGGCTCGGGCTGAGACAGGTCTGGCTGACATGTGTTCCAGCCTCCAGCTCAAGGAGGTGCCCATGCCGAGCCCGGGCCCGCGACAGGTCCTCATCCGCCTCAACGCCGCGGCCCTCAACCACAGGGACCTCTTCATCAGGCAGCACCTCTACCCGGGCATCTCCTTCGCCCACCCCATGCTGGCCGACGGGCAGGGCACCGTCGTGGGGTCCGGCGCCCAGTGCACGCGCGGCCTCCTGTCCAAGGACGTCATCATACTCCCCCTGCGGGGCTGGGACGCGCACCCGGACGGGCCTGAGGACCCCGGGCGGTACGGCGTGATCGGCGCGACGCAGCTGTGCGACGCGGGGACCGCGCAGGAGTACCTGGTCTGCGGCGAGGACGACGTCGAGGTCGCGCCGCCGCACCTGTCCGCGGTCGAGGCGGCGGCGCTGCCGCTCGTGGGCCTCACGGGGTGGAGGGCGCTGGTCACCAAGACGGGGGACAACGCCGGCCGCGGGCGGAACATCCTCGTGACGGGCATCGGCGGCGGCGTCGCGCTGCAGGTCCTGCAGTTCGCCGTCGCGCTGGGGTGTAACGTGTACGTCACGAGCGGGGATGCGGCCAAGATCGACAGGGCAGTCAGGATGGGCGCCAGGGGCGGCGTTTCCTACCGGGACAAGGGCTGGGATAAGCTGCTGTTGAGACAGCTGCCGGAGGACAGGCCCTTCCTGGATGCGGTTATCGACGGCGCCGGGGGCGATATCGTCAGCAGGACGGTGAGGCTGCTCAAGCCGGGAGGGGTCATCTCGCAGTACGGGATGACGGTGTCCCCGAAGATGGAGTGGTCCATGCCGGCGGTGCTGAAGAACATCGAGCTGAAGGGCAGCACAATGGGCTCGAGGCACGAGTTCAGGGAGATGATCAGGTTCGTGCGGGAGAGGCAGATCCGGCCGGTCGTCAGCCGGGTCGTGAAGGGGCTGAAGAACCTGGACGACATCGACGGTCTCTTTGTGGACATGAAGGACGGGAAACAGTTCGGGAAGCTGGTTATTGATATCTCGGCGGAGACTGGGGTGTCCTCGAAGCTGTAACCTATACCTGTACGAGTAGAGTAGCACGAGTCTTGCTCGGGTCACAATGTTTTTAAGGCAGAAAGACAACAAGTTGGCCTGTACACTGGCCGGGTATCGAAAAGGCCCATGCGAGGTCCACCGGGGGGGGGGGGGGGTAGGAGACCCAGGGTCCAGCGGCTCAGCTCGTGGCCTCCTTGTCCTTCCTCCTCCTCTTCGCTTCCTGCCCCGGCTCCTCTGGCGGGACAAACTCCCGCTCCCGCTCCCGCTTCTTCTCCTCTTTCCTCTGCCTTGCCTTCTCCTCCCGTCCTGCCCTCGCTGCCCGCTCCTTTGCCTGCTTGCCCAGGAAGTACTCGCCGCTCTCGATCTGGAGGTCCACCTTGCTCCTCTCGGGTGCCGGCGGGAACGCCGTGTACACCTTCCTGCTCTTGTCCGTGACGTTGTGCGGAACCCGCCGCTTGCTCAGGTTCTTCTTGAAGTGGGGCAGGAAGCGGTCCCAGCTCTCGCCCGCCAGCTCAGGATCCTTTGCCAGCTCCCTCTTGATCATCAGCTCCTTGATCAGGTATATCGGGTGGACATTGTGCATGCAGTCCTCGACGACCCTCCTGACCTCCTTCAGCGATTTGTAGGGACCCATGGCGCTGACGGTGTTGCCGTGGACCAGGATGTATGTCTCGGTCAGTAGCTCAAGGGCCTTCAGGGTCGACCCGTTCGGCCCCAGAATCCTCTGCCGCCGCTTTGCGAACTTCTCCTTGTTCCCGACCAGGCTCCGGATCTTGATGATATCGCAGGCCACGCCATCCTCGAGGATCTTGACCGCCTGAGGCGCCGGTACGCTTCGGGCCAGCAGTTTTATGAGGTCACGGGCGTTCAGGATGGCGGCGGGGTCGAACGTCTTGCGGGTCGTCGTGACGGTCATCATACCCTCGACCAGGTCCAGCGTGCAGGCGATGCCGTGCTTCTCGAGTGCTCGCGTGACGAGAGGCCACTGCCGGGTGCCGGTGTCAGTGCCGCATTCCCATCCGGCCGCAAGGGGGGGGGGGGGGCGACGAGACTTACTGCCTCTTTCAGGTAGACCTCGCGGTACTTTGGGAACAGGACTGTGAACGTCGACTCCTCTGCAAAGATGCCGCCTGCGTTGTCCTCACGCCTGAAGGCTGGGACCTCCCACTTGTTGATGTCGTCCGTGTCCCACCTTGCAGAGTGAGAGGTTAGCAACCAGGGCCGAAGAATGCCATGCAGAGGGGGGCAGGGGGTGGCACGCACGGCTTGTCCTTGTCGTGCTTGGTCGTCATCGTGACGGAAAGGGCTGCGTAGGATCTGAATGGTACAGCTATTCTCGATGTCGAGGCACGGGATTGCAGCGCAGGCGGAGGAAAAGCTGCTCTGCCCGGCAGAAAATAAATTCTGGCCGCCTCGGCAGGCAGCCAACCAACCTGGGCCCGGCGGCCGTCTGGACCGCTCCTTAGGTAATCAGAAGCCCCTCCCATCCCAGGCCAGTCGGGGTCGCTGCCGTCTGCTATAGTGCAGCAGGGGGCTCCCTGTCTGTTATGTTAGTCCTATTTACCCCTGACTGTCCTCTCCTTTGGGTATGTACCTACTAGTAGTACTGTGGTATAGCAAGCAGGCTTCTTGTTTTGGCCTCTTGAGAATGAATTCCATCTCCGAAAGCTCTTGTCCGTGGTCACCTCCCCATGTCATTTCGACCCGTTATTTGCTCCTGGCGGATGACCCCAAGGATACTACATACATGTGGCCGGCAGGGGAAGGGAATCAGGGATCTAAAAATATCTTAAAATAAGCTTCTCGCTCCGCAGATGATCTGCAGCCACCGAATCTGTCCTGATATTGCGGCGAGCAGGGTCAACAACGAAAGTTCAGTTGTTCGACACGGCGGCTAGATCAGACCCGGGGGGGGGGGGCCATCTGTCCCTTGCGTGTCGCTGCAGACTTCATGACGGTAACCTCTTCTCCCATGATGGAGAAGAGACTGGCAGGCCGAGATCACACACACTTATATGTGTGTCAAAGGTACGGAAATACTCGTACCACATAATGTACAGCGAGTGCATGCAATGCGCACCGGCGCCCTCAAGCCGCCTTGACGCTCACGCCTACCCCGTCGCCCACACCCCATGATCTGGTCACCAGTAGCGGTATCAATTGGGCTAGGCAGGGAGACGAACGCTTCTACGTCGTCGACGACCTAGGCGCCCCGTGGGCGGTCTTCCCTGGGAATCCGACAGAGGGGGATCGCCTCACACAGCCTGTTGCTGTCCCACCAGAGAATTATCATCAGGTTGGAGAGAGTCACGCGGCAGGGCCCCTCCGTGGCAGATTATCGCAATATGCCACCTCCCCCACAGTCCGTATTCGGGCGTAGAGACTGGGTTGGGGGCCCGAAGGGGGGGGGTATGGGAGGCGGGGTGAGAATCTCCTCGCTCCAGCCCGTATTCAATCAATCACCTTTTTTTACGCGGCAGTCAGGGGCACGCAGGAACTAGGGGCCCTTCTCGGCAGCCTCGTCATAATTTGCCCAGCCAGATCGATCACCTCGTCTCCTGTCCGCTACATCCATCTCCTCCTTCTAGCTACTGCTCACTCTCTCATTCCTCTTGCCGTTCGTCTACTACTGTATTGTAATGGTCTGAAGCTTCGTAAAAACAAAAGAATAAGAAAAAACCCAACAAGGAAAAACAAAGCTCGACCTGCTGGCCGTTCTTCTTCTTCTTCTTCTTCTTCTTCTTCTACATTGCTTCTACGTTAATCTTCGAGCCGCTCATTTGATTCCTGGTGTTATAATATCAACCCCTCAGACCTCAACAGCCCCTCGTCGACTGCTTCCGCTGGAGACCGCGATCCCCTCCCGATACTAGGCGATTCGCGACGACAACACAGGATTCTCCATAAGCTGCACTGCGCCCCCGTCCCATCCCCGAACTCCAACAGCAAGTTTGAGGATAGCCCGCCTCATCCAGCCGTCTCGAGGCTTCATCTCCCGAAGCAGCCGGGTCTTCCTCTCCCCCATCCCCCAACCCCCCCGGCATAACACGACCACCCCTCGCCGCCGTCCCCAACCGTCAAGCTGGCTCCTCCACGCTCCCCGTTGCTGCCGCCGCCAGTGCCCTACTTGGCCTTGACGCCACCGCCAGACCATACGTGCCAGCTCCCACCCCTCAACCTCCCAATCCTCAAGATGGAAGACGGACAGGCTACCCTGCCGCCGCCGCCGCCGCCCCTCGAGCCGATATCCCGGCCGAGTTCAGCTTCGACGACCGCCTCGCAGAAGGAACAGCTGCCCGGCATCTCGTCCATAGCTTCTATCGCCGCGGCTGCCGCAGCCGCAAGCGCCGCGGCGAGTTCGCCTCAGATAGGGTAGGTGGACAGGTGGATGCTGTGAACGCTGGAAGAAAAAAAATTCCGCCTCTCCGGTGGATGTGGGAAGAATGGCGGGCACGCTTGGTTCCCTCCACAGACCAGGCCCATATGCAGGGCTGAATCTGTTTTTTTTCTTCTTTCTCTTCTCCGTTTTTTTTGAGACGCGAACTAGCCCCCCCGAGTCGGTTGGCTGATATGTCTGCAACACCACAGATCAAGCACGACGAGCGCACCACCACCGGCCATGTACTCGACGCCAGCAACAGCTCCAGCTGCCACGAGCGCTGGCCCAGGAGGCAACATGGTAAGCGACGCTGTCCATCTATCTGTCCTGCACCTCTACCCACTGCACAAGCAACCAAACCCCTCCCGCCCCTATCCCCCCTTCTTCTCCTTCCACAACGCGATTCAAACACGGCCCACATCGAACCATCGCTCGGGGTCAGTCCGCAGCGGGACGCACCCTGAGCGTGGTTCATATTGGGTAAGGACCACCCCCAGGAGAGACAACAGGACTCAGCACTGAAGGGGACGTTGTCGCCATGGCGGGTCACCTCCAGGGCCTGTTATCAGGCAAGACCACACCCCGTATCTCTCGGCAGTGTCTTCAAACAGCGAGCAGGAAGACCAGGGACGCCGAGGTTTAGGTGCTCCGGAATGGGAGCGGGAATGGCTTCCGTTATCGCCTACCCTGCCACTGCCTGCTTGGGTGGGCCCTAATAAGCGGGTCTCGAGTGTCCTTGCATAATTTGCACTGGTGTGATTGGCGGCGGGGCCATCCCCCCAGCCAGTCCAGAAAATCTCTTATCAGAGATACCATCCCTATCTAATCTTTTCCATCCACCCCCATCCCATCAACACATCGTCGCCTCCATCTCCCGGACCTCCCTTCATCTGAACATCAAGAGTGCGGCCTCGAGGCTGCACCTCTCACGCGGACAACTATGGCCTCCATGGCAGCTAACAGCGATCAACAAACCCAACAGCCCACCTGCCAGAACTGTGGGACCTCCACCACCCCCCTCTGGCGACGCGATGAGTCCGGCGCGGTGCTCTGCAATGCCTGCGGCTTATTCCTCAAGCTGCATGGCCGGCCTCGCCCGATCTCCCTCAAAACGGATGTCATAAAGAGTCGCAACCGCGTCAAGACCATGCGCCCGGGCATGGAGATGAAGAAGAAGGTGCGTGCCCAGAAGGACGTCGCTGGCCGTTCTGGATGAAGATCACAAAGGTCCTCTGAGGCTAATAATCTTCATCGTGATCAGAACCAGACTGTCGCGCCTGATGCCAACGTCGCTGATATCCAGGCCCAGAATGCCGCCGCCGCCGCCCTCAACGTCCGACGGACCTCTCAAAAAGCTGGCAACGGCCACATTGACGACACCAACCCCCCCCTCTCCCGAACCGCGACCCCCAACATGTACTCGGGCCACATGCTCTACCACGGTCTGGATGACCACCATCTGCAGCAGCCACTGGCGGGCTTTGGTATCGGTGCACCAGGCAACGGTCGTGCTCCTTCGCCCCTGAACGGTGAGGCTGTGCCGCAGACACAGGAGGAGCTGCTCGCCCTCAACTCTGGCCTGAAGACGCGCGTCGACGAGCTGGAGGTCATCAACGACCTGATCCAGCGCCGGCTCCAGCACTACGAGGCCTACGGCGCAGGTGCGGCGGCCGGCGCCGGGCTTGTCGAGGGGGGCCATGATGCCGAGGTACAGCTGAGGGCTCAGGTCGACGCCCTTGCCGCATCCGAGGCGCAGCTCCGTTCTCAGCTGGACGAGAGTCACAGGCGCGAGAACAACCTGAAGCGGCGGTTGGACGAGGTGGAGCTTGAGCTCAAGGATGCCAGGGAGTCCCTCGAGGGCCACGAGAATGGCCGTGCGAAGAGGGCTCGGCTTGACGGACCTGTCAACGGCGAAGGAGAGGCACACCACGAGGTTCCTACAGAACTCAAACTGGAGGCTCCCATGGAAGCTTCTCTCGCCGAGGCTCCTGTGGACCCTCTTGTCGAGGCTTCCGTCGGGGCCCCCGTCGGGGCGCCGGCAGAAGCTCCCATCATGGAGACTCAGGCAGGGGCGCCGATGATGGAGGCGGCTTTGCAGGCGACCGCATAGGCTGCCTGATACTTGGCGTTGGTTGACCCGACTGAAGCGTGCTGGACTTGCGACGGCTGTTATGCATTTCTCTGTGCGCCCTTTTGGACCTGGATTGATCTGCGGTGGAGATCTCACACATCATTTGGAGATGGCCCGAGAGCCTTCTTGCCCACGCAAAGGAAGGCAGGGATTAATCCGTCACCACAGACGATAGTGTTTTCTGCCTGCGCCATCGCGTTTCCGGGAGGCAGCTCTTGCGCTTCTATGGCTCGGGGCTTGCGGTATTATCCTGGCACGGATGGAACGGGCCGTGAGAAGGAGGCGGGCAGGGTATGATGACCATATCTCATGTCGAGGCTGTCACTAATTTCGAGTCTCGGGGAAAGGGAGTCGGACGGATACCCGATGCAACAGGGCGGTTTGTGCGGAGTTGCAGGAGTATACTAGGGTCCGCACACGTCTCTACACTTAGAACACGGCCAATGGAACGTAAAAGTTCATGCTTTACAGGCGGCGGCATCTTGGTCTGTGAGACGACAAAGCAGCGCAGCGCCCTCAACGTTGTGCCCTTTCTCGATGATGAGGAACAGGTCAGCTTGCGCTTCAATCTATGTCGCCTCTACCAAAAGCACATTCACCTTTCCTACTAAACCAATCTTGCCTGCCTTTTCGTGTACCGATTCAAGCTCTCACACAGATGACCCAGCACCCATTCGGCTTCTGTTATATCTGCCAGCAGAGGACTGTTCTCACCGGCCCCCCGGCCAGCCAGAAGAGGAAGGGCCATCGTCTGCAGGGATCCGTGTGCACTGGTCGCTGCCCAGATCGAACTGCTGTGGGAAGTGCCCGCTGATGTAGCCGGTAACATTGACCATCAGTATTGACGCGCCGACGAAGTAGAGGATGGCGGCAAGGAGGGCATGCCAGAACCCCTGGCTGTAGATCTTCCCGGGGCCTATGGGGAGGGGGGGGGGGGTGGACGTGTATATGCGTCGCCGAGGTGATCCCGATCAGCTTCCGGGTCGTGTCGTCAGCTCATACATACATCATACTGTCGAGGGGAAAGGTGACGAGCTCAAGAGAACAGAAGACAGGAGCCACAAGATGACCGGACGGGGGCAGTGCGATGACGTACCGGACCCTTCCCGTGGAGTTTGCCAGAAGGAAGAAGTTGCCTGTGAAGCCACATACCGGCGAGATGGCATTGGGAACAATCTCCCTGTCTGGCGATGCGAGCACCCTGTCCCTACGGAGGCCCGGTCTTGGGAGGTGGGGAGGCACCATTCAGGATCCGGTATTCCCACCCCCGAGTCGTCGGTGCCCTCGGGGGCCCGGCCGTCGCTGGCCAGCGTCACCCTCCATGCCGTGACCAGGGCCGCTATAGAGAGGACGCTACATAGTGGGCCTATCGTGGCCGCTATCAGAGGAACTTGCCGTCGAAGCAAACCACCATTTCCTGCGTGGGCATTACCAGCCCCGAGCTGGGACGAGGCCTTGAGCTGATTCCTGACCCTGACATACCGAGGGAGGCTGTCGTTCTTCGCCCCGAGCGTCGGGAACCCTATTGTCCGTATAGTATCTCTCCGTTTCAGCGAGTAGGGATCGTCCACGAAAGTCAATGGCCCCTCGGGGACATGCCCCTGGGCTACCGAGGCTGCACCTTGGGCAGACCAGGTTGAACCCAATTCTGGGGGCATTTGGAGGTTGTCATTATACGGCAGCGATTGTTGAGTATCCTATCAGACTTGCAGGCGCTTGTGGTTTAGCATGTAGGAAAGCGGAGGCTGAACTTCCCAACGTCACAGCGCTCTGCCGAGTGGTGCCATTACATACGAGTATAAGGACACAAACACAAAGCAGAGTAATCCCATGAAAATAAAGTTCGAGTCTGTGGGGGGGGGGGGGCGGATCGAGACCACGAGAGGCTTCTCTCAAGATAAGGAGCCGCGCCTGAGTGAGGGTGCAGTACATAGCTCTTTCACCCGGCGCGGCGCCGGTGTGTCCCTCGGTTTACACCTTCATGGGGTTGCAGAAGACCATGATCAGGCGAGGTCGCCCGCCGCCTCTCGGCGATTCCCACCGTGGCACCATGCTGGTCCCGTGACGGTACGCGGACTACCCTGCTTGTGTCTTGCGGCCCACCCGCATGATTGTAGAGGCAGGCCGAGTAAGCAGACCAGCATAGTGGGCATGGCAACTCCCATTCGGCTCGAGGTGAACACTATAACTGATCTTGTCCCTTGGAGTACTCGGGCTATGTGCGATCTTACTCACGGCCCGGATAATGGGGCTGCTATTCCAACAACGGTGTGGTGTCTCTGTGAGCGACCCTGTGTCTACATGTACATGATCTGATACAAATCCTCAGTGAGCACCTTTCGGGACTCGGGAAATGCAGCACATGGCCATGAGTGGAGCTGAGAAATTATTTTTATTTTTTTTTTCTTCCTCCTTTACTTCTCCTCATCTTCTTTTGGTTCGTTCTTTCTTCCCTTTTTTATTTATTTATTTATTTTTATTTTCTATACCCTCTTCCGGTGGGGAGGCCCCGCAAATCCTTAATCATGAAGCGAGCGCAGCCAGCCTTGTAAGTGGAGGTGTTTGAAGGCCGCAGAAAACCGGGGTAAGTTGTCCCCATCAACCCATTTAGCAGTTGTCGACACGTTAATGATCCTCCGACCCAGGAATGACCTTCGAGACGCTTTTAGAAATTATTAAAACCACCTTCGCAAGGTAACCCATGGTGATTCTTCATGCTTGCTGCAGCAGTGACCAAGCGAGCGTGTCCTGCCACACGCGTGGCTTGCACAGAAATTGCGGCAATACTCGAGGCTGCAGCCAAGACGCGTGCGCCAGCCACACCAGAACCCTGTGCCCAACCAAGGGATCAAAGACTCCGCGGGTGAAGGACGGCACGCGGCAGGGAAGAGATTCCTCACATAATCTCTTCCGGCCGCGGCCCGCTGGTGGAAATGAAGCCAGCGCGGCGGGCGGAGCTTACCTACCTGGCCTCCGTTTGGGGTTGGCTGGCTGACACGAGACCAGGCGTAAGACCACCCATCTCCCAGCCCACTGCAGAAATCGAGACACCACAGCTGCCAGCAGCGCAGCCGTTGTTTGTGAACGTGTTACTCGGGCGCCGCCAACGGCCAACGAGCGAGCTCGGCGCAGATCAGCCCCGATATTGAAGGCTGCGACACGCCAGGCCCTGTTTGTTTCTCCGGCGTTCTCAGAAACAGGCGAGAACGGGAGCGAGGCTTTCTGATCGTGAGAGGCACAGACACACTAGACGATAAGGCCAGAAGGGGGGGTTGGGGGGGGGGGGGAAGAAGAGAAAACACAAAGTGGTGGCGGGCAGGCTAGTCAGATACGCGTAGGCCGCGTGCCTGCGTTTTTAGATTCCACAGGTGCGACATGTCATCGTGAGATGTCTCATATTCCGCGTTACTCCCTCGCAGCCCCCATCTCAGCATCCCTCGGATCCTGCCGTGCCAAACAGGGCAGCCCGTCCGCTCCCACTTCTGCCTTTATGTAGGCACATCCTCCGCAAATTTCGATACACTGCACTCTCAACAAAAAAAAGATGTCGCACCCACATCGTCGAGAGATGGAGCAAATATCGCACTGCAGCAGCGGGAATGGGACGCCACAGTATGGTCCCGGCGAGAGCATCCTTTCCTCCCTGCTCACTGCAGCTGCAAAACAACACATTCCGATCGCCTCATCGCCATTAAATCCGGACCTATGTGAGAGCGATCTCAAGTTCGGACGACAAATCCGCCGCATGCGGAGAGCACGACCAGCGACGAGGAAAGCTCCCGAGATATCACCCGGCCTGTGGCTGCTCCGTCGAAAGGCAGCGCTCGCGCACCAGCGCATCAAGCAATGCTCAGTTCATTCACTTCACCTCGAGGACGGCGACGCCGTCGTCTTCTCTGACATATGCGAACCATCGGCAGATGTGGAGGAGGGCGATATAGCCGATGACGGCAAGGAGGCGATGCCGGCGTTCATCGTGGAATCGGGGCCGCTGACACACATCGTCTATGCGCAATATGTCCAACACGATGTGACGCTCGACCTGGAAAAACAGACAGACGGGGATCTCTCACTGGTTCGGCCGTCACAAGGGCAGCAGCGGCGGCAGCGCCTCCGTTTTTTCCTCACCCTGTGCCTGCTGAGCGCCTGTGCCACATTGTTCACTGTCTTCGGCTTCGAAATGCTCAGAAGCGGTCACTACCTTGCGCGTTAGACACCAATAAACGGGCAGATGCAGGCTGCTTATCAGAGCAGAGTCGATTTGCGCGAGGCAGTGATCGCCCGAGCGTCTCGGGCCACCGAAGAGACCTGAGTGGAATCTAGACCGGCTTCACCCCAACCTGACCACATGCGCCATGTTCAGACATGTTGCCAGGCTCCGCGCATCATACACCGTCTCTCATCCTCGGCCCTTTTCGTCATTGCGACTTTGACTCGTCTTCCTTGGCGGCGGCGTCTCGCTCAGCGTTCTGCTTCTGGATGGCCTGTTCGACCTGCCATATTGCTCGTTCCAGCTCCACCTCGAGCTGTGGCAGGTCCAAGGCCTGGGTCATCTTCCTTCCATTCATCTGGTCCAACAACATCATTTCTCCATTCGGTTGGGTGTCTTGGGGCATTTTCGGGTTGGCGTTCTTGGGTTCTCCGGGCTTGACCGTGGAGTCTGGAGTCGAAGGAAGCGCAGGGTCTTGTTTAAGGTAGACCTCGTCAAGTATCGGGGAGGGCCTATGAATGAGCAGTCGATTTTTGAGGAGGAATTGTATATGTTTGCCGCCTGCGATGGCACGCCAGTGCGACCACGCCCGGTAGGCGAGATAAAAGAAGGGTATGTTCGGGATTCTGGCCGGACGTAATTAGCATGTATGAAAGCGAGACAAGACATGCCAATTACACATACATCGGGACCAGGGCGAATGGTGCACTTATGGGCATTCCTATGAGGCACCAGATGAGCCTCTTTCGGTGGAGACCCTCCCGCTCCGTGCTCAATCTCTGCAGCACATCTTCGACTTGGCTTGACTGTATCAACGTCTTCGGAAAGTAGACCTCGACCTTGTCGCTGCCCTTGACCTCGTCGTCCGCACGCTTTGTGGACAGCGGCGGGACGGACTTGAGCCCCCACTCTTCATACGGTACCTTCCGGAGCGCCTGGTTTCCATATTTGACAATGGTTTTTTGCCAGCCCGACTCATTCTTTTCCCAGCCTGCCCAGGTCACTGAAGCCTTGGACTGGATCTTGTCTATCCATCCTTGGTTCTGCTTCGTGGCGTCGTTGAGGCGGTGGGCGTAAAGAAGTGTTCGACGCGTCGAGATGGGGAGGAGGAAGACGCGCATCTTTGCTGGAGACCGGGCCGTGACAGCCTGCCGGCTCTGAAGTGCGCGGTGGTGACTCGGGAGGCTAGGGAGGCAGCGGAGCTTTGAGGGCTACTGGTGAGTTATGACAACGCCGCTTTCATGAGGAAGATCTGATGTTGCCGTCCATGGCTGTGTGCCGCGAGGTAGGTCCAAGGAGAAATCGGGGTGAAGGTAGGGAGAGAGACAGCCGGGCAGAGCTTCCAGGGTTTGGAGTTGCCGTCTTGATAAGCTTGAGGCAAGGTGTGCAGGGCAAGGCAGGTCGAGGTTTTCTGCGAGTCGCAGGTCAAACAATGACGCACTCTGTGGTTCACAGCGTCTCTGAGTGGTCACTGACCTGCAGGACAGGGCACTACCCGTCGTGGTGGATCTATACCCACCCAGGCATGCCAGGCCTGCACTGGCTTGGCACTGGCTGGGTCAGGTTTGCATGTGTCGAAAGCGGATAACTCGCCTGGGTTTCGGAGAGTTGCCCCTGAGGCGGTTCAAAGTTACCATTCTATCTCGGGGCCTGCCCGTGCAGCTGCTGTGGGTCACTGCGATCTTCTCTCGCTCATCCTGGCAGGCATGTACCGCAGGAGAGAAGGAAAAAGAAGAAGAAGAAGAAGAAGAAGAAGAAGAAATACATATCCATCTAGGTTCAGAATTGCGTGGGATACTTGGCCTCTCCCCTCCCAACCTCGGGAGCATCTGTCGGTAAGAACAGCAAGCAGGGCATCAGCTGCACTGCCCCGGGACCTATGAACCTGTTCATCCGATGTGTTGTCTGGTGTGCGCTGCTGTTCCGTGGTGGCTGGAGGGTTACTGTGTACTACTAGTATGAGAGATGTTCAATACTCCGTCTTAGCCGGTGACGTCCCTCGCTAGCGGACCCTGCACCCAGGTCTTCTCTCCTACGCCCCGAGACAACCTTGATTCTCGATTCGACTTGTGAAATTAGGCGTCATCTCTGCTGTTTTCCCCTCTCTTCTCCCCTCCGTCAACCTCGTCGCGGCGCGGGCCAGCTTCCACCTCCATCCTGCAGGCCGGTGCTGCGGTAGCTAGGTCGTTCATCCGTCGTCCGTCGCCCGTCTTCCACCGGTTAACGGGGCCCGCCTTGCCTGCCCAGTGCCGCTGATCGTGATCACAAGCGCCCCTGCTTGCTCGTCATATGAAGGACCTGAACCTGGCTGGCCCTACTTCTCCAGCCAGCGAAAACACACCGGACTGTTCAACTATACTGTACATTTACATAGGGCGGGACCGCCTCGCGCCGCCTAGCGCTGCCCTCTGCTCGCTTCCACCTCTCGTCCCTCTGCCGATATTCTGGTAGAAATTAATACATAATCTCCTCTTGCGTGGGCTGTCCTACCCCCCCCCCCCGGATTACTCTCGACCCTGGTCTTTACTCTGCAGCCATCCGTCTGGCCCTGACCCAAGAACGCCGTCCCACCCACCGCCTCTATCGTGACTCGGGCTCCGACGGCTGGCCAGCCCAGAACTCTTACCAGAGACATACCTGGCAGGGTCTCGGTCCATCAGGGTGCTCGTCGAGACCTCGCGACCACCGCCCACCTGCTCCGTGTTTCACCCACTGCGGGTCGCCCTGATCAGAGGAGTCCCCTATACTAGAGCGTCTCCTTGTTCAGACCAGTCATCCGTTCTAAAGAGCCCCTTCGACATCAACTCCTGGGCACTGGCGAGCCTGTATCTAGACTCATCTTCATGGAACACCTGCGCCCTGGCACCGGAAGCACCGCGGTCGAAGCCAATGCTAACCGGAAGATACGTACCATCCCGCGTCAGTCTCACATAGACCCATCCTGTGTCAAATGGGGCGTTCTGCTAACGCGTTTATAGCTTGGATTGCGTCTTGGGAAGACAGACATGGACCGCCGCCGCCTGACATTCAGCAAGTCGTGCCGAGCCGGCCATCTGAGGCTGTACGCCCCGACCACAACAGCACACCTGCACCACCGCAGAGGAGGGTCTCCAGGGATGGCTACGTGAACTGGACCTCCGAGGCACCGGTCAACGATGTCTCGAAGAATCTGATCGCAAAGAGAAGGCAGAAGAGGCGAGTGCAGCGGGGGCAGAAATGGGACCATCTTCGGACCAGAGAGCCAATCATCATCCCGAACTACCTGGTCCGCGAAGAGGAGTCGCCATGGAGGAACTTTGTGCAAGCCAGCAGGTATGGACACGCAGCCGGCGAGGATGCGGAGAGGGTAGGCCCGGAGAAGCTCGATGAGTTGATGCCTGGGTTCAACGACACCAGCTCCCTGCGCTTCACGGATGATGCGGCGCGTCGCAGGAGCAGGAGGAAGGCATTCCACGAGCATGCCTGGCGTATTCTTCTCAACCACCCCCTGGTCCCCGCAATCCTCAGGTTCTCGGTCTTGTTGTTGTCCATCGTCTCGCTTGCACTGTCAGCCAACCTGTGGAAGCTGTACGCAGATTCAGGGGCTGTCTCCTCGAATGCGGCGGGGAGCTCTCTCCGCTCGCAGTGGCTTGTGGCCATTGTCGTCGATTGTGTCGTCACGCCCTATGTCTTCTACATGACCTGGGATGAGTGGACTGGACCGCAGTTGGGTCTGAGGTCCCCAATGCACAAAGTGTCCCTGACTCTCCTCGACCTGTTCTTTATCATCTTCAAGTCGGCAAGCGCCACGCTTGCATTTGACTCGCTGTCCCTCAAGCACAACCCGTATGGCGAGATGGCCAAGATGAAGGCCCTAGCATCCTTTCTGCTGCTGGGCCTCATCGGTTGGATAATGAATTTCACGGTGAATGTGTTCAGGCTAGTCCAGAGACTTGGGACTGGAGCTGGAGAGGACGACCGGAGATTCATATCACACGTTTGAAAGCTAGCTGGAGTCTCGCAAGATCTATATCCACATACATATGTATGAGCAGAGGAAGGACGACCCGCCTCGATATAGCTACTTCGGCCTTGAGGGCCTCACGTTGCAAAGTGTCTACAGAGGCAGCTGAAGGTGATCAGAGAGAGACTCAACACCACCGGTGACTGGTCGTATGTATGCTGTGTCATTAGCAGCCTCGTACCTTCGAGAAGCTTGCTACAGAATGCTTCCAATTTCCACTTGCGTGATCACTAGCACCTGACCCAAGGACCTAGAATGACACCCCTCGAACCACGGAGCTCGAAGAGTGCCGGCGCAAGTCCCGAGTCGTGACAATAGCTTGCATCTGTTGTTGAGATAAATCATCCCCCACACAAACTTGGGCGTTCGAAGCGCCTGGGCGCTTCAAGGTTTAAAAATAGTGGGGCGCTAAACGTTGGTGGCACAGACCCCGCCATTGCCATTCAACTCACCCTGCAACCCTTGTTAGCGAGTTGGCTGCCTTCGACTTTGCAGCTCAACCTACAGACGACTCCTGCCTTCCACCAACAGACTTCTTCCTCTCTCTTCACGAACAACGACGGTCAGGACAACAGACGTCCCAACCGATTGTGTTTTCCACATAGTTGTCCTTTTCCATTCTCCATTCTTTCTGTTGGAGGATCCTCTGACATCTCCAGTACCCCTTCCAGACGCCTTCTGGCCATCGAGTAGTAGCGCCGTTCATCCAGCCCCCGACCCTCGGCCACACGTAGCCATCACCAGTTCCTATCACGACATCTTCATCTGGTCATCGCGGATCGCCCTGTCCGACCCAGTGCACACGCCACAGAAGCTGGTAGTCCTCGGAGCGTATCTGCTTTCGCGAACAACAAGTGCCTCCAGGGTCTCGGTGTTTGCCGTTCCCATCGCCTTCCCCAACTGTCCCTGACCAACTTTGCCTCACATCAGCGTCCTGCAAGCCTTGCCACATCCAATATGCCTCCGGGTGGCTCCAGCACGGCCACGATGCGGTCATCCATGGCGATGCCCAAAGGTCCCGACCGTGATAGTATCACGGATACCTGGGAGTACCTCGCCGGTGGTATCACCAAGATCATGGACAACCCCCAGAATGGCATGACCATGGATGACGTGAGTCTTGGCTCCCAACCACCATGAGCCAAACATCCCATGTCCCCCCTTGACACAAAAAACACTAACATAATCCCACTACGATAGTACATGGGCATCTACACCGCGGTTCACAACTTCTGCACATCCCAGAAGGCGCACCCCCCCACCGCCAACACAACTACGTCTTTGGCAGGCTTCGGCCATGGTCATCATAGGGGCGCCCACCTCCTTGGTGAAGACCTGTACAGGAAGCTCCTGGACTACCTTGAGCAGCACCTCAAGATCCTCCTGGAGAGGGCCGAACAGCACACCGACGAGGCCCTCCTCACTTACTACATCAAAGAATGGGAGCGATACACCAACGCCGGGAAATACGTCCACCACCTTTTCCGATACCTGAACCGTCACTGGGTCAAGCGCGAGATGGATGAGGGCAAGAAGAATATCTATGATGTGTACACCATGCATCTGGTGCAGTGGCGGGCCGTGTTGTTCGAGAGGATTGACAAGAAGGTGATGGCGGCGGTCCTGAAGCTGGTCGAGAAGCAACGAAATGGAGAGACCATCGAGCACGGCCAGATCAAGCAGGTCGTCGACTCCTTCGTCGCCCTTGGTCTGGACCCATCTGATCCTAGTAAGACTACGCTCGACTGCTACAGGTACCACTTCGAGAGGCCCTTCCTCGAGGCGACCAAGTTATTCTACCAGACCGAGAGCACGCAGTTCCTGGCCGAGAACAGCGTCGTCGAATACATGAAGAAGGCAGTCGCTCGCCTGGACGAGGAGGAGGAGCGTGTCAAGCTCTACCTGCACCCGGACATCGCCATCTCCCTGAAGGCGTGCTGTAACGAGGCTTTGATCAAGGACCACCAGAACTTGCTGCGTGACGAGTTCCAGGTCCTGCTGGAGAACGACCGAGAGGAGGATATGGCTCGTATGTACGACCTGCTGTCCAGGATCCCGAATGGCCTGGATCCTCTGCGCGCCAAGTTTGAGGCACACGTCCGGAAGGCTGGGCTGGCAGCGGTCGCCAAGGTCTCACAAGATGCCGATAAGCTTGAGCCCAAGGTCTACGTTGACGCTCTTCTCGAGATTCACTCACAGTACCAGGGTCTTGTCAAGCGGGCATTCAACGACGAGCCCGAGTTCACGAGATCGCTTGACAACGCCTGCAGGGAGTTCGTCAACCGCAACGACATGTGCAAGTCGGGATCCAACAAGTCCCCCGAGCTCCTTGCCAAGTACACCGACGTGCTGTTGCGCAAGAGCGGTACTGGCGTCGAGGAGTCCCAGCTGGAGGAGACCTTGTCACAGATCATGACGGTCTTCAAGTACATTGAGGACAAGGACGTCTTCCAGAAATTCTACTCTCGCATGCTGGCCCGCCGCCTCGTCCACAGCAATTCCAGTAGTGACGATGCCGAGACATCCATGATCAGCAAGCTGAAGGAGGCCTGCGGTTTTGAGTACACCAATAAGCTGCAGCGCATGTTCCAGGACATGCAGATTTCCAAGGATCTGAACACCGGCTTCAAGGAGCACACCAGCGGTCTCGACGAGGGCTCTCTCCTGGACTCCCAGTACTTCATTCTGGGCACTGGCTTCTGGCCCCTGAACCCGCCCTCGACGACATACAACCCGCCCGCTGAGATCGCCGCCGACATGGAGCGGTTCGCGAGGTTCTACAAGCACAAGCACGAGGGTCGCAAGCTCACGTGGCTGTGGCAGCTGTGCAAGGGTGAGCTGAAGGCCAACTACTGCAAGAACAGCAAGACGCCTTACACCTTCCAGGTCTCGCTGTACCAGATGGCTGTGCTGCTGCTGTTCAACGAGAGCGACCAGAACACCTACGAGGACATCGTCGAGGCCACGCAGATGAACTCCGAGACCTTGGACCCTGCCCTTGGCATTCTGCTGAAGGCCAAGGTTCTGACCGTGTCACCCGAGGGCGAGAAGGCCCTCTCTGGCAAGACCTTCAAGCTCAACTACAACTTCAAGAGCAAGAAGATCCGCGTCAACCTCAACCTCGGCACCAAGACGGAGGCGAAACAGGAGGAGGTTGAGACCAACAAGACGATCGAGGAGGACCGCAAGCTCCTGCTTCAGGTGAGCCCTCTATCCCCTCCACTGTCTAGGTGCTGTGACAAAAATACTAACGCCTATACAGTCTGCTATCGTCCGTATCATGAAGGCGCGAAAGAGGATGAAGCACCAGCAACTGGTGAGCGAGACCATCAACCAAATCCGTCAACGTTTCGTCCCGAAGGTTGCGGACATCAAGAAGTGCATCGAGATCCTGCTCGACAAGGAGTACCTCGAGCGCCTTGACGACGACGAGCTCGGCTACCTAGCATAGGTGGCTCGACGGCGAAGCCGACGAGGTAGTCCATGCCGACGAGGCAGCTCACGCGGAGATACCCGTCGACAAGGGCATCTTCATGTCGATTGATGTGTATAATTACATGGCATGCTCTAGCCCCCGGCCTTTATGCTCACCACAGGCCCCACACTACCTCCCCTCGTGACTCGGGGTCTTGCGATTTGGTCATCTGGTCATCGGAGGAACGTTTTTTTAGATCTGCTTGCATGGGTTCCTTTCGACTGGGTTGTTACATGGAAGGGCGCGTTACCAAGGCGTACCGCGTCGGCCATACGGATAATGGTCGGGGAACGTAGCCTACTGGCAGTCGGGTGCAAGAACACCAGGTTGCGTCCACGGCATGTGGAAAACAAGGGCCCTTTAATTTGGCCAGCAGATGAGGTGAAAAGGGGCTCGATGGCACAGCCAGGCCCGCTCCGCTTCACTGCGAGCCCGCCAGAATAGAACGGACCAGGTAGCATAGGTCTAACGGAATGAAAGGACATTCTTGAAGACATGCGGTTCAACTAGATCTCTTAAAGGGATATGCTGCTATGCCTGTGAGTGAGGTCGGGAAGATGACCACGTTTTTGCTACCCGTTAGTCTGCTGAGGCGGGCAAGGAAATAAAGGGCAATAAACTGCACCAGCAGACGAACCTTTCTTTCTAGCTCCTGGTGGTGGTGTTGCAGCCACTCCAAGAGATGGCGTACCCGGACCAGAACTTCAGCCTTGGCCCGTGGGGCCCTGGCCTAAGGCGAGCAGATGCACTAGTAGCTAAATGACGATCCACGATGACATTTGGGTCGATCGGGACTCGCTTCAAACTTGTTCAGAATAATATAAAATCAGACAAAATGGGAATTGGGGGTTTCTGATATGCTTTTTTTTTTATATATATTTTTTTTAATAAATTAATTTTTTTGAATAAAAAATAAAAAAATAAATATTTACATATCCCACCCCCCCCAACCCCCCCCCACAAAAACAACAACAACAACAACAACAACAACAACAACAACAACAACAACAACAACAACAACAACAACAGAGCAACAGAACCTTAAAACATCAACCTAAAACCCCAACATTCAACCTTAATCCTACCCTGCTGCGTCCGCGATCTTTCTGACAAAGAAAGGGGGAAAGGGTCGCTGCCGCCCATTTCTGTTGCTTCCACGACCTGACCTCCGTCCCTGCTAGAGGCGTTGGCGGGGCCAGAGCTGAGTTATCCGGCCGGCCTGACGAGCTGGATGGCTTACCCGGGCCGCCGGAAGAATCACCGCGGGTCGTCGAACTAGCTGTTCATGAGCAGACGGTTCATAGTATATCGTACAGGGGGAGATAAGGTACTGTGGTACTGCATGGTAGCATCTGATCATATTGCCACGATAGAGTGATTGATGTGCAAAGTGAGACGCCGAGAGGCACCCTTGACTCGGCTGGATGGCCTCTGCCCTACAGGACCCCCGAGAACCTCACCATGGGGGTTTTTTTTTGGTTTTTTTTTCTTCTTCTTCCTATACTGTACGTGATGAACCCAACTGGTCTCTATATACCACCACAAGGTTTCCCGGAACACCAGGCTCTTGATCTCGCTTCAGAGTAAAACATGGGGGGGGGTTGGGGGACGCATCCACAGTCATGTATTTCTCCTATGCTAGCCGCGACCCTGTCCCGTCCGGGCTCGGGAGTGATTTATTTATGGGAGGGACCTCGTCGCAGAGGCATGCTCTGAAGGGGGGCCCTGCTGGAGAGCAAAGTGCCGTGGCTTCTCACGTCAGAAACGCGAGGGAGCTGGCATGGCATTGCCCGCCCTTGGGGAGTCCGGATCTGGGGGCCTGAGGTCGAGACCCAGCCCGAGGGCTCCACTGATGTGTCTTGGTGCCGGGTATGGCCCTCTTTTATCCCCCCTCCAGGGGGGACAGCCATGCCGCGGCGTGGGTACAGCACGTGGCTCGGGAGTTCGATCAGCCTGGGATTCCCCTTCGAGGTTCTGTGCTTTCTGCTGCTAATACGCACTACAGCATGAAGACGGCGGGAGATAAATTAGATATGGAGCCAGGGAAGGTTCGGAACAGGGACGGGGCACGGGGACTACGCTTCCTTGGTCAAGGATGCGGCAGGTTGGTGGTCATCTCGAAGTGCCTCCTGTTGTCATGCCATGCTTGTGGCCAAGGTACCTCTGGCGACTCTGCCTGTAGAGACCCAAGGCCCGGAGACCATGGTTCGGATGTGGCATCTCAATCTTGTTGGCTGCAGCAGCCGGCCAGCAGGGCCGCCAAGGAGAGCGGGGGGGGGGGGGGGAACCCGGTGGCAAGGGCTGCTCGCCAGCTAGGAACACAGGTTCTCGAGGAGTCCGCGGGATGCTGAGGCAGGATCGGAGAATGTAGATAGATCATGTGCACTCCTGTGCCCTGGCTCGTGGAGGGTCGCGATGGGCGACCTGGGAGATGACAGCCGGAGATTCGTACGGTCCCGGGCGCCGTGGCGCCCCTTGTGAATTGTACGAGAGCCATAGACCCTTGACCCAGGCTGCTGCTGCTGCGTGTCATGACACGGCCCAACGTGGGGTTTCAGGTTGTTGACATGGAGATTTACGGCCGTGTATCGTCCCTACCTACTCTTGGTTTTTTGGGGGGGGGGGGGTGAGGGTTGTCTCTGCCGCCTGCCTCTCAAGGTTCCCACCCCCCCCCGGGTGACGCCACGGAGGGCATCTCAGGTTGCACAGAGATCTCGAATCCTTCGTCCAGATGAGGGACCTCTGGCCAATGCACGGCACGGCATGGGCCATGGCACCCGCGGACAGGGGGCCTGTTCCTCGCTGCGGGCTCCCATTTGTCGATGGACTCGATTTGGGGATCGAGAGGTTCGGCAGGTTCGGGGATTGTGTGAATGAGATCGGAGGTTGTGCACGAGTTGGGGCTGAGACTGGGGCCCCGGGGCCCGGTCGCGTGCGGGTCATGTCATTGGACCTGGGCCTGGTCTTCTGATGGGGGGACGCCGATAACCCAGCCAGCGGAAAATAAGAATGTCGGTAAGTGAAGGGCTGACAGTTTCTGAAAGGGGGGAGGGGGAGGGGGAGGGGGAGGGGGAGGGGGGCCAAAAAAAGATTAAAAAAAAATCTGGACATGGCCGGAGACCGTGGTTGGGGGGGGGGGGGAGGGTAAAGGGTGGAAGGGGAGGTCGATGACATCCATGCGGGATGCGTGCGGTCGAAGGTTTCTTACAAGGTTTGGATGGGCCAATACGCAATATTGCGAGTCTGTTATCAAGCAGCTTCCATCTTCGGCGAGGGCTGCAGCCGGCGAGGAGCAGCGGGGGCATGTCATGTTAGTAGTACAGTACGGTCTGACCCGCTCGTGAACGGTATTATCACGGGTCATAGGCAAGTGCTGGGTATGAACATATGTCGGGTTTTGAATGAAGACATCATCAGGCTTGATACCAGGGCTGGGACCTAAGCGCTCGGCAGTGGCTCCTCTGACGATGTCTCCCAGCTTCTGCCGTGATCACGGGCCCGCGGTCACAGCTCGGCGAGGAGCAGGGGTGGGTTTCCGCCTGGGTCTCGCTTCATCCTCCCATATTCCAATAGGCCAACCCCTGGAATCCGGGGTCCAGGTTGGGACCGCCAAAAAAACCCCCGGGCCTGGGATCGAGAGAGCATATGAGCGAGGGTACCTGGTACCTCGCTGGGCCCGAGGTTTCTGAAGGCCACCACCAAGTGCCTCTGCTGTTTTTGTACACCTGCTCGTGCCTTGTGCCGCGCTTCCTACTGGCTGCCTGCCGCCGCCCTTTCCCCCAGGCCGGGGTTCTAGCATTGCAGTCGTGCTGTTGCAATCTCATCTGCAACATGGGAGGGGGGAGGGTAGGACGGCGTTAAGGAATGGGACGCGCCCGGTATAAAGTATGTATTGTAGGTACATAGCAGCGCCCCCCCGCCCCCCCCCCCACCCCGGGGGTACATGGGCGTCCGCTGCATGGTACACGGTACTTGTGCCGTCAGGGGTGCTCGGGTCGCCCACTGCAGAAGAGGTACCGTTTGCGTCTGGCAGCGGTGTGTCAGGAGACAGGTACCCGGCGGGCCCGTACAAAGAGGTGGGGACCTGAGGCTCGTACTTGGTCACCGCTTCCCGTGCCCGATCCCGTTCATCACCTGAGCACTACTTACCATGGTACGTGAGTAGGTACCTAACGGTCCCGCGGCGGCAGCGGGCAGCGGCGGCAGCAGCAGCAGCAGCAGCAGCAGCAGCAGCAGCAGCCACCACAGCCAGAGGAGCTCCCAGTGTGAGAGGTCGACGCCCGGCTCGGGTGGACTGCATTCACACTTGCATCTGACATCTGGCGGGACCCGAGGCAGGCAGGTACGAACCGAGACTCTGCGTCTGCGTCTGCGTCTGCGTCTGCGCCTGCGCCTGCGCCTGCGCCTGGGACTGGGACTGGGACTGGGACTGGGACTGGGCCTGCTCCTTGCCCCCCCCCAAATCACCAGATCTGTTGCCCCATCAAACGAGTGCCTTCTGCGGTCAGCTCCCGCTTCCCGCGCCGGAGTGGAATTTGCATCTCTGCTCCTCGAGCTGGAACCTCAGACAAAGTCTAAAACCCCCACCCAGCCTGGACCTGGGCCTGGGCCTGGGAGACCTGACGAGAGTCGACATCACATCACGGGCTGCAACGGTAGTGTCGCCGCTGCCGTCAGCCAGACCTGCACAGACCAGACCGATCTTTTGTCATATCAGGTAGTGGCCTTGCGTCGCCTCGCGCCGCCGCCTTGCCCTGCCCTGCCCTGCCCTGCCCTGCCTGGCCTCGCCTTGCCCTGCCAAGCATTCCCATATCCCCATTGCCATCGAGAGCCCAGCCGCCAGCCTTCGGCAATCAAGGGGCAGGGTTCTCGATTACCGAATCCAGAACATTCAATCAGACCTGCGGTGTGGTCTCTGGTCCCCTTCGGTCTGGTCCAGTTTGGACTGGTCCGGTTTGGTTTGGTTTTTTTCTTTTTTTTATTCCTTTTTTTTAAATTTTTTTTTATTTCTTCCTTCGTCCTCGTCCTGTCCCGCCCATCCGTCCCGTCCGTCCAACCTGATTTCAACCGACCATCCCTCCAACCCGAGCCACTCCAACCCGCCTCGCTCCCCTACCACAACCACGACCACCACCACGACAGCGACACACCATCATCATCGTCGTCGCCCCCCTCCCCCGTCCACCTCCCCCCTCCCGCGCCGCCTCCCCTCCCCACGTCGCTTGCTGGTCGCATCCCCTGCTGCTCGGAAGGACATGCCGCGGCCGCATCGCCTCTGCCTGCCACAAGCCGCCTAGTCCATCCCCACGGCCCGGCAGCAGCTCTGAGCTACAAGTTCCCCAGGGAGCTCCCGATTGTTTTCGGCATAGCCCCTCAGGTATGTAAGGGACGCCACCGCCCCGGGCCTGAGCCTCTTCTGACCTTGGGGGTCGCGGGTGCAGTTCAGCTGCGCCTTATTCCTGCGTACCTGCTGAGAACAGGACCGTTCGATCACACCCGACCGGCCGGGCCACTTTCCCTCCCACACCTTCCTGTGTTCTCCTGTCGTCACGACGCCGGACCGCCGCGTTGAGCCTGGCTTGGGCCCGTCCCGTCCCGTCCCCATACGTCAGTGCAGTGTGCGACCAAGAGTATCCTGTTCTGCGCAGCCCGGCGGTGCGGTCAAGACCCGCGCGGCCGCCCTGACAGCCAGACAAGCTCTCCCTCCCTGCAGCTCGGACACCATCAGGCTGTCCTGACGAGAGGCGCCGGGCCGGCTTCAGCCTGGCTGTGAGCTCCCCAGGCTCACGGTCTGATTGCTCCCACGGGGCTCCAGCTGTCATTGCCCCCGCCCCCCCCCCCCAACCCAACCCTCCCGGCCTCCCTCCCGATCACCGGCCCCTTGTCGATTGCCGCGAGAGACGGGGCAGTCGGCTTGAGACACCCTGCTTTGCCTGGCAGGTCCACAGGCCTCCATCGCCTGCGCGAACAGGCGCCCCTGACGCCTCGACTTTCCGGGCACGCCGTCGCCGCCCGTCGAACTATCCAGAAACCCAGGCGCACACCCCATGGGCGCCTAGCTTTGGTTGTCAACAGCGACCCCGATCACCTCAAGTTTCCGGCCTGGGTTGCACCGTCTCAACGTTTCCCCGCCCTGTCCTCCGTGAGCGCGGCTCCCTCGAGGGCCAGCGGGACCAGTCAGGATGGGTGCCTGCATGAGCTCGAACAGTGAAGAGACGGAGCAGAAGAAGAGGAGTCAGAAGATCGACAAGGATTTGGAGGAGGATTCCAAGCGGTTGAGGAGAGAATGCAAGATCCTTCTGCTGGGTATGTTGGCCATGGTGGACACTGCATGCGTGACGGGGGTGGGGCTTCGGGCAGCTGTTGAACAAATGGGACTGACCAGGTGCGCAGGATCCGGCGAGAGCGGCAAGTCTACGATCGTGAAGCAGATGAAGATTATCCACCTGAAGGGCTATTCGGACGAGGAGCTCTATCAACACCGCCCGACGGTGTTCAAGAACCTGATAGAATGCGCGAAGGCCGTCGTAAATGCCATGCGGCAGTTTGACATCGAGCCGGAGCTGGAGGAAACGAGGGCGCTCTGTGACTTTCTCCTCGAATACAGCGTCGAGTCCGGACCGCAGGCCATTATCGACACAAGGGTTGGAGAGGCAATACAGGCAATATGGAACGATCCCGCGAAGAAGCAGCTCATGGACCGGCAGACCGAGTTCTATCTCATGGACTCGGCCGAGTAGTGCGTCTGAAAGCCTACGCCCTGAACGTTGGACTGGGGACTGATCTGGCTCTCACTAGTTTCTTTGACCAAGCACAGCGGATCGTGCGGCAAGACTACCTGCCTAACGAGATGGACGTTCTCCGAGCAAGAACAAAAACAACGGGTATATACGAGACCCGGTTCCAGATGGGCCAGCTCAGCATCCAGTAAGCATTGCCGTGCGCCAGTGCCCCTGAGCGAGAGCGGCCACAGGCTGATCACCTTCTAGCATGTTCGACGTTGGCGGACAGCGGAGCGAGCGGAAAAAGTGGATTCACTGCTTCGAGAACGTCACATCCATCATCTTCTGTGTGGCTCTTAGCGAGTACGACCAGGTGCTACTGGAAGAGAGCAGCCAGGTACGTTCGGGTGTGGCTCCTGCAGGCGGACAACCCCTAACCTGTAGCAGAACCGCATGATGGAGAGCCTGCTATTATTCGACTCGGTGGTCAACTCGAGATGGTTCGTGCGGACCAGCATAATATTGTTCCTCAACAAGGTCGACATCTTCAAGCAGAAGCTCGGCAGGTCACCGCTGGGCAACTATTTCCCCGACTACTCCGGCGGTAATGATGTCAACAAGGCTGCCAAATATCTCTTGTGGAGGTTCAATCAGGTCAACCGGGCACACCTGAATCTCTATCCTCAGTAAGGCTCCCATTTCCGGCTGCCCCCTCCCTGTTCGGCCCCTGCTAACCTGGGCCCCTCAGCCTGACACAGGCGACGGACACATCAAATATCCGGCTAGTCTTCGCCGCTGTGAAAGAGACCATCCTCAACAATGCCCTGAAGGATTCAGGCATTCTGTAATCACCCGTCAGACACTCGATTTCGCTTTACTTTGTACTGGGTACGGTGTTTTTCATTCATATTCTTAAAGAGCGGTCTCTACCAAAACAGTGCATCAGTTTGGCGTTCGGGATGGCAGTCCCCCCCCCCCTTTTTTTTTTTTTTTTTTTTTTTTTTTTTTTTACAACCCCTTCTCCTTTCTCTCTTTCCCTTTTCTTTTGTGTGCGGATCGGTGGCGTTGTGGAAACGGTCATGACCACAACCGGGGGCAAACGGATTTCGCCCCCCCCCCCCCTTTCCTTTTCGGCCGTTTCGATCATACTTCTTTGGCTACAGGAGGCCAGGTTCTTTTTCGTGTGCAAAGGGATGGGTCCCAATGGACAGAGTCGGACAAGCTATGTTACAGCCGTGTGGTTGCTCGGCATGATGATTCTGGTCTGTCCCGTGGCGAGGCAAGACAAGGGCTTCTGGGTGTTTTTACGGCAAGGAGTTAGGGTGGCCGGCTCTCAGGACACGGCCTGAGGAACGGAAGCGGTGGAGCCAGCGCCTGAACAATCTGGTTCACAACCACCAATGCCCAGGCTAAAGGGCGAAGGGCGGGTGACCGAGGGTACTATGTACTGCAGGGAGGCATTGATCAACCTTTGTCAGCTAGTGGAAAGACCGAAGAAAACATTGAAAACCATCATTGACAAGACTGGAGTCTGCACATCGGAACTACAGCGCGACCTGACTGGAAAAGTAGGTGGCGCTGCAGGAGGCCTTGACGACTCCTCGCGCGGCGATCCTGGGCGTGGTAGACGGTCAGAGCTAAGGTGTGGGCAAGGGCCGAGGGCGGGCCAAGGTACTCGAGTGCTGCACAATGGCAGCCCGATCCTGCCCTGCTGTTCTTGAACCCGAATGCTGCCATGCGACTGAGAGGAAGTACGGGGAGACCATCTCCCATCACATTGGCAGATTGACACCCGGCGCTGGCTGTGGCCCACCCCCGGCCGGGCCCACCCCGGATCGGCCTCCACGTTCGGGGGATCTGCTGTGCTCCACATGCTCGACGGTCGATGCATGGAGGCGGACATATACTGACAGCCACGCGGGCTGTGGGCCGCGCAGAGAGAAGATCATGTTCCTGATAGGCTCTCGCGACCTCTCCCGCCTACTACCCAGAGGGGGGAGCGGAGGAGACAAAAGGGGCAGATAGGAAGGGGAGGGGCGGGCCTGTGGCAAGGAAGGCCGCCCTGTCCCCCTCCGGATAGATGGTGAGCCGCCGAGGGGGCTGTGACCACAAGTCTCTGTGCCGGGGCACGCCCATGGGCCGGCAAGCAACCTCCACAGTCGTATCCGAAGCTAGGCATGTAGGTGATCTGTACGATGACATATGGGTGCAGAAGATAACTGACAGGTTAAACCCGGCGGGGCGGCGTGCAGCGAGAGCTCAACAACGATAGCAGCAGCCAGGTTTAAGTAAGACGAGAGACATGGTTGGAGGTGGCGCGGTCGCAGCAGCCCCAGAGATGAACCCCGCCTCCACAACCCCCCCCCCCCCAAGCCGGGGTCTTCTTGCCCCCCTCGGGGAGGGGAGGAGGGGGTGGTTTCAATTTGTTTCTGATCCCTCTCATTCTTGTTTCTCGGGCATGACGCCCCCCGCCCCCCCCCCCGGTCACTAGCTGCTACTGCGTATCGCCGATGTTGTGCATCGAGGGATGGGGAGGTGGGGGGACAGAGAAGGAGGGGAAAAAAAAGGAGGGAAAAAAAAGGAAAATCCAGACCTGGAAGGATTCCTGGATCGTACGAGGGGGCAGATGGTACGGAGTCGTCCGTATCGTCGATCCCTCTAGTGGTGGTGGGGAGGGGCAGGTTTTCCCGTCCCACTGGTTGGGTTCCATCTTTCCCTAGTTCCATCTCTCATGATGTTCTTCTGGTGTCCTGTCCCTCCTGAACACAACGAGGTCTTCCCTTGCCGCTGATATCTGTAGCCTGTCCAGTGCTCCCTTTAGCTCCCCCGCCAAGGCGCGCGCGCCTTGGTACCGGGGAATACTGTACAGCAGCAGCACTGACCGGTACGAACTGGGGGAGGAGTGTGGGCTGCGGGGGCCGCCCAAGGAACGAACGACCTCACCAACAGCAAGTAGGTTCGTGTCTGGCTGCAAATGTCATGCAGACTGCCGTCAGCAAAAAGGTAGATGCACGATGTCCCGGTAACCTCTCTTCCCTTTTTCCTTCTTCTTTTCGTTTTTTATTTTATTTTATTTCTTTTTCATTCTTCCTCCTCTCTCCCGAGCCACCGGCGGACTGCTCAGCACACACACACACACACACACACACACATACACACCCCTCATTTAACAAGGGTCGGGATGGCGTGGTGACAAGTTGTGCTTGTGAGCAGGCAAAGGCAGTCAAGTCTAATTTAGGTTCAGGTTTGAGCGTCGAGCCCAAGATCAGATCCTACGGACTCCTCCCTGCCCCGCCTCCCGCAGCCTCTATCCTCGTCGTCCGTCGTGACCTGGACGGGAGGAGGGCTTCGGGATGACAGCACGTAGCAAGAGGTTTGATGGCTTGCCCCTCCCCCCCCTCCCCCCCACACCTCTGCCTGAAGCCTTCCGTCCGCTGGTGAGACGACGGGGTCACGTCGTGCGAGCGGCTCGGTAAGCGTCGACGAGGACCTACCTTGTTATAAAAGGCTGAGCGGGTTCCCCCAGCAGCCCCTCCCTTCCCTGGGCTGTAACAGGGCCCCCTTTGTTATTGTAGCTCCTCCATCCTAGACCGCGGACGAGCATTATCAGCCTCCCTTGCCACCCGAGGGTTCCGTGCAGTGCGACATCTTTGAGGGTAGGTCTTCCACCCAATATACGCCCTCTGGACAGCCAACATGATAGTGATCCGCGAGCATTACACCGGTCCGTCCCAGGCTTTCAGCCGCCAGTTCCGAGCTAGCCCTGGGACCGATACTCTAGACCGCAGTCTCCTTGTCCTCGCACCACACCACAACCCACCTTTACCACCCGCGCCCATCCTCTCGTGCCGTACCACCCTCCCCCAGCCTAACAGCTTTCCCCCCTGCTACCCCGCCAAACACGTAGAGCTCTGCCCCACCGCCCTGCTTCTGGCGTGGTCGTAAGTAGACAGCTCGGTTGCTTGCTTGCTTGCTTGCAGCCAGCACCCCGCCCCCCACCAGGATCAACAAGAGGTACATAGTATCTCATCTATCCTGCTGTGGCCCTCCGGCCTTCCTCGACCTTTTCCTTTCTTCCCAGTCCCCCCTCCTCCTCCTCCTGTCTCGGCCCTCGCTGACGAGGACTCTCTCTCTTCAGCCCAGTCAATTCCACGTAGCACCTTCAACCCTGCTGCGATCCCTCCCCCCCCCCCCCCAACCTCGCCTCCGTCGCAATGGCTACTCCTCAGACCCCTCCGCAGCGGGTGGCCCTGAGGGAGCGCCGCCCCTCAATGGGCGCCCCGATCGTCGACATACAGGGCTCCGTGTCTCCGGCCGGTATCACCAGGCCCAAGCACAAGCGCACCTTCACCGGGTTCGGTGCCGGCGATATCAAGAGCGTTGAAGGTGAGAGAGGCCCCGGTCATCGGTCATCGGTCAATCCTGAGGAGCATGGGGCAGCGCGTACTGGTGAGGGGGGGGGGGGGCTCATTATCGGCCTGGCCGGCACCAGCCGGCGTCCTCGCGGTGGTATAGAGCGAAACACTGCAGCTTTCAGCCCTGGACGGATGTCCCCGGAAATGAACAGACAATAATAGTCTGTCGTTTTTTTTTTTTTTTTTTTTTTTTTTCTGGGAACGCTGGCCTCGAGATTTCTGCTGCACGAATGGATGACATGTTTCGCTGACGCTGCTCGTTCTCACACAGCCTCCATCCCGGAGCCCCAGCGTGCGGCATGGACCAAGCACCAGATCAAGTCCTTCAGGGACAAGGACGGCTTCGAGACCGAGGTAGTCCGGCACGTCGAGACGACACTGGCCCGGAGCATGTTCAACTGCGACGAGTCGGCCGCCTACGCCGCCACCGGTCTGGCCTTCCGCGACCGTCTGATCCTGGAGTGGAACAGGACCCAGCAGCGCCAGACGTTCGCCGACAGCAAGCGCGTCTACTACCTGTCCCTCGAGTTCCTCATGGGCCGCGCCCTCGACAACGCCATGCTGAATATCGGCCAGAAGGACGTTGCCAAGGCCGGCCTTAGCGACCTCGGTTTCCGCATCGAGGACATCATCCAGCAGGAGCACGACGCTGCCCTTGGTAATGGTGGCCTGGGCCGCTTGGCGGCATGCTTCCTGGACAGTCTCGCGTCGCTGAACTATCCTGCGTGGGGCTACGGACTGAGATACCGGTATGGCATCTTCAAGCAAGAAAGTGCGTGAACCGGAGACCACGGGGCCCCCCTCCCCCTCCCCAACGACGCTGCTAACGTGTATCAGTCATCGACGGGTACCAGGTCGAGGTACCAGACTACTGGCTAGATTTTGTAGGGTCCAGACACGCCTTCCCCGTCGAGTACGTGCCACTGACCAGTGTTAGAACCCTTGGGAGTTCCCCCGGCACGATGTGACCGTGGACGTAAGTGCGGGCTCGACCCTCATCTCGGTGCACGGCGCTGACCCACAACCCTAGATCCAATTCTATGGTACTGTCACCAAGTCACAGGACGACTCCGGCAAGACCCGCGCCCACTGGGAGGGGGGAGATCACGTCACGGCAATTGCTTACGACGTGCCTATCCCTGGGTACGACACGCCGTCGACGAACAACCTCAGGCTGTGGTCCAGCAAGGCCGCCAGCGGGGAGTTCGACTTCCAGAAGTTCAACTCTGGAGAGTACGAGAGTTCCGTTGCCGACCAGCAGCGTGCCGAGACCATCAGCGCTGTCCTGTATCCCAACGACAACCTGGAGCGCGGGAAGGAGCTCCGGCTGAAGCAGCAGTACTTCTGGGTTGCTGCATCGCTTCACGACATTGTCCGCCGATTCAAGAAGTCGAAGCGCCCCTGGAGTGAGTTCTCCGAGCAGGTCGCCATCCAGCTCAACGATACGCACCCCACCCTTGCCATCGTGGAGCTCCAGCGCATCTTCATCGACGTTGAAGGTCTGGAGTGGGACGAGGCTTGGAACATCGTTACCCAGACCTTCGGCTACACCAACCACACTGTCCTTCCCGAGGCGCTGGAGAAGTGGAGCGTGCCGCTGATCCAGAATCTACTGCCCCGTCATCTGCAGATCATCTACGACATCAACCTCTTCTTCCTGCAGGGCGTCGAGAAGGACCACCCAGGTGACCGCGAGCTCCTGGGCCGCGTCAGCATCATCGAGGAGTCACAGCCCAAGATGGTGCGCATGGCGTTCCTGGCCATTGTCGGATCCCACAAGGTCAACGGTGTCGCGGAGTTGCACTCTGACCTCATCAAGACGACCATCTTCAAGGACTTTGTCGAGATCTACGGGCCGGACAAGTTTACCAACGTCACGAACGGCATCACGCCTCGCCGATGGCTGCACCAGGCCAACCCGCGCCTCTCCGAGCTCATCGCCAGCAAGATAGGCAGCTACAACTTCCTGAAGGACCTCTCGGAGCTCAACAAGATTGAGCTTTCCGTGAATGACAAGGACTTCCGCAAGGAATGGCAGGAGATCAAGTACGCCAACAAGGTCCGTCTGGCCAAGCACATCAAGAACAGCACTGGTGTGACCGTCAATCCTGCCGCCCTGTTCGATGTGCAGGTCAAGCGTATCCACGAGTACAAGCGCCAGCAGCTCAACATCTTCGGCACAATCCACCGGTACCTGACCCTCAAGGCGATGTCGCCTGAGGAGAGGAAGAAGGCGCAGCCGCGCGTGACGATCTTCGGAGGGAAGGCGGCGCCTGGATACTGGATGGCCAAGCAAATCATTCACCTGGTCAATAACGTCGGAGCTGTCGTCAACAAGGATGAGGAAATCGGCGACCTGCTCAAGGTGGTCTTCCTGGAGGACTACAACGTCAGCAAGGCCGAGATCATCAGTAAGTAGTCCTTCCGCCCTCATGCGGTGTCCCGCCTCGCCTCTCCCGGACATCTCCAGCACCAAAGCACCTCCGCCTCCGCAATAGGGCTCTAACACCAAGCAGCGCCTGCGTCGGACATCAGCGAGCACATTTCCACAGCCGGCACCGAAGCTTCGGGCACCAGCAACATGAAGTTCGTGCTGAACGGCGGTCTCATCATCGGGACCTGCGACGGGGCGAATGTAAGTCATGCCTTCCCGCTCTCCCGTCTCCCTGACACCCCCTCCCCCCCCTCGCCCTTTCACCCTCAAGGCCCCTTCTTCCTAACTTTTCGGTTCCTACTTTCGACCGACTAAAATCCCATTCACAGATCGAGATCACTCGTGAGATTGGCGAGGACAATATTTTCCTCTTCGGCAACCTGGCAGAGGACGTTGAGGATCTCCGGCACGCGCACACATATGGCTCGCACACCGTCGACCCTGACCTGGCCAAGGTCTTTAAGGCGATCGAGGACGGCATGTTCGGGCAGCCTCATGACTTCCTGGCCATGATCTCCGCCGTGCGTGACCACGGCGACTACTACCTGGTGTCGGACGATTTCCACAGCTACATCGAGACACACGCGGTCATCGACGAGGCGTACAAGAACCAAGACCAGTGGCTGACCAAGTCCATCACGAGCGTGTCGCGCATGGGCTTCTTCAGCTCTGACAGGTGCATCAACGAGTATGCCGAGGAGATCTGGAACATCGAGCCGCTTACAGCGGACAAGCCTGAGGGGACCAACAACGGCGAGTTGTGAGGCGTCGACTACTGGCTGGATACAGGTTAAGAAAAGGGCGGGATAGAAGAGTTGGGAAGAGCAAGGTCCGCCGGCGGCTGGATGGGGTTATCTTTCTTCCTCATGGCTTCGAGATGTATAGCGGCTAAGACGCATCACCTACGTAGTCATCCCGGACTTCAAACAGCAATAGCAGTATCGATCAACGAGGCGCGGCTCCTTTACCTATCCTCGAGATGTTTCCATGCCCTTGATTATTCACATGATTGATAGCGGATATGCTCCAGGCCAGTACTACATGGTGCCTTTTCTCTAGCCTCCCGAGATATTATCCTCCCCGGGTGCTTTCCCTCCAGACAGCATTCCCGCCTATGTACCAACCGGCCTACCTCTCGAGCCTGGCGCGAGGAACACCGGCATCTCACGCATCGGAGTCCCTACTCATACAAACTTCCTGCCGTGATTGGTTGAGCAATGTGACCCGTGACCGGAGAGCGGGGCTTCCTGTGAATATGATCATCGTGAGATCCGGGAGTCGCCCAATGTCCCTCCCGTCAGGAGCGTTCGCGTGTTGGGAGGTGGTCGCGGACCGTGGACGGTGCATGGGGAACTGCCCTGCGGGACCATCACCAGTCTACCCTCCCACGTTGCCTTGTGCTTCTCCTGGACTCGTCCTCGGTGGAAACCATGTGTGCACGGCCCCGGCGATCGACTCGGACGACCCTGGGGCTATAACTCGAGTCGATATACGCCTCCCGTATCTGCTGGGCGGAGGCAGGGGTCTCGACCAGAGCAGCCCTTTGGTCCCGCCCTGCGAACCGTCGTCCTCTTCCTATTGCATTCCCTCTCTTTCTTTTCTGCCTGCTTTGCTCTTCTTGCTCTATCGTCTTGGAAGGCCCTCACTTCCGGTGGAGTTCCATTCCGCCTCCCCCATCGGTCCGTGGGGGTTCTATCCTCCTCCTTGGGGCTCTGCATACATGAGCGAGTCTCGCCCCCCCCTGGGCCCCTGAACCCGGACAGACAGGCAGAGAGACACATGATGACGGCATATCTGGGAAGGAGGGAGGAGAAGAGAGACCGACAGCCAAGGTGCTGCGAAAGAAAGAAAGGAAAAAAAATAAAAATAAAAATAAAAAAAGCCGCCGCTGCACGTCCGAGGGTCCGTCCGTATGGGCCCGCCCTCTCCTCACCCGGCCTCCGAATAACGCAGGAAGCCCCTCCCCCCCCCTCCCCATGCCAGCACAACGCGACGGGACGCGGGGCCGCCAGTACATACAGACAGTACAAAGTGTGTGCGCGCGCGCGCGCGCTGCCCGCTCTCCAGGGCGTCGGTGACGGCCAGCGTGGCCCTGTCAAAGGTGGGAGGATGTGGGTCGACATGTCGTCATCATCTCTCTCCCGGGGGGGGGGGGGACAGGAGAGGCCTTTCCTCGAGTTCTGTCGTCGTCCCCCCGACCCGAGCAGGAGGTTGATCCGGGTCTTGAGAACCCCCCCCCCCCCTAAAAAAAAAACACTCCGTGCTGGGTCGGGGGAGGGGAGGACCGGTCTAGGCGAAACCTAGTTTTATAGGGGTGAGGGGGTCAAAAAGAGATACCAAGTACAGTACTGTGATAGACGACACAAAAAAAAGATGGCCCGTGGTATCGGGTCTGCATGTTGTCGATTCTGGCAATGATGGTCAGGGCAGGGAGAGCAGATGGTCGGTTGTCGGCAGGCGCCGGGCAGAGCCGCGCGTGAGCGTCAGTCTACTAGGCTACGAAGAGGATAGTGTGTGTGATGCGTCCCTCTTGGGAGAGAATACATCTCACTACATTTTGTTTCGTACTAGTCAGTAATGTGTGTGCCTTATGTTGAGCATCGAATCAACGGGGGGGTTTTTTTTTTTAGGGGGGGGAAGAGGGTGCCTCATGGTGTGTGTCGTCTTCTCTGCCCTGCATTCTGGAAAGCCGGGACAAAAGGTCCGCCCCAGGGGGATCCAGGCCAATCGCCTCAGCGATGAATGCGCGATGTGCAGGAGGGCACCCTGCGGCTCTGATGTCTGATCTTCAGCTAAAACGTCGATGGGCGGGAGGGGGTCCAGAAGGTGGGGCGACCCGCGAGGGCAGGGGTCCGGGGGGTTTGGAAGCCTACTAGTAGTAGTGGTAGCTCCCCCCTGTGCGACAGCAAGAGGGCCATGGGCGCCTGCGCACCAACGCCTAGGGGGGACGCCTGCTTTAATCCCCTTTCATGAGCCCACCGTGCCAGCCAGCCAGCCAAGCCAGTGACCGTCCCTCGTTGGCTAGCGCTCGTACAGGGGAAACTTATCTGAACTTTTTACCGCTGTTCTTGCCCTTCCAATGGTTTCAGGCCCCTGGCCCCGTGGGCATAGATGCATATCGTCCTGTTGAAGGCCCTGGCAGCCCCGGCTGCGTCATGAAGTACATGCATGCTGCTATGTCAGTAGGGCCCCTCCGTGGTGGGGCTATCATACTGGTACAGCCCAGACCGTCAATTGAAGGGCAGGTGGGCCACTGACGTCATATGCAAGCAATTCTGGATGAGCCCTGTGAAGGCCACCAGCGAGACATAATCCTGCGTGGGGGATGGGGGGGGGGGTGTTGCCACCGGCGGGGGGAGCTCTCGAGATGTGTGAAGATCGGAGAGATGAGAGGCGGGATCCAGCGAGATAGATCACTCAAGGAGGACCATGCTGATCGGACAGCCCAGCCACCTGCCATGGTGGCGTGTCCGAGGCCCTCGAGATGGCGATGATGGGAATGTCGATGGTAGCTTGCATGGGAAAGTGAAAGTAGGATATCCGGTCCATGGAGGGGTTAGTCAGGTCAGTCCAGACACGACTACATACTAGGGCTGTACCCGTCTCCCTGCCCTGGACATACGCCTCATGCTCATGTACTTCTAGCTATTCCCAACAGAAAATGCCGTCGCCGTCATGTCCATGATGGGGGTCTCCCGTCGAGGGCTGTTCCAAGTACCTGCACGTAGAGGTTGGGGGGCAATGTCCCTCCAGGAAAAGGTCCCTGGCGAGGTCTCCAGGGAAAACAGGGTCCCAGTGCATGAGCTACATACTAAGTTACCTGGCCAAGCTATCTTATCGTGCCTCCCTCACTCTTCCTACTATGTAATAACCCAGCAGCCTTCCCCTTCCAACCTGGTCCCGTTGTCCCCAGCTGCTGTAGTATTCCGGTCTCCTCCCCTTCCTGAACTGTCCTGTCCTTGTCACGGCCACTCGCAACCACCAACAAGTACTGCTGCCGCCCCCCGCCCCCCCCCCCCAAAGGCCTTATCGTGGCACCAGAGCACGGAGGACACGCTGATCCACGGTCCAGCCCAGCAGCCTGCAAATCGTTAAAGCGCTTGTCCCAGGCCCACACCTGCCGCTAGCACTACGAGATCGAGATCTGCCGCGGCAGTCCCCAGACAAATCCTGCCCTCTCCAGCCCGTCCTCAGGCAGGGACAAAGAAAAGAAAGAAAAAAAAAGCGACCCTTCCTCCTCCTTACTTCTGCCGCGTCGCATACCCCCGAGCTACAGTCTTCTTCCTAAGTCACGAGGATCGGAACCGCTGCAGAGCCGTTGTACAACCTGTGGACACGGAAGCCTCATCAGCAGCACTCTTTGGTAAGTCAAGTCGCCCGCCCCGGGGATGCCTGCACTTGCCACGACAAGCGCCGCCCCCCCCCCCCTCCAGCAGTGTCGAGTCCTCCTGCCAGCCCAAGGTGCCAAAAGAAAAGTGACCAGGTGCCTGCCAGACTTCTGGCGATAGGCGCTCTCTGTTGGGGCAGATCACTGGAACTGGAGGGGGGACAGGATGGCAAACCCAGGTGAATCACATGAGCCTGCAACTGGCCGCTAAGAGCGCTATTTCGATCGCTGCTGCTTTGCTCGGCCACTGGCCAGGCTGGGCTCGAGAGGCTAATTCACCGACCTTGCAGCACCCTCCCGCCCCCGGACTCCCCCCAACGCAACAACAACCTCAAGGCCTCCAGGCTTCTTCAGCTCCTCGCCCTCGGAGCCCCGCCTTCTCACACCTTGTCGGCCCCGCCTCAGAAACGACTACGCCTCACGACGCCCACGGCTCCTGTCTCGTACAACGAACGCCTTATTCACGGCAACGCAGCATTCAATAGTCTCCTTGACCTCCGGACCTGAACAGCGCCACGCTGACCCTGATTGCCTGCCCAACCGAGCAACACCGAGGCAGCTCTCACCCGTAGTCTCTGAGCCTCTTACCCCGCCGACCTGGCCATCACCTCTTCCCAGACGAACCTGAGCTACTCTTACCGTTCTTCCCCCGCCGCACCACCGAAAGACTCCGGATCGCTCCATCATGGCTGAATTCGTGCGGGCCCAGATCTTTGGGACCACCTTCGAGATCACCTCCAGGTACTCGGACCTCCAGCCTGTGGGCATGGGCGCCTTTGGTCTGGTCTGCTCCGCCAGGGACCAACTCACCAACCAGAATGTTGCCATCAAGAAGATCATGAAGCCCTTCAGCACCCCCGTCCTGGCCAAGAGGACCTACCGCGAGCTGAAGCTGCTCAAGCACCTCAGGCACGAGAACATCATCTCGCTCAGCGACATCTTCATCTCGCCGCTGGAGGACATCTACTTCGTTACGGAGCTGCTCGGCACCGACCTGCACCGCCTGCTCACCTCCAGGCCCCTTGAGAAGCAGTTCATCCAGTACTTCCTCTACCAGATCATGCGCGGCCTGAAATACGTCCACTCGGCTGGTGTCGTGCACCGCGACCTGAAGCCTAGCAACATCCTGGTCAACGAGAACTGCGATCTCAAGATTTGCGACTTCGGCTTGGCCCGTATCCAGGACCCTCAGATGACCGGATACGTGTCGACCAGGTACTACCGCGCCCCCGAAATCATGCTCACATGGCAGAAGTACGATGTGGAGGTCGATATCTGGAGTGCGGGCTGCATCTTCGCCGAGATGCTCGAGGGCAAGCCTCTCTTCCCCGGCAAGGACCACGTCAACCAGTTCTCCATCATCACTGAGCTCCTCGGGACCCCACCAGATGATGTTATTAACACGATCGCGAGCGAGAACGTGAGTATAACGTGTTTTGACAGGAAGTACACGGGTCCAGATCACTTACACTACACCAGACTCTGAGATTCGTCAAGTCCCTGCCCAAGCGGGAGCGACAACCTCTGGCGAGCAAGTTTAAGAATGCTGATGAGCAAGGTGTGTACCCATCTATCCAGACGAGCTGAGCGATGCAATCCTGACCAGAAGCAGCGGTTGATCTGCTGGAGCGCATGCTGGTGTTCGACCCGAAGAAACGGATAACGGCCTCTGATGCACTGGCCCACGAGTACCTCGCTCCCTACCATGACCCGACGGACGAGCCTGTCGCCGAGGAGAAATTCGACTGGAGCTTTAACGACGCCGACCTGCCAGTGGACACATGGAAGATCATGATGTAAGTGACCCCCTGGGCGCGGCTACGGCGCTGAGGCTCAGCTCCGGTCAACCAGGCCAGTACTAACGAGACCATGACACCAGGTACTCGGAGATTCTAGACTACCATAACGTGGATGCTAGTGGTGCGGCTGCTGCCATGGAGGAGTTCAACGGTCAACAATAGAAGTGTTGAGCCGGGGAGGATCAGAGCGACTTGAAGCTGCTGGTGGAATACAGCATCCGGCGATGACATCCACCCTTGATACCAGAAACAACAGCAGAGGTACATATTGACGGCTGAGGGATGCAAAAGGAATACACGATTGGATGCATCAGAGGCGCATGAACCTTCTTTGTGGAATGCGCGGATGCCATGAGAATCTGGCAGAGCTTTGAACACAGACCACGGGTTGGGAAGCCCTCGCTAGCCTGGCCGGTCCGTCCTGCAGGACGTCCAGAAAGAAGTCAGAGCAGAGATGGAGAAGATGGGAACGGTCCAGTCACAACAGCATATACATTCAACAAAGAGGTATGGCGTTCCCCAGATGAAGAGGCGGAGTCTTTAGAAAACCCATACCCCCCCCCCGAGCCTAGTGATTGGATAAAAGAGTCGAGAGTGGAGAACCATTGGCCTGCATACTCATTTCACACGTCCTCCTGAGTCTGGTGAACCATTGTGTGATAGTGGATTGGGAAATGGAATGTGTGGTTCTTGGGGTATTGACAAGGCGCAGAACACCTCGGGACAGATGATGTTGCCCAGAAGAGCAACAATGAGGGAGGGGCCTTTTCGAACAATCAGGTCTCTTTTGTCATTAGAGACAAATAGCCGCCATTCGAAGGGAACCAGAATGAGGGGAGCCTGTTGGACAGGCCCAGTCAAATGACGCCCTCAAGGTCATGCGTTGACGATTCTCGTTATCGATTGTTCGACTACCCATCAGTATGCAACCTCATGCAGCCTGCGACGATGCCGTGTGCTATGCTTTTGTGGTATATATGATAACTCCAATGATGGAACCCCACACACCCCCTTCTTCCCCCGCCCCCGCGGCGGCGCTGCTTGCTTGCTGACCGATACAATCATTCATTATTCCGTGTTCTCGAGCCCGAGGTGCTGCGGAACCACAGGGGCCGTGCCTCGCTCCCGCTCTTTCCCGCATGCTTTGAGATCTGGTTTTCGTCAGCCGATGCTCCTCCCGCCCAATATCTTTGGCCGGCCCCGAGGCAGGGGTAGGAGCGGCTTCCCCGGCGCCCGCCCCGCCCGCCTCCCTGGCCCGTCCTCCGCGCGGCCGGCCTGCTACACCAGCTTGTTCTCGCGGGATACGGTCGGCGAGAGCTCGTCGTTCCAGACGCCGTTTTCGTGCTGCATGAAGTCCAGCTTCGGCCTCGCGGGCGACTGCTCGGGCGACGAGGCCGTGCCGCCCTCGGAGCCGAGTATGCTCTCGCTGTACGAGTGGTGCGTCTCGTGCCGCGACAGCTCCCCCGAGGCCTTCTCCCTGTCGCTGCCGAGGCCGCGGAAGATGGACGACGAGGTCGACAGGCGCGGGCTCTTGGGCTCCTTCTCCGAGCTCGACCGCAGCGACGAGGGCGTGCTGCTCCCGCCCTTCTTGCTCTTGCTCCGGCCGAGGCCCAGGCCCCAGCCGCTGGCCCCGCCGCCGCTGCTTCCGTTGCTGCTGATACCTGACGACCGTGCGCCCGCCAGCGCCTTGCGCTTCTCGCCGGCCCAGGACGTCCAGCTGCTCAGGTAGGACTGCTGCGTGTTGCCGTTCTTGACGGTCGGGCTGGCGGGTTCGGAGCCCTGCGCCTGCCTGGCCTCCTCCGTCTTCTTTTTCTGTGCCTCCCGGTAGGCCTCGAGCTCCGAGTAGAACTTGTTGATCACGGACCCGCCCTTCTCCCTCGCCGCGGCCCAGTTCCTGGCGGCTGCCTCCTTGCCCAGTGCGATCTTCTCATCAAGGTGCAGGTCCTGCACCTGTTGCGACATGCGTCTCGACACGTCGTCTATGCTTAGTCCTCCGGCGCAGAGATGTCTCGGCTCGACGATGTCGAAGAGGTGGCTGTCCGTCTTGCTGTTCCAGATGCGGTAGTTCTCGGTCCTCGTCCAGGCCTCCACCCAGTCCAGATTGAAGTCTGTAGCCGGGTCGCCTTCCACGTGCGGGAGCAGCATCTTTGGGTTGTTGGCGTGCTTGACCATGAAGTTGTGGTACTTCACAGACGCCAGCAAGGCGTTGATATAGTCCTCAAACTGCAGCCGGATGAACTCCTCACTTCCCATGAAGCCCATCGTCTTTGGCCGGCTCGGGTTCGACTCATCCCAGGTGTCGTTGACGGTTTGAGTGATGAAGTCGATCCACCGCCTGTCCGGGGTAGATAGCTGTAATGCTTGTTTGAGAGACGGCGAGGTGATGTTCATGAAGTCTTCGTCCAGATTGACGAGGATATCGCTGTACCTGTCTTTCTGCTGGAGTAACAGTGAATTCGTGCTCCCGACGATGTACGATTTTGTGCCGACATCCGCAAGGAGGTCGAGCTGTTGCAACGGCGTATAAGGACCAAATAGACTCCCCTAAACATCCTGTCAGCGCCGCATCCACACCGTGCGAGAAGGAGATAGTACCTTGCCGAAGATCTGAAGGGGCAGGCCCATGTAAGCCTGTAATGACCTTCGATCGCTGGTTCGTAGGTTCGTGGGCACGGTCAACTGCTTCTCATAGCTGTTCAGCTCCGGGTCCGCGCAGTCCTGGAGTTTCTGGATGAGGCCAGGAACCAAGGATATTAGAGAAAACTGCATCATGCAGAGTCGTTCGCAACGAGAGCCGAAGAACAGCATCTGTTAGGGGGGGGGGGGTACGTGTCAGCATGGTCTCTCAAACGAACAGGCGCCGCCGGAGCCCTCGGGAGCACGCAGTCCATACCTTTGGCTGCAGTAGACAACACTTCAGGAGGACCAAGGTCTGCCACCGGAACTCGTGAATCATCTCCCTCAGGCTCATGCCCCCGTAGGTATCCCGGCCGTCCTCCCCAGTCAGCAGGCCTCGCTCCTTCTCGTCGGCCAGGCTTTCCTGAAACCTCCGTAGGATCTCTGTTTCTGTAAACTCTCGCTGGTCGAACCACGCGTGTGTCACGACACTCAAGCGCTCCTTCAGCGTCCCAAAGCTCTGTGGGTTGTCTGCAATGACAACTACCGCCTTCTGCACGGTGGACCGTGTCACCTCCGGGGGTCGGTGGAGGAGCTGAGACGCGTCCATCTGCCTGGTACATGCTATCCCGAAGAGAGAGGTCGCCGGCTCGGTGTCCGTCGCGGGCCGCAGGAGTGTGAAGTACGAGAAGTCCTCGGTCGATCTACCACGGGAGGAAGGTCAGCCGGATCAACTGTGTACATAGCCGTGGGCGCACGACCCAGGGAGACGCGGAAGATCATGCCCGGGCAGAGGGCCGTGGGACTCACGCATGCGCGCCGTCGCTGAGGGCCATGAATGGCAGCAGAGACCATCCGTAGTCCACAGCAGGATCTGTGCCCTCGGCGGCGCCAAACCATGACTCGACCTCCGGCCCTCTTGCGTGGTGGAAGTCGATGACCGAGACCAGGGGTATGAAGCCGCCCTTGATCGCGCTCCCGGGCGTCGAAGTGCCCGAGCCCGCATGCGGCGTCCCATTGCCGGTCGGTGTGGGCGTGTCCATTGTGCTGGTGCCCCGAGCTCTCCCCGCCCCTACCTCCTGCCCCTACCGAGAAGATGAGTGCGACGAATGCACCGGTGATACTCCCATTGGGAGCGCTGAGGTGGCTGGTGGAGGAACACTCGCGTAAAGGCCCCGGTATTGCAATGTGGAAGAGCAGACTGCAGATCTCGCAAGGCGTCCAGCGGGGGCCGTCAGACAGCCATGGACCACAAGACGGGATGGATCGGATGGGGCTGCCAAAGTGCTGGTTGGGGAATGACAGTCGGAGGGTGTTCGCGGTAGAGGGTATAGAAGACGGAATTGATCGGTATCTGGCCGTCCTCGAGGGTCGACAGCCGAGTGCTCGAAGGCTCTGTGGGCGCCAGGTGTGCCGTGGCCGTGCGACGATCCACACCGAGAGTCTCACCTCTCCCGGGGGGGGGGGGGGCGGTGCCTAAGGGAGACGTGGGTCCCGGCTCGCTGGGGCCGAGATGAGAATGAGATGGGAGCAGAGCAATGCGCCGCGCTGCACCGTGGTCAACGAAAACTCCGGCCAGAGGACTCCCGAGGCTCTTGGGCGCACGTCACAGCTCGTGCGCTGAGAGGCTCTCCAGGGGTGGTCGGGAGGGAAGCGCGTGGCAGGTATCCGCCTGGCGGGAGAACGTCGTGGAGTAGCGGTCGAGTCTGCCCGTGAGGAGTGAGAGGTGACGCCCTTGTGGAGTCTGGTCAGACCAATGCGGAGAAGGGAGGCACGGGACACCGATGGCAGCGAGAAGGAGATCCGGGAAAAAGGCGGTCGAGTATTCTTGCCGTCGAACCGCCGTGCTGGATATTGCAAGGTAAGGCTGGGGTGGGGTGTATGGCGATGGGCAAATATTGTCTCGTAAAGAAAGTCTTTGATGGAGGGGCCGTGTCCCGTCGCCAGCACGGTAACTCCGTATTCGGTGCTGTATGTATCTCAATTGAGCTGTCAGCGGCCGTAGAAGGTGTGACCACCCCGTTTGTCGCCCACCGCAGAGGCGTGTCTGGGTCTGCCGCAGCCACCCACGGGTTCACGTCGTCAGCTCCCCCCCTCCTCTCTTCTTCTTTCTTTTTTTTTTTTTTGCTTTCCCCTTTTCCTCTTTGGGGACTATAACCCCCGGGCAGGCGGAGCTGGGAGCTGGGAGCTGGGAGCTGGGAGCTGGGAAGCTGGGAAGCTGGGACCCTGGGAGCTGGGACCCTGGGGATGAACCGTCGTCCGAACGCAGGACAGGACGGGGCTGATACAATAATAATATATACCATGGGTACATGGTGTTTCCCTCATGTATCGGCCGCCCGGCCGTGATAGTGCGGTACCCAGTTCGGGCCCCGGGGTACTGGTCCCACCGGGTGTCTCTGGTTAGCAGATCCGTCCGGCTCGACGATCAACCACGCAAGACCTTCTACGAGGGGTACAATGATGATAAGGTTTGGGGGAGGACGTCAGCCCAACACCTCCAGCATGCTTTCCTGGGCCCGACCAATCGCGCTCTCTACCTTCGAATTGCGTATCCGTCTGGTGCATGCGGCCGGTTCTCGTGAAGATAGGAAACGGCCCGTTGCCCAGACCCGATGCCAGCTGTCCTGCATTGCAGCGACCTCCCCCCCAGCGAACATTCACCCGGTCCCTCTCGGGCACCACGCATGCAGTTGCACCGATATGTTACACCTGGCACCTCTCATCACGAATCTCGCCGGAACGCACAGCTTTGCAGCTTTGTGTAGGCTGCTGGGCGCCAGTTTGCAATCTTTCAGCTTGGTTCTTGGTATTTTTTCTTGGTCCCGTGGATCCCCTAGCTTTTTAAAACCCCTTGACCGGCCCTCGCACTACTCGAAAGGAAATCATCCCACCATCTTTTCCATGCATGCCACATCTGGGCCCCCAATGTGAGTGAGATTTCCTTCAGGCAACATCTGGCTCGCCGATATCATCCGTCACGCTGGGTACGCCCTCCGCGCCCTCTCCTTCAATCTTCTTGCCCGCCTCGTAGGTGACACGTTTCCAGCCGCACTCGACAGACGGGTCCTTGGTCCATTCCACAGTCGGGAAATAGTGCTCGTTCTTCTTCATCGTCACAACCCACGGGACGCTGTCGAACGTCACCGCCTTGAGCCGGAAGTACGTGTTGTCGGGTATCTCTATCACGGCCTGGAGGAACGACTCGAGATCCGGCGTAGGCTTGTTGTTCACGTGCGTGATGAAGTTGGTGGGTGCCAGGCCATACTGGTACGCAGGCGACCCGCGCGTCCGGGCCGATACGTAGACCTCGCTGAACAGCTTGCTGATCTGCTGCCGCACGGCATGGTGCGGTCTGTGGAGGGTGGCCCCGCAGAAACTAACTGCTCGGTCAGTCTCCACGTCATCCGCAGCAACCGTCGGCAGTCGAATGTGCATCTCCTGGCAGTCGCGGACAACCACGGCATCCAGGAACTCGTTGTCGTACATCACGTCGAGCTCCGATATGCGGGTGATGAGCTTGCCGTTCAGGGTGAGCAGGATGTCGCCTTCGAGAAGCGCCTCCTCGGTCTCGTTTCGCTCAAATGTCCTCTTGGTCACCATGAAGAGTTGGTGGTGCGAGGTGTTTACCTTGGACACCAGCTCGATCCACTCTTCCGACACGCCCATCAGCCGGGCTTGAGACATTGCAATCGACCGGAACTCGACCGAGAGCATCCGCAGCTTCGGAACGATACCCTTCTGTATCTGCGACACGACCGGCAATAACGTCGGGGTGGCGAGACCGAGGTGATACTCCTCGTCTCGGTGTGTCGACGGAGACCGCTCGCCGAGGTATGTGAGCCACAGCGCTTGGACGGTGCCATCCGGGGCGACGAGAACACCGCTACCGCACTGGCCGCTCAGGCTCGTGTCCACTGTTATTGCATCGACGTTGACGGCCCGGTAGCGCGGTGCCCCAGAGTTCGCAGGGATCGCGACCGCAAAGATTTCGGTGACACTAGTGGCCGTGTGGACTACCCGCCCAATACGGTTGTATCCAATGAAGTAAGTCGACGCCCCTTGAGTGAATTCCTCGGTCGAGAGCCTCGCGCTCTGCACCGGGGCCTGAACAAGCTTTGGGTCGTACTGTATGATGGCGTAGTTCTGCAAAGGATGCAGGAACACCACCTTGCCTTCAACAACAACCGAGTCGGCAATAGTGATGGAGATGTCGCAGAGATCGTCTAGTTTCCGCCATCTGAGTCAGCAGCCGTACGCATGGCACGAAGCACCAGGGGTCCGAAGAGGAAGAGAGGTTTTAAGAAAGCACGAACAAGGGACGATAGCTCTTGAAATGACCACGAGGCCCTTATCGGCGTCGATGACCAGGCCCATCCCCCACTTCCGGTTCTTCGGGAAGCCGTCCAGCTTGACCGGCATCGTGCAGTTGACATGGACGAAGCTCTTCACAAGCTCGGCCACAGCCGGGTGGGAGGTATGCTCGAGCTGGATGAAGGATGCCTTCCTTGGCACAGGAGGCACCGGTGGCAACGGGTCGGCCAGGTCAGTGAAATGCCATAGGCCGGTCTTGGCCATGGAGCTCTTCGACGGCGCACTGTTGTGTAGGACGAGGTGATCGTGACGGAGGTACAGCTGGTCCTGATCCACGCGAAATCCAAACCATTCAGTCTCCTCCTCCTCGAGAATGACGCCTCTGATCGAGTGGTTGCGAACCGCAGGATACTTCTTCTTTATGGCGATCTTGCGTGTTAGAAGCGTGGGAATCTCCTCCAGGTCGCCACATATGGTTGCACGTAGCTGAGGTGTCGAGACCTTCACCAGCTCACTAGGAGCCGACATGTACTCCATCGTCGTAACATTGAAGCCCAAGGATCGCGCAAGCGCCACGGTATCCCAGAATAGCCTCTTATGCCAGATCGCGCTCTGACTGAACCTGAAATACCCAGCCCCATTTGTGAAGTGATAACATCCATCAGTGTCAAGAAGCCCGGCGAGAACTTCCAGGCGAACCTCGCGAGAATTCTTCATGTAGTGCTCCGGGATATGCTTCGTATCGCCAGCTGGGCCTGAAGAGCCTTTGTATATCAGATGGAGGCGGTCCATCTCACGGAGAAGGGTGTTCACGTTGGATTTGTTGTTCTCCTCTGCAGGCATTATCTGCTCGATGAGAATTTCCTCTTCCTCGCTGCTGAGATCACCATATACTCGCTGACCACTGCGCAGCCGATATTCTCGGGTGGGCTGAGATTCGCTGTGCTCATCAGACTCATTCTCAGAGCCTGAATCTGTTCCCAAGGGTGTGAAACCCTCATCTGCGATGTCCTTAGCGTCGAGGGTGATCATGTCCAACACCAAGCCAGCCTCTTCCTCCTCCTGAGATCGGAACTCCGCCGGAATATCAGGGCTGCCGATTTGGGACATGAACTCCGTATCCTCTTGGAGCTGGGAGAGAGTGTCTTCAGGAATAGCCTCAGATCTCTGCGACTCATGCTCGGGCTGTCCTAATCTGTGTCCTGATCCTGGTGTGGACTGCTCCTGGGAATCGTCGCCAGTGAGATCAATAACTTGCTGTTGTGTATGGCCCACGACTGGCTGTTCAGGCCGACTGCTCAAGGTAAGATCAATGGTCTCCTGAGGCACTAGAGTTGGTGATTTCGTGCTCACCTGAGACTCGGGAATAGCCTCAGGTTCCGGGATAGACTCAGGAATAGGCTGGGAGGACAGGGACTGAGATGTGCCTTGAGAGTCAGGTATAACGCTGTCGCTGCGGTGCCTGCACACTCTAGGCTGTTCCACGCTGGCATTACCGGAGCGTTTGACAGTTGCAGAGGCGGCACTTTCGGGCTGAATATCGTGAAGTGGAATCTGGACATGTGTGTCCATATCTTCGCGCGGGCGTTGCCAGGTAAAGTTAGCAGTCCCATCCTCACTGGGGACGATATTCCAGCCTGAATGGAGTCGTCGATCAATGATTGTAGAACGACGAGACGATGCCTCTCGCCGTGATTCCGTGAGAGGTATGGTGACGTCCGGCATTGGACGATGTCCATGTTTTGTCCGGTCGACAGTCGCATACTTGAGTTGACCATGGTAAACGAAGTGTAGATCGAACTCCGCAGCATAGACAGCAAGAAAGTCGCGGATCTCCTGTTCGTGATTGCTGCTGATTTCTGTGTTTCGGCGATTTCCATCACCCAGCCAGATTCCAAGAAAGCGAGGATTCACGGTGATTTTCTGCTCGGGATACTCGAACGGAGCAGGGCGATAGAGTCGATATTCCGATTTGTCGTGTATTGTGGCGAACTCCTCGGCTGTCATCTCAATGTCGGTCCAAAAAGAGACGGCTTTGACTTCAGGCGCGTCCTCTATGTCGACAGTATCGCTAAGATCCTGACTTGGGAACGATGGAAATTTGAAAGTTCGCGAGACCCTGTCACCGTCCTTTCTTGTGGCCTCGACGAAGAATTTCAAACTTCCATATTGTGACCATTTGAGGTATAGACCTGGTAGACTTTCGTCAACCTTCAATCTTCCAGATTTACCCTCCGAGAACCGCTCAAGGTAACGATTCCTGAGATTGTAGATTGTTATCTCTCTAGATCTGTGGACCTCGCGAGATTTCACGATAGCGGCAGCGTAGGCGGCATCCTGAGAAGGATAGTAGAGTGGCGGGTGATCCTTATGGCCTCTGAGATTCTTGATTTTCGAAGGATTGCCCCAGGCAAAGGTCTCCCACTCATCATTGCGACCGAGTTTGACTTCGTAGGATTCAAGATGTTGAACGACAGCCGTCGTACCATTCAGAAGATTTCGGACTCTCTGATTGCCTCTCTCTCCGCGTTCAACTTCGAGCATCCATACTAGGGCTTTCTTGAGCGCACTCATGAAGTCGGGTGCTTCGTGAGCCTTATTGTTAGGCCTGCCAGCAGCGCCAGCTTGAGAGTCAAGATTTGGAAGCTGGCCAAATCGAGCTTCGAGGCGGGCGCGGTGATCGTTCAAGGAGGGTCCATCATAAGCATTGGTATCGTTCATGGTCTTGTGCATGGCCAAGATATGATTGGGTGTCACCACCAGATCGTCGAGGCCTTTACCCAGTTTGATACGGTAAAGGCGATCTTTTCCACTCACGAGGTGAGAAGCCTTGCGAGGTCCGCCATCGGGTCCAAGGAGAAGATCGCCCTTCTTGACATCCTCAACCTTGATCTGAGAGCCGTCGTACTTGGCAAGGAGTGTGCCCTTAGCAAGACAGGCCCGTTTGTGATCAAGCGTCTCACTCAACCAGTCGTAGTCGTTCCGCACTGCGAGCTTCATCTTGGAGGACCAATGCCTGTCGACGTAGATGATGGTGGTGTTGAGCGTATGCAGATCCCTAAGATGCTTGTACGTCACGACAACCCTCGCCTTGTCGGGGATGGTCTTGGCCACTTCGATGAAGGTCTCCAGGTCGGGCACCTTCTTGTGATCTAGGGTCTGGATCAATATGCCGTTCTCGGTGTTATCGAAACGGAAAGACCCTGTGGCATCGCATAGGTAGACACCCCTACAGGCGACGCCATACAAGCGGGCCTGCTGATAGGACAGGGTGTGGAAGCTTCCGCCGGCCACCGATACAAAACGATCAGGAGTGATCTTGTGCAGGTCGCCCACTTCGATCTCCACCTCGACATCTTCGCCGCCCCTCTGGAGAAGCAGCTTGACGGTCCTACCGACGCTGGAGTCCATGATATCGTCAAGGACCGTGAACTGCGTGATCAAGTGATCGTTCACCTTGACGAGGACATCACCCTCCTCGATTTTGTTATGGGATGGACCCTGCGGGAGGACAATCTCGGCCACCAGCATGTTGGTCTCCTTGGGAAACTGCTTGCGCATCTGCGCCTCCCACTCCGAGGAGAGGCCGAGCCGCCTGCACTCGTCGAAGGGCTTCAAGAGGAACTGACATTGTATGTCGCCTCTCGTGATAGGCTTACCCTGTTGGAGGCACTTCAGAGCACGTAGTGGCCGATCCAGGGGAAGGAAGTAGTCCGTTGAAGCCCCGTCCGCTCTCCCACCGGCCTGGAGGGCGACCGCGTACCCATCAATGTCGACGACTGGACTGCCAGACGACCCCCCACTGGCGGCGGCACTGGCCTGGTAGTAGGAAGTATTGAAGTCGCTGTAGCCCTCGCCGTATTCAGGAGCATTACGGTCCAGACGGCTGATGACGCCAGACAGAATGCTGAGCTTCTCACCAGCATCGTTACCGACGACACGGATCTCGATACCAACTGGAGCACCGGTTAGCATGAGCTCCAGGGAGGCAGAGGCTTGAACGGACCTTTGGCCAGGTCAGGCCGCAACGGCAGGGCCTTGACGGGCATGTATTTAATGGCCTTCGGATCGAACTTCAGGATACCGAAATCATGGACTGGGTCTCTGTATACCGGGTAGGCATCCACCTCCTCGTGGTTGTCGAAGATGCAGTAGCCCCAGAAGGGTCCCGAGCCCACCACATGCCTGTTGGTGAGGATGTAGCCGCGCTCGGCATCGACCACAAAGCCCGTCGCCTCGGAGTTCAGGGCCGGGTCCGTGTCGAAGCTGCAGGTCTGGCAGAAGCGTATGGAGACGACGTTGCGCACCACGCTCTCGAGGGTGGCCTGCCACTCCTGGCTGTCGGGCCCCAAGGCGGGCAGGGCCTGCAGGGCGGCCTCGTCAATGAAGTCGTGCTCGCGCATATCGAAGTCCTCGGCCTCCACATCAGGGGTGTTGTCGCCGGCGGACTGCTTGCCGTTCAGCGAGGAACGGAGGTGCTTCGGAGGTCGGCCGCTCTCGATCATCTCGAAGGGGGAGGGCTTGCGCTTGGCGCGTGGGGAAGTGTTTGAGCCGTTCATCGCGGGGGAGGAGGATGGGGAGCTGTCTACTGCAGGAGAACCGGGCTGGGGTGTGGGCGGTCGCACGTGCTCGGCGGCGGGTGGTACGGCCGAGCTTGACGCTGAGGCCGCGAAGGGAGAGGTGGAGGCTTTCGAGTGGGAGGAGGTGGCTCGGGCAGAGCGACCCCGGGGTGTGACGGCCGAGCAGCGAAGTGCCGTGGACCACCAGCAGTGGTCAGCTAGGAGGGTGGGACGGCGATGGCGCCCCGCGGTGTAGCAGAGGGCAGGGCAGCGAGAGATGCTTGTGGTTGGTACGAACGATGCAAGTCTGCCAACTCCGTTGCGCAACGAAGAGGCCAAGACCGTCTGCATCCAGCAAATCTCCTCCGCCTCGTCCGACGTCGTGCTGGGGCCAGGCTGGGGGGTCCGTCCGGGGATGGGTGACAGACAACAACGGGCATGGGAAGGACAGGAAAAAGAAAGAAATGAAGGCGAATGGACTCGGGCGGCAGGGCTGCGAGACAAGGCGCAAACACATTTTCTAGGCACAGGCCTTAGCAGGCAGGGTTTGTCCTCACGCTGCTGACTGACCAAGAACAGAGCCACGCAGAGGGTCCGCTTCCCCTTCCGGCCTGCCGGTGGCACCCCCCCCCTGCATGCCGTCTCACAGGGTCCATAACTATGTATGCATCCTTTGTAGAGAATATCAGGTTGTGTATTACTTCACATCGCCCCGCCTCGCAGGATACCATTCAACGCTACACCGCGGAGCCACAGCGCCTCTGAGCAGCCGATGTCGAGTCGAGTCATTCTGCCCCCGGACACGAGGACAGGATGGACAGGGTGAGTATCGAGTATCTCTGACAAGGCCGGCGTGTGCTGATGAGCAACCGGCCCCTCCTGACTCCCTGGCCATGCGATGCCGGGAGGAAGTATAGGGGGTTACGATGACGGGGGGTAGGTCTATGTGCTCTACTCGTCCTCAGGATCCGTTCCGAGGCCAACTCAGCAGAAAAGAAGACATAGAATCATACAGGGTGCTGGCTAGGTCTGACAGGGTATACTAGTCGTTCCTCGTTCGTCACCAGGAGTCCGTGATAGCAGTATCCAGCTTGTTCTCCAGCGCGCCGATTGCATGCGCATGAAACTCGATGGTTTCCCCCCTCCAGTTCGTTGTATGCCGTGCTCATCTCACCACCAGACCGATCATCCCCCTCCCCCCCGACATCCCCAACCCTCATGCGCATCACGACCCAGACGCCTGCTGCTCACCCGGCCCCCCCCTCCTTCGCCTACTCCGCCTCCTCCTCCTCCCCCACCCTCTTCTGCTCCTCCTCCTCCTCCTCCTCCCCCACCCTCTTCTGCTCCTCCTCCTCCTCCTCCTCCTCCTCCTCCTTCTTCTTCCCGATCGCAGCAGCCTTCTTCTGCGCCGTCTTGGCCTGCGCCGCCTCCTCCTTCTGCTTCTTCTGCTCCCTCGCTCTCTGCTCCTCGGCTGCCTTGTCCCCCCACCACCTCGCCACGAACGTCCCGAGCACCATCTCCAGGAGCTCCCGCCGCTCGTCCTCGTCGCCCATCTCCGGGATGTCCACCTCCATGTCCCCCAGCTTCCCCTGCCAGAACCACGGCCCCGCGACCTTCGCCATAACCCTGCCGTCCCTGTCCCTCCCCAGCGACGACCGCCCGATCCACGTATAGCCTACCTCGCGGAACGTCACCGCGTGGTTGTTGGCCCCCGACAGCGGGATCCACGACGACGTCTTCCTGAGCTTCAGCTTCGTGGACGCCGGCCCCGCCGCCCTGGTCCCATCCAGCCTCAGGTGGTGCATCTCGAGCGTCTCGTCCTGCTTGCCGGCGCCGCCCGGCTCGTCGAGCGTGGCGACGCACACGCCCCCCTCCTTTTCGCTGGGCGGGCCGCGGAAGAGCTGCTTCTTGGTGCTCTTCAGCAGCCCCGAGGCCGTCGCGGTGCTGTAGATGAGCGCGTGGGAGGAGGGCTCCTTGAAGATCAGCTCGTTGCTGTTCTTGCCATATATCCTGCCCGGGGCATTTTCGATGCAGTAGGTGAGTTTAGGCATATTGAAATGAGCATGAGGGTTTCATAGCACGATGTTAGATAGAAGGCCGTGGCACAGAGAAATAGATGATAGGGGGTGGAAGTTAGTATAGACAGACATGCAAGACAGGCCGGGGTGATGTCATGGTTGACCACAGCCAAGATACAGTCACATCGTTCCAATGTCTAGGGGCTAGTGGGACTTATCAACAACTGCGAAGTCTATTGCAAGTCGAGATTCGCATACAAACGGCCAGAAGGGCAGGCCAATGGCTCGCTTGACCGAAGACAGGACCAACGGCAGCCAAAGTCTCCCTGTTCAGCGATGCCTCGACGTACCAGGGGACAGAAAGAACCGACCAGCCCCTCTCCCAAAAAGCTATAAATCTACCCGATGGTATGAAGGGTAATATCAAACAATACACGCTTGCCGTATAAACACCAAGGCCATGCGAATCATGCCAACCCGCCATCCCTTTCCTTTTTGATTCCCCAGCTCTCGTCGACTCGTGAGAGTTGCTCGTCCAAACCCGATCACAAACAAATCGTGAGACCCGTTGGCAACCCAGAATCTCGAAAGCCGGACATCACACGTTGAAGATGACCGAGATGTCTTTGAAGCGAACATGACGAAGTGACGGTATTCGACAGTGTTCGACTACCGTCGTCATGGGTGCTCATGAGATGCCCGCAGGTACTTAGGGCCATAGAACGGCGTCTCCCCCACCCCCACCCCCCAACAGTAAAAGCAACCCCAGACATGGGACCATCAACACGAGGCAGACGAGCCAAGTAAATACCAAAACCGCAGGAACAATAGGTCGCCGCAAGGCAGACCGAGCCAGCGGTGGTCTTCGCATTAGACCCGTAGCAGAGAGCCACAAGCATCTCAGGAACGCCCCTGGGTAAGGGATCATTCTGTCCAAGGCCACGAGTGAGCCCCGTCTCCCACACAAGATATAATGATCACTTCATCATCTTCTCTCGATGCGCGGCAAACAGTCGAAGGTTCATTTCGTGATCGTTGCACGCATCAGTCCACTTCTTCCGGACCTCGCGGTCCTCCTCCGCCCAGGTCATGTATTCCTGGATACCGGTGCCATCTCGCGACTCGAGCCAGGCAGGATTGCCAAGTTTCTGGTGGGTCTGAACTCTGCGAGCGGAGAAGTGGTCAACGAACTTGGTGTTGTAGGCATAGAACTCTCCCAAGTATGCGTAGAAAGCCTCCACATAGTGCTTCCAGGCCACCGCGGAGGGCTTAAGGCCTGGCACTGCCAGCGCAGGGGGTGGGTTTGGTGGTTTAGGCGGCTCTGGTAGAGCTTCCTGAATGTTCTGCGACCTTGATACGGGCTTCTTGGCGGGAATGTGGCCCGCTGAGGCGCTTGGGAATGGAAGATTCGACTTTAGGTCACCGAAGGAGTCGAGGCCTGACACACGCTCGGCGAAGGGCTCGACGTTCCTGATGTCGGCAAAGCTGGCTCGAAACTCCTCGCTGTCTTCCGAACCACCGGCTGCTGGTGCAAAGCCAGCCTGCTGTCCACCGCCGGGTTTCACGTCAACCTTGATCCCTAGGCCCACATCTCCGGCCCGCCATTCGGGACGCGACGGCGTGACTGGGATGTTCCGCACCCCATTCCCGTTTGATTGGCCTACTGGAGGGTCGACATCCATAGCCATCGGGCTGGGAGCCCCATCGAGGCTGTGTCCACGCCCAGTGGTTGCTGAGCCCTTGGGGGGCTCCTCCAGGCCACTACTACTCTCGTCAGACTCGACCATGCCGGCCGTCCCCGCCGTCATACGCACAGGTTTCGGCTTCTTGCTTGGGTTGCGAATCGTGCGACTGCCTGCTACGGATGTCTTCTGCGCCACAGATGCCTCGAAGATCTGTGGGCCAATCTTCTCGGACCACTCCTCAGGATTGAAGGCGCCAGTGTGAGGCGACTTCTCTCCATTTGAAGGGCCGGCGAAGGGTGCCTGTGAGGCATCTGACGTCAAGGGGGACCTGCGACCTATGCGACTACCTGACTTCGACCGAGGCATAGCCGGCCGCCCAGCCTCATCGATGGGGGATCCCGCATTGAACTGCCAGCTAGAAGCATCTTCTTCAGCAACAAATCTAGTGTTGATGTTGTCAGTGCTATTTCGCGTGAATCGATGCGAGTCCGCCGCGAACGATTCGCCAGCAAATTGTGAGCCGAAGCTGGTGCTCAGGTTAGCATGGTCTGCGCTATCATGAACCTGTTGGGGGTCCATCTGAGGTTGGGTTCCGTTCTGAGTAGGTGAAGACTGCTGTCCACGCCCATACTTCCTGGCAGAAAGCTGGCTGAGGAGCTGAGACATCTTCTGCTCGAAAGCGTTCAGCCCACCCTTGTATGAAGACTTGTCTTCACTCGAAGACTTCGGGTGCTGCTGGGTACGTGGCTCCTCTAGCTCTGGGGAAGGGTTGAGTGTCTTCTTGTTGTAGGAGGAGCCCTCACCACCCGCACGGCCTGTCGCTTGCTGGGCTTGTTGAGGAACTTCGTGGGAGGGAGAAGTTGACTTGGAAGGAGACTGATCGGCGTACAATTTGGTGCTGTCCCTGCCGTTATCACCGCCCCCACGCTTGCGATCTTCCTCAGAAGACCGGTAGTCACTGCTGGCCGACGTGGCGCCTGAGCTCCGATGGCCGTTGAAACCTGCTCTCCCATCCTGCCCTCCCCGTGTTACGTTGTCCGAGTCGTCGGGGACACTGGAGCTTCTCTGACGGGGACTAGCGGTAGAAGGGGCATCCTCGTCATCGTTGTAAGGTCTGCGGCTTGGCTCTCGCGTGCTACGGGATCGTCCAATATTGCTCGCACCATTCCAGGGATCGAACTTCTCGCCGCCGTGTGTCTGGTACGGGGTGCTCTGGCGTGGGTCCATGAACCCGCTGTCGCGAATCGGATCAGGGTTAGACGGCGCACGGCGCCTAGCTCGCGCGGCCGAAGAGGTCTCGTTGAAAAGGTTGGAGTGAGATCGAGTCGTGAAGTAGTTGTTACCGGAGACTGCTGGTTCATCGCCCGGAGACTCGGGCACGTAGCCTCCTCGTTGCACACGGGCTCCGAAAGAGCCTTTAGGCTGCTTATGAGGAGGACGCGGAGGGACAGGAGGTGGCTGCTGGTAACTCGACGGCCTGCTGGAGCTCGGTGTTCTACTCGACGCACCACTCCCGGCGGCTTGGCCGGTCGCCTTGCTCTTTGATCCGGGTTTCATGTCCTCCCATGCTTGCCAGTGTTGCCATGTGTGGGTCGAGTCGGCCTTCTTCGCCTGAGTCCGACGAGGTGCGCCCGCTGTGAACTCCGCGTACTTATCCGCGTTCGTTGAAGCCGACTGGCGTTTCTGCGTGGATGGGGTAGGCCTCTGGGGAAAGTTAGGCGGACGAGGAGGGGGGGCCCACTCCTTGCCGGCATTCGACCAAGGGTTGCCTCTTACTCCAGAGGCATAGGAGGTTCGGTTACGGCGCGCGGCCTCCTGATCGTACTTGCGCTTCTTCTCGGGATCAGTGAGTATCGCATGGGCGTGGTTGATTATATTGAAGGCCTCATTGGACCCGCCGGGGCGATCAGGGTGTTTCTTGAGTGCTGTAAGACAACTACCATCAGCTTATGAACGGAGCATGGGACTCACTCCAACATACAAAGTTTCCTGTACTGTTTCTTGACAAGCTCGATGTCATCTGTAGGCCCGGCTAGCTCGAGATCCGCGTACAAGTCGCGTCTAGGTTCCTTGTCCATGCTGGGTCTGTTTTGAGGCAGACTGCCCAGGCCGTCTTGGGGAACAGATCAGGAATGAAGAATAGAGGGTGTCCAGGAGTCGACAGCGACTACATCGGAGGAGGGGAGCTGGTCGTCCTGAGAGCCAAAGTCGTATGGGGCGGGACGCGTTCGTTGGGAATCGGTTACGGCGGGTTAGCTGGCAGGGGGAAAGATGAAGAGAGGATCCACGGTCTGCGTTTAGGAAACGGATCGCATGCCGGTCAGTGAGATAGCTCTGAGACAAGGAAGAAAGCAGTAAACATCGCCCAGGGTTGCGGTGGGCTTACCAGAGTGGACGCCACCAGAGCTGAGCTTAGAATCAGCCGCGGGAGCAGTGCGTGGTGAGGATCACAGAGAAGCTTAAGGGCAGATGAGGCCTAGAGCTGTGATAAATGCCGTTGAGCAGGAAGGATTTCAAAGGACGTGCTCCAGAAGATGCACAATATCTCGATGCACAAGGGTACTGGGGATTGTCGCGACGGCGGGTGGAGGTGGAAGTCGGGCTCGGTGAAGCAGATGGCTGTGACGTGATGTGATTGGGCGCTGGGCTAGGCAGGGAGAGAAGGCAAAGGTCGGATGAAACAATGCTGTTGATAAAGCCCCGACGATAAAAACCCTCTGCAGAGAGCTCAAGGGCCGAAAGACTGCTGGCTGCCGTGGCGTCAACCTCGTTGTCAGTCACAAAAGTTGAAATGGGGGGTTGGAAGCTGGAGGCTGCTCGACTTGTGTGACTGCGATGGGAGCATCTCCAGTGGGGCAGTGGGTTGGGAACGGCAATGCCAAGGCGCAGCCAGGGTCCCGAGTTGAGTCAGGGTTGGTAGCAGCAATTCATCTGATCTTTTTCTCAGGTCGGAGCCAGGCATCTGACTGCACTTGTTGACTGGCTGTCCGGGTGAAAATCTCGGAATGACGTAAGGAGACTGCAGGCCACCCTAGTAGCCTGCTCACACTTCTCCCCACAAGGCTGAGGGTCACTGCTAGGGCTGCCATAGCATTTCAGACCCTCGAGGTAGCTGATGGGGGCATGTACGGATGCACAGACCGCAAGCACTCTCCGAGTCTGTATTTTACTCCATTACCATCATGGTCCTGAAGACACTGGCAGAAGACGACCACATCTGACCTGCAGTCTTAGTTCATGAGAGGTACAGCCACTCTAGGCGTGCGTGGCCTTGTCACTTGACGTTGGCCAGACTGTGCCGGTAGGCCTCATGCCTACACCAAGAGAGCCATCCGGGGTTGAACCAAGTGATTGTAGGTTCATAGGCTGCTTTCAACTGTGGGGCGTTAAGTCTTCTTCTATTTCCCTAGACTCCATTGCTTTGACTCTCGTTCACAACGACAATAGTACTTCTGCACTTTGGAAACAACAAATTCCTCAATGCAAGTATTCCAATACCATCCATAGTATCCATGCAGCCTGCACTTCCTTTCCTATTGTGTCCCCCAGAACTCCAGATGGCAGTTAGTGAGCACACCAAGACAGCACACAGCATCAAGCCCCGAAGCACTGCTATAGAGAAATGCAGTCGTTGTCTAGGAAACACGCTCAGCACCGACGATCACTGGATGTCCTTGCTGAGTTCATACGACCAGCCTCCGTCACGCCTCATCTTCTCTCGCGCTGCAAGGTCCTTGCGAATCTCGTCCTCCGTGAGTCGGTCTCCTCCATTCCAGTTGGCGCTGCTTCCCCGCGCACGGAACTTGCTCCACCTGTCCTTGTTCTTGAACACCTCCTCCAGCCTGAGTGGCGCTGGTGGCCCGAACACCTGGAGAGGATCGATGGTCTCCTGCTTCATGAGCTCACGCCGGAGCTCAGGCGTGTCTGCCCACGACGCTATACCTAGTCCCTTAACCTCATCGTCATCATCGTCATCATCATCATCTGTCTGAATCTCAGGGAGCTCGATATTCTCTCCGTTCTGGAAGCGTGGTGAGGACCTCGTCGCTGATTTGGCAGCTGATTTGGCAGCCATGACTCCAGCAGGTCTGGCTGGAGTCTTGTGAGACGGGCCAGCAGCATGTTGGCTGGACGCGAAGGGGATAGGGCCCTTGGAGACTTGAGCCATATCTAAAGGATGGCCGCTCTTGCTGTGATGTGGTGCGACCGGTGGTGCTTTGAAGATGTCCCGCGTGGCTCCCTGGGGGCCAGGTGCGTATCCGTTCGAGAAGAGTGACTTGTTTGGCTGATCCTGCGAGAATAATAAGTATACTGACGAGGCAGCGGAAATCCCCAGCTTGCAACTTACCTTCTTGAGACCAGCTGATGGTCGGACAGGCGGGCCTTTGATATCGGTTCCATGTGACTGGACCTCCATCTCCTCCTCGGGATCGAACTCATCATCTGACATTCGCATGCGCTTGACCTCTTTCTGCGGAGGTGGCCCATTTCGGGATGCAGCGGGTCGTCGCATCCTGTCCTCCGCGCCCTCCTGCTGGAGTGGTCTCTTCATAGACATCTTTGCAGTACTTGACAAGACTGCATTGACAGGTCGGCTGATGTCTTCTTGCGATCGGTGTGTGGTGGATTGTTGCAAGCGGGATGGGGGCCTTGACACAGCTGCCTTCTCCCGAACAGTGTTGTAGTCGGGCAGGCCACTTGGCTGGGACCGAACTGCTGGAGGAGGAGCTTTTGTCTTCTTGGCCTTATCGATCGCAGCCTGACGGGCTGCTTGCTTCTTAGCTTCCTCCTCGGCAGCAGCCCGCTGCCGTTCCTTCTCCCGCCGGTCAGCCTCCTGTCGTTGTTCTTCCTCCCGCTTCCGCTCCAATTCCGCTTTGAAGTCGCGCTTCCGTTGAGCTCTCTTCTCCTCCTCTTGCCGTCTCTTCTCCGCAAGATCAAGTGCCTTGGGGCGACCAGTCGTAGAGTTGACGGAACTCTTCAGATTCTGAAATGATGACTTCGTCTGCATAGAAGGTTGGCTGGCCTTGCCCTTGATCTGTTGTTGAGAGGTACCGAGAGTGTCTTGAAGACTTGATGCAAGAGCACTATTGGAAGTGTACAATCCAGTGTGTTGAGAAGACGTGTTGACACGGATCAAAGTCGGCGCCTGCTTCGGTTTGACGGCAGCCTCCCGCGTTGGTTTCATTGGTCGCTTGATCTCACGATTCTTTAAGCTCTGACCTGGAGCAGGCCGGGGAATCGAGGGAGGCGCAGGCTTGGTCGCGGGGGCATCGGCCATTCCAGCATCCTGGTCCGAGAGACCGGGTTTATCCATCTCTACGACTGCCCTGTCTTCAGCATCAAGCTGTGCTTTTTCTTTGCGGGGACTTGTCCGTGTGGGTTTGTTCATGTCTTTCGGAGCCGGTGTACGCATGGTCTGTTCATGCTCTTGTTGCATGACAACGTGCTTCTCGGCAGTAACCTGTTCCTGCTTTTCCTTGTTGAAGACGTGAGCCTTTTCCCGCTCCTTCTCGCGAGCCTTTTGCAGCTTTTCCATCTGCTCGGCGAGGTGTTGAGCCTCCTTGTCCTCCTTGTCTTTCTGTTTCTGGTCCCTCCTTTCTCGCTCAGCGGACGCCCGAGTCTTGCGGCTATTTGATCTCACCGGACTGGAAGCGCTTGGGGCATGATGAGAGTCAGACGACATGTGCTCGGTCAAGTCGGGGTAGAGAGGTTTCTCCTCCTTTCCTGGCTGAAGAGACTCTGTCGATTTGTTATTCTGCTTTTGCAGTTTTGCAGCAGATGGCGAATTCACGAGCGACGCCTTCCCATCTGCACTGAGCGCCGCACTGCTTGCTAAAAGACCCTTTGAGCCCTTCAGAATGGAGGAGAACTTGCTCTTGACTTGTTTCAGGGCATTCTGCCTGAAAGGGCTTTCACGGAGACTTCTAGACGGTGACTTCGGGGGCTCATCTCCTTCAATATCCTTGTTGTTGTCCATCAGGGGGATCGATACAGATACGACCTTTTTGAGGACCACTTGGCTTCCATCATCTCCAAAGATGTCATGCTGGGTCAGATCAGGTACTGAGACCGATTTGCCGTGACCGAAGACGGGCTTGACCTGATCAGATGATGGTAGTTTCCGAGGCGGAGGACGGGGAGAGTCGGAGCTCGACCCTTCCGGCTGGCTCTGAGGTAGATCTAAGTCGACGCCGCTGACTGTATCGGTGGGATGGACTCCCTCCATGATATCCGCAGAGTAACTCGTCCCGAGCGCGGGACGAGGACTTTGGGTGACAACTTGTTCTGCAGAAGGCGGAGCAATCCAATCGTCTTCGTCGTCCTCGGGGAAAGTGCCTGGTGTCCTTGCCGACTGTTGAGGCCTGGCCGGCGATCGGGGCTTCTCCTCCGCAGCCGATTGAACTTGTTGCGAGACTTGTGAATGGGAGGTGTGCAGTGACTGTTGAGCGCTGGCAAGATTCGCAATCGACTTCGACGGCCTTGTGCCCCCTGTTTGGGACTTGCCAAGCATACTGATTTGATCCTGCAGCCTCTGAGTGTAAGTTTTATTGTGAGTAGCGAACGTGCTGTCCGTCTCCACGGCCTCGACGGCGTCATCGTTGTCAATGTCCATGGCATCGTAATCGCCCTCTAGAGTATCTGGGCGCGGACCAAGACTCTTGCCTCCGGTCGGTCTCGGGTAGTAACTTGTTCGAGTTTGTTCGACATGGCTGGTCCTGGACATTCGCGCACCGAGACTCTTGTTAGAGGTCAGGGGCTCACGGGCAGGCAGCGACGCAAAGTTGAGGCTGCTCTTGCGTACCAGAGGACGTATTGGGCTAGAGCCGTCGGAAGGCGATTGCGTCACGTCTGCACCATCGTGATCCGCAGTGTCTACTGCAGGCGCGGGTTCAGCAAATACTTGTTGATGAGCACCTGGCGAGTCCGACTGCTTCGGCTGTGGTCTTGGTGGCGGAGATTTCACCAGCGACTTCTCTGGAGTATCATGGCCTAATAACTGGACTGGCGATGAAGCTGGGACGATCGGCATATCGAGGTCCTCATGAGCCGATGGCCCGGATAACACTATGCTCGATGTCTTGGTCTGTTCCTTTTCTGTGGTCTGCAGGTAGTCCTCGGAAGACGGGGTGGCCGAGGTCGGGTTCTCGCAAACCGATTCCTCCGCAGTCTTAGCCAACGGCGGCTTGGGTTCCTTTGGTATGCCCTCGGGATTTTGTGGCTGTATTGCTTCGGCATCCTCCATAGGTTCGTCAAGGTCTATTGCGACATCTTGGCTCTGGCTCCCATAATAACCGGAGTCAGCAAGGACTTGTTGGTCTTGAGGCGCGGGTTTCGCAGGAACGGGTTTCCGTGTTATTGATGTAGGCCTTGCCGGGCTGCCTGTCTTGTCCTCGGCGATTCTGAAGATCGGGGTCCTAGCATGAAGCGAATTGGATGTTGTGAAAGGGTTAGGGGCGCCCTTGGGCGTTGCGGAAAATATGTCAGATAGTGGCTATCACTCATATTAGTCTGGCCGAGATGACTGGCTGCGCGGTAGGGAGGAGGGATCTCACCACTCTGTTTTCGTTGTGATTCAGCTTGCGCGCGGTGCGCGGGGTCTTGCCACGAAGCTTCCCTGGGGTCTTGAAGATCTCGGCAACGTTACTGAGGCAAAGTCAGCGGCGATGGGCCGAGTTGGACGTGTCCGGCACGTACATCTGGTTCTCCGAGAAGATATCGGCCATGTGCTCATTGAGCCACTCAACCTCGTTTCTTGCCGAATAGCCAAACTCCTCGACCTCGGATTGAGCGATCTCGAGGGCGGAGGACCTCTCGTCGGCGCACCATGCCGATGACCCGATGGTCGGGCGCGATGCAGGGCGCATCGCCATGGCCAAGATCGCGCAGGTTCGATGTTGAAGGTGCGGCAAGGCAGGGCAAGGCAGGGCAGCGCAGGGCAGCGCGTCGCGTCGCGTCGCAGGAAGAAAAGGGATCAATTCGGAACGTTACGTTCGTCAGGGTAGATCAAGCATGTCTGGGCGCAGAGAACAGCTGATTCGGAGGAAGCCAGGATGGTTGTAGTGTTTGCATGGAGGATGGAGTGCGCAATATTGCAATGCCCGGGGTGTGGGGTGGTGGCCCAGGTCAGAAGGGAGGTGGAGGTGCGGTGTTGGACGTGCAGGCGAAGGTGGCAGGCAGGCGACATGCAGCTTTCCCAGTTCTGGCGTGAAGTAAACAAAGGCTGGGTGTGGGTACCTGAGACGTGCATTGATTGGCTGAGGCGGAGGCGCCTCCCGTGCCGAGTCGGCCGCCCCTGCCGTTCCGACGGTGTATCTCGGCCCCGGTACGCAGACAGGACTCGGCGGTCAAGGACCGGCAGGCGCCTTCATCTCGTCAACTACCAATGAGGTCCCAATCTCCCTGCCACTGCCCACTTGGATATCTCTATTCAGCTAGGAAGAAGGTACCTAGGTCCTCTGGTAGGTCGCCTCTCCTACCGCTATCCTACACGGCGAGTCGTCCTGGGGATCCCTTTTGTCTCTTTCTGATGCGACTCGACCGTGGTCAGGACGAAGAAGCACCTTGCTCCCTCCCGTCCGCCCGTGGATGACTTGGCCAGGTCCTGCTCGGCTGGAAGCCAATCACGACTGATGACGCCCCACAGCATTCGCGCACAGCTTTCTACATCTCTCTGACTTATATCCTGGCTCCTCTGTATCTGGTCTCCACAGCTACGTCTTGTGACCCAGATATGCAAGACGGCCTCAGCAGGCAAGGCGACTGGCCATCCGGGCATGGTTGCGAAATGACCGAGAGACTTGTCGGGCTGGAGGCGGATCGCCCTTTGGAGCGACAAGTGGCACGGTCTGACCCAGGGACTTTCTCAATCGCATCCTGCGGCTATGCTGGCCCACCTGCCTCTTTCTCCCAGCGTGAATATGGGCTGGACAGCAGTCCAAGCACTGGACGGCCTTAACAGGTACCATCCTCGTTGACCCGGTCGTCTCTCGAGGCGGTCTCGTCATTAACACTCACACATACCCCTAGCTATGCACGCCGGGTGCAGTCACTTGTTGTTTCACCCGACCGACCAACGACGTTGCCACTACACCCACCCTAATGAATCATGATAGAGTCTTGATGGGCTGATCCGGTACTCCCTCCTATCCAGACCACCAAACGGTTCCCATCGATTGCAGTGGGCCGTTCCGGATATAGCCTGCCTGCATCGGATGCGGCACGGCTTGCGAGCTGGCGAATGGCAAAGCCCTCACTGTGAGCATCTTGCTACCCAGGATCACACTCTGGCAAAGGGTCTGGCGAATCATACCCAACTAGGAGCTGCGAGAGCCCGGTCACAGCATTGTCTCGTGATGTGTCCTGTGGATCCCCAACGAAGAAAGGATGGGCTGTCTGAAGGATGCTGCATGCATCGAAGTCGCAGCTTGGCAACCAAGAGAGCAGACCCTGGGTTCTAGCAGATCTCGAGGTAGGTCCGACCTGTTCTTGAACTCATCTCGCTTGCAATCCAAGACGCGGAATCCGTCCAGCGTTCCGTGTGTTCCGACATGGCTATTGGGACTCCAACAGGTATCGTCGCAATTCCGGCGGGACGCTCGTACCGGACTTTTGGGGAATCCGACCCGGCTAGATCACGAAAGGAACGCTACCCGGTCGTGCAGACCGCCATCTGCGATTTGCATGCGGGACCTGAACAGGATCCATGAACGTGGTATCATCGATGCATGCTCGGCGAGTGGCACAGCCGTCGAAGTTGCTCCCGAGATCGGGAAGCCGAAAGATCGACGTTGCCGAAAGGGCGCGGCGCCAGATACTAGGCCCTGGGAGCGCGACGTGAGAACACAGCGACAAACGCATAGCCCTGGTTTCGCCGTCTTAACCTTGCAGTATGTGTCAGGCGCTTGGTCGTATCTGGAGAGGTACAAGCTGTCGGCCCGCCTTGAAGTTTTGGATCGAGTCTGCCGGTGTGTCGAAACCGTTGATGGCGTTCGTCCCGGACCCGGGGTCGAGGTGCGCAAATATCGTCCCTCCCCGAGTTGGCGTGCGCTTCAGTCTTGGCCAGACGGTGTGCTAGCGTCAGGGGTATAGAACGAATCAAAGCACACATACCAATCTCCACTAAGCTATACAGTATGTCCACACGTTGAGAAGCGGCCACCGGCGCCCCTTGCCATTGTGACCTTGACCTTCCTCCTGTCAGCGCCGGAGGTACTGTATGAGTCGTACCGGTGCTGGGGCCTCAGGGCCAGGCCGATGCGAAGTTGTCGGTTGGATTTCTACGCGGGTCCACGCGTGTATATAAGGTAGGTTGATGGTAAACCCTAGTGGGCTTCCCTCCTCCTGCTTGCCAACTCATCTTCTCAAGTCTTTCTCCAACCATTCCCTGAATGACCATTGAGCGTATGTGAGAGCAGCAGCAACAATAATGGCCATCTTGCAGGAAGTCCACGGTGTTGGGGAAGTCAACCGAACCGAGAAAGCTCACGTCACCGAGCATGCAAACGGCGTCCAAAGATCCGCTGTCCTTCATCGCGATCTCCACCATGACTTCCTCGAGTTGGCTAGGGCCGAGGGTCACTATCTCATCCTAGACGACGGTCGTAGAATTTTTGACGCTTCAGGTGGTGCGGCCGTTGCATGCGTAGGCGTAAGCTCTTCCATTTTCCTTCTTGTTCTTATGAGCAACGCTTGAAATTCCCGGTCTGAGCATGTGAGATTGAATTGGAAGCACAGCATGGCAACTCCATGGTCAACAAGGCCATGGTTGACCAGATCAGCAAGGTGAGCTACTGCGCATCAACCTTCTTCAAGACACCGGTTGTGGAAGAGGCCGCAAGAATATTGGTCGACAGTACCGACGGACACATGGCACGAGTGTATTTTGTCCAGTCCGGTCCGTTAATCCCTCGATGCCATTGGCGACAGCATTACTGACCTGCAGCAGGGTCCGAGGCGGTGGAAGCAGCGATGAAGTTGGCACGTCAGTACTACCTCGAGAAGGAAACGCCCGAGCCGCAGAGAGTTCGTTTCATTGCTCGAGAGCAATCTTACCACGGTACCACACTCGGATCCCTAGCCATGGGCGGGCACGTGGCCCGAAGGGAAAAATTTGAGCCCATGCTCATCGATAACATCTCGAAGGTCTCGCCATGCTACTCGTACCGCGGCAAGACCAAGGGTGAGACCGACGAGCAATACGTCGAGAGGCTGGCTGAGGAGCTCGACAGTGAATTCCAAAGGGTCGGGCCTAAAACGGTCTGCGCCTTCGTCGCCGAGCCAGTCGTTGGTGCTGCTCTAGGATGCGTGCCAGCCATCCCCGGGTACTTCAAGGCTATGCAGGCAGTGTGCCGAAGGTATGGTGCTCTCCTGATCTTGGATGAAGTTATGTCCGGAATGGGTCGGACCGGGACCTACCATGCCTGGCAACAGGAAGGAGTCGTCCCTGATCTTCAGACTGTTGGCAAGGGACTCAGTGGAGGATACCAGCCTGTGGCTGGACTTCTCGTCCACAGAGACATCGTGGAGACCCTCGAGAAGGGCACTGCGTGAGTGACCCATGTCTCTCTTCCCTAGCGTTCTCTATTAATTTAACCGGCGTAGCGCATTCGTTCATGGGCATACGTACCAGGCACATGCTGTTGGCTGTGCCGCAGTAGTGGCTGTCCAAAAGATCGTCCAGGAGAACAACCTCATCTCCAATGTTCGCAATATGGGCAGGCTACTCGAAAAGAGGTTGCGCGAGAGCATCGGCAGCCATCCCAACGTGGGCGATATCAGGGGCCGCGGCCTATTCTGGGCCGTTGAGTTTGTCGAGGATAGGCTGACGAAGGCACCTTTCCCTGCGAGTGAACAAGTGGCACTGAAGATCAACAACCTTGGGTTGACGGGATCCTACTCAATCGTGGTATATCCTGGCAGTGGCACTACCGACGGGATCCTCGGAGACCACATCATGCTTGCACCTCCGTATACGGTGACGGCTGAGGATGTCGAATACATTGTTACAACTGTCACGAGCTTGGTTGAGGACTTTTTCGCGGCTCGGTCGGTTTCCGGTTGACAGCCGGCCAGAGCAAAATGTCATATAGGTATCTCCGTTACAGATCAAGGGAAGTGACATCAGATTAGTTGCTAGGAAGTTGTGCCGTTTTGTCGCAGGAAGCAGGTCGGTACCTCTCGCCGAGGAGGAACTCGAGGAAGGCTGACAAAGGAGAGTGTTAAGGAGGAAAATATCTCAGTCCCTACATACCATGTCCAGGAATGAAAATTTCAGAAGCCTCTTGATAAAGAAAATCCCACCACGGAAACCATATGCATCCTTGGATTACATGCCACCGAAGAGGGCTTGATTAACTTAGCCCTCTTACCTTGACGTGCCAAGTTCAGAATCAATGAAAAGCAAGAAGGTAAGTCGAATTACTAGACCGTGTGGTACAACGGTGCGCAGGGTAATTAGTCTCTTACCCATACGGCAACAGATTTACAATTCCGGCCTAGATGACCTTCGACAGGATGGTATCTGAATAGTTCTGTTCCTATTGTCTCAAGCACACTCCCACTAGCTGTTGGTGGTCTGCTGTTTAGCGGGCTTCTGGTTCGAAGGAAGTCCCTCCTCTTCCCTTCCGCGCAACATCCATCCCGGAATCCAGGGCCGCACAGTGCTGCACATAAACCCATATCAGTACATCTCACTAATCATGCGGTCTCATTGGAGATCATGCGTGGTCAGAACCCCAAAGAGCCTGATTTGAAACAAGATGCCGAGCCGTGGACGGAGTATGCCAAGCCAGTGCTGTTTGACAAAATCCTGCTCAGAGCAGCGTGACACGAATTTATGCTGCATCTCTGCTTCGTCAAGTCATGCTGATAGATTCACAGATTACAGTGTCCTCTTGCTCTGCTCAAGATCCAAGGCGGCCGTCTTTTCGAGGCTGGGTTGGCTATTTCTTCACGACTTGCACTTCACATTACACCCACAATCTTTCTCGGGAAGGTTGACTTCCATCAGCGGCCGTGATGATGACTTGAGCATTTCAACAGACTGGACTGTTGAGCTGTGAGAAAGTGACTGGGGAGGGCGAGTTGTAGTCTGCCGTGAGAAGAGGACTTTGGAAGCATTGACATTGAAATTGAGGCTCCTAGGGAGAATGGTTGGGCTTACGTCAGACCCCTGGTGCAACTCCCAGAACCTTACCCCGGACGCTGTGTTCACTCACTGCGACGTGCTTTCGTCCCGCCTCCCTCGTTGCTCCACCACAAGAGGCTGTTCATCCTGGGAATCTGGCTTGTCGCAGTGACGCAGATCCGCCAAACCTCCCTGACCCCTTTCTATCCAACATTGCACGTTCACATGGTACGAGATTTCCCCGTCACGGACCGCTCCCCGCCTCGCATCGACGCGGCCTCGGCGTTCTCTCACTTTCCCGAGCCTCCGCCACTCTTTCTCGAGCTTCGGCCGGACAGCTCTCATCATGGCTGTGCGCAATAGCATCAGCCGGCAGGCTGCTGAGGAGGAGGCCGAAGTCGATGTGCTCAGATCACATCTGGAGACGAGGGCGCAGATGACCAAAAAGATCGAGGCAGCCCTGGTCAAGGTGGTAAATAACGGGAATACCCTCGACGGCGCCGTACAGTCGCTGGGAACGGAGACCAAGAAACTGCAGGAGCTCATCCAGAGTGCGTGGTTGTGCACGAGAGGATCGATCTGGACTCCCGTTCCGGCTGACCATCTCTCCCTATAGATATTAGGTCCACGCGTGCCGAACTTGAAAGGCTATCCCAACAGGCCGACAGCAAGAACGATGACGAGAAGATCATTCGCATGGGTCCGGAAAAGGCCGGACTGACACAGTACATCAACGCTCTGAAACGACTGTACAAGACCCTGAGCGTCTCCAAGACATCGAGCCTGCGGACCACACAAGACGCGGTAGCAGACTTACAGAGGTTGATCAAGTCTGGGAATACGCAACTCGAGGCTTACTTTGACAAGCTCCTGCGAAGCGACACACCGCGGTCGATTGAACCGCTCCGCTACGTGACGAAGAATGAAGCTTTCCCCGTCCTCTCCGAAGATAAGAACTCGAAGCTGGGCGTGCTGAACGACTACATTTCCAAGGCACACCGGGAGAGCGGTGTCAGCGAGGAGTCACCGGCGGCCAAGATATACGCAGAAGTTCGCGGGCCCTATATCCAGTTCACGTTGGCGAACCTGGCATCTGCCAGTATCAACACGGTGAAGAAGAAGAATCCGACGGATATCTACCGGGCAGGTCCTATGAGCGGTATCGCCATGTATGCCCAAGCTATTGAGGGTCTGTTACGCGCCGAATACGAGAGCATATGCCGAGTCTTCTCACGCGAGGATTGGGGCCCAGTCTTGGTGTCGACCAGTCAAGGCGCCATCACGGAGCTCGCCAGAACGTTGCGAGAGCTGAACATGCACATCAAACAGCACTTGGCGGTAGATTGTTTCCTGGCCTATGAGATAGTGGAGGCTATCTCGACCATGTCGAACAGCCTGGAACAGGCAACTGGGGAGCTCAAGATGGCGCTCACGTCGGCGCTCAAACCTATCAAGGAAACAGCGAAGTCATCCCTGGCCGAGTTACTGGAGATGATGAAACAGAGGATTAATGGTTTGCAAGCCCTACCTCTGGACGGCGCTCCCATTCCCATCGTATCGGAGTCTATTCGAACCCTGCAAGGCATGGTGGCTTTCATACGCCCCGTGTCAAATATCATGATATCTTTGGGTGACGGTGGCTGGAAGGCTGTGGGAGCGGCTAGGGGCGGCCCGGATAGTACTCCAAATCTCTCCTCGTTCGACGTTACTGCAGACGGCCAGCAGATCTTTGCAAACTACTGCATCGACACTATCGAGACGCTTTTTACCTCGCTGGACTCCAGGGCAAGGGTGCTCTTTGGCAAGAAACCAGTGGTCGGCGTCTTCATGGCCAACAACATCACAATAGTGGACCGGATGGTGCGCGAATCCGATCTCTGGCCACTACTGGAGCAGAGGATGCCCATTGTCATCGACACCTGGCGCAAGAAGTCCAAGGGCCTGTACCTGGACATGTGCAAGGACGTATCGGTGCACCTACTCGACACGATCCATACGTCGAGGGCGCAGAGGCCAACATCAGGCCAGGGCGCAGTAGACTCGGCGTCCATCATGAAGGCGCTGTCGTCCAAGGACCGCGACAACATCAAGCAAAAGTTCTTGGCGTTCAACGCCAGCTTCGACGAGATGGTCAAGAGTCACAAGTCGTTCAACATGGAACCCGAGGTGCGGCGCATGTTTGCGCGGGATGTGCAGCAGACGGTCGAGCCGCTGTACAACCGTTTCTTCGACAGGTACCATGAAGTCGACAAGGGTAAGGGCAAGTACGTAAAGTATGACAAGTCGACGATGTCCGGTGTTTTCCACGGGCTTTATTAGCCTTTTCCGGCAGTTGCTCTGCCCCTTCCTTTCTGAGATACCCTCCGACCTTTGGTAATTAAGCTGTGTATCGATGAACGAAACCGCAACCTACCTACCTCCAGTGGATGATGTGCCGTGCTGCCCGAATTGGATGTGCTACCACGTGTGAAGGTGTCTAGACAACGTAGCCGGAGAGGCACATCTGAAGAAGAGTGACTGGTCGACGCAAGGCACGGCAAGAATAGCCGTGCATTCACACTTCGACGATGACTGCAGACGGACCCTCACAGCATGACCGCGGTCAGGTGGTCTGCCAACCCGAGATGGTTATCTCATTCCCTTCAGCGCTGCTCATAAAACGTCTGCCTGGCATGCCGTCAGCTTACTGTGCCACATGAACGCGGTTCAATATTTCACTTCTCAGAATCGACACCCATACCGCACTTTGCCTCCCATGTACGACGCGATTCCTAGACCGAGAAACCCACACACGACCTCGCCCCTCATTGGCCAGGCCCATGATGGCGTTTTCACGAACATCAAGGCGGCAAGTTCCGTGCTTGCTTGGTCGCGATTGCATACATGAGGAAGGATGCGGCTTGGCCGTCCTCGTGACCCTTCGCGCCGGCCATGGTGACCCCACCGAGTTCCCATGCGCGGAGACACAGGCGAGATCGACCATGGTGCCCCGTCGTCGCCCGATGCGGAATGGGCGGTTTCCCAAGACCCTGGGTCATCTCCTTCATCGCATGGGGATCGGGTACCATAGTATGCATCCAATGGTAAAAACCCCTCCCCACCTAACGCACCTGCGAGACTGCCACTTTAGATTTTATTACCTTACTTGGAATGCGCTGAGAATCTTGGGAGTCTAGGCTGGTTGTATACCGCTGGCGCGGAACGACTCTCTTTCTTATTGAATATCATGTCTTGGATACCTTTTCTGTTCCTAGATAGACAGGAACCCCACCGAGGCATGGGAATAATCCGTAACACAGATGCTCTAAACTCAATTGCTGGAGCTAAATCGTGTCCCGCTTGGCTTATACCTCGTACAGCTTGATCGATTGGGATATGTATATCCCGAGTGTCTGCGCTGGCTGAAGGAAGGCGCTGTTGTACCCGATCCACGCGACATAAAGAAATCGACCCAGCCTTGCATGGCACCCTCGCAGGCAGTGTGGGGGTGCCTTGGGGGGGGGGGGGCGTTGACTTATGCATGCTTTCGGCGTACGTAGGTATGGTAGCAGTGAGAACGACAAGGGGATAGTCGCTACTATGCCGAACCTGAGATGGTCAGCGTCTGTTGGTATCATTGACTGCATGGACAAGCACGGGTGTGAGGCGGTGGTCCGCTTGGCCATGCGCCTGCAGGTGGCCGTTCCCGTGACACGTTTAGGTAGTGGACGTTGGCATCAAATCAGCGCCTCTTCATGAGCAGTCAGAAAGACGTATCAGATTGTGAAGATGATCTATTCCTAAACTATGCTCAAGTCCCTGGTTGCCTTGTAGACTTGCCAATCCTCCAACTCGGATTTTGTCCGAACGCCCCCTTCAAAGTGTTGCACCTCTTTGGTTTCCCGTGGTGTGTTCGTCGATCTGTGATAACTGGGGAATCACGATGTTTTTCTGTCGCTAGGGGCCCACGAAAAAAAAGTAAAAGAATAACAGAATGAGTGGGAGGAAGATAACAGGCGATCCACCCCCACGATGCGGTCATGCCCTTCTCACGAATACTCCCTACGCCCGATATGCCCATGCAATAATAATAAAGATAAAAACTCCAATCGCGATGTGGTGCCCACATGACCTACACGCACACAAAAGCCGCCATTCCAGAAAAAAAAACCAAAAAAAAAAACCTCCGCGGCAAGCGATGGTAATTGTACAAAGCGTACAAGTCAAGGAGAGAAGCAGGAGGGAGGGAAGGAAGGAAAAAAAATCAGAAAAAAAAAAAATCAAAGGGACAAAAACGCAGCCTCGGCTACTGACTGGGAGCAGTAAAATTGGAGGTCGTGGGGCAGCGCGCCCCCTGTTGCCGCCGTGTCTGCAGTCGTATCTGCATGCTGCGGGTGTACATAGCAGCAAGGGGACCGGGGGGGCCGGGGGGGCCGTGTAAGTCCAGACTCCAGGCCGGGGGCCCGAGACGGGATAGTGAGGTGAAATGAGGATGCCTCTCGGGGCGTATTGAGAGACAAGAGCGGCGGCGAAGCCGGTCTGGCCTCACGGGGCTGATAGAGAGGCTTTCAGATGGTGATTGAGAAGGGGAGGAAAGACATAGCCGTGTACCCGATGGTGGTGGACCCAGAGAGTGAGGGGCTCACACCGGGATCCCACCACCCCCCCTCCAGACTATAGCAACTGTCGTCGCATCTGCAGTTGAGGGAGGGGCAAGGTGGAACAAAAAGGAAGGCTCGTCCACGGATCGACAAACTCGCAGATGCGGCGAGCGTGGCCGGGAAGATTGGGACCAGTAGAGGCTCAGGAACCAGATGCAGGCTAATGTATGTAGGCGAGCCTGGCTGTGAGGATGCGGCTGGCCCAAAACGGTGGGATTCGTGCGTCTTGGGGTCTCGGGTGATATGACCGGGGTACACAGAGGGGGGTCGCTTGTGTTATGAGTCTGGGCACCGTGGGCAGTAGTAGGAACTACCAGAGCAGTAGTCGTGGGTACCTGAGCCGGTGTCAGTCTGGTGCTTTACGGGGCGCACCGGTCGAGGGCAAAGCAACGCACCAAAGTCGGCCGCCTTACAGCAGGTTGAGCAGCACTCGTTGACGAGGGGCTGGTGGTCCTTGACGCACATCTTGGAATGTTGTGTGCGTGCGCAGGTGGGCAGGGCAGGTTTTGAGTCTGGTGCGTGCTGAACCAAAGTCGGGAAGGACTCCGAGGGAATGAGCAGTGGTGCTGAGGTTCTGGGGCGTGCTGGGGGAGGCAAGAGTCAGGCAGGGCTCGAGACTTATAGACCCGGGCCTGGGTAGAACTGTTCCTGGTATGGAAAGGTAGTCTTGTCCGTTGTGCGAGTGGTGATGATGATGTGATGATGATGATGATGATGATGGAGAACAGAGAGGATACCAAGGGCGGAGGAGGGGCCTAGCAGAGGCTTATTATATGTCCCGTTGGAAACGAGGCGGCGGCGCGTCGATCTCGAGTGATGACTGATACCAGTGTGCCCGACCAGAGAGAGGAAAAATGAGAGCGCCAGGGCCGACAGGGGGACCGATTGGTGAGGAGGAAAATCGGTGCAACGTTGGCCGTGGGGAGCGTATTGGGAGGTCATAAGGACGTACTATGTACAGGAACTATGTACGAAGTACATGCAGTACATAGTACCTGCACGCCGACCGGGGCCAGGGCTGACCGGGGAGCAGATGTCTAGTACAGCCTGCCCTGGTACGTTGGAACAGACACAAATAAAAGGAGAAATCCGGCAGCACGCGCACAACACCTGGGCACATCTTTAGTACAAGCACAGTGAATGAATGAATGCTACGGTACCTGGCCTGGGAGCTGCTCTTGCGGCGGACGGGGCCGGGGCCGGGGGCTAGGGGTCCATCGACTAACCTCGACATGCTTGCTCCTGGACCCGTCCTGGCGAGCCCGGCCTATCCCGTGTTTTGTTGTTGAGCCTGTTCCTGAGCCCTGAGCATGCGCCTGGGCCCGCGCCTGTGCCGGTCGTGCCAGGCACAACACCAGGGGAGATTGCGACCAGGGTTGTGGGTGACAAGAGTCATCAGCCCATTCAGCACCTGAACGCTCCGTGCTCGGAATTGACCCTTCAGAGGCGCTGAAACCTTGGCGGCAGACATCGTCGATACGAATTCCGGAGTGTCCAGGGCCGGAAGCTCAGGTCAGCTCCTCGTGGCACCTACGTAATATCCCTGATGATCTGCTTGACGAGTGGTGGTAAGTCTTCCCCTTACTCGCCCTCACCGGATGCGGCATACAACATCTGAGACTCAAGCCACGGCAAAGGCGATTGGACAGGGCAGCAAAACAAGGCAGGCTTTTCTCATCTCATCCCATCCCATTTTACAAACAAAAAGGAATGTCGCATTAACCACAGCGGTGAGGCACAATGGATGGTCACAGGGACATGCAGAGCGCTGGTATCAGTAAGAATGGTCAGCCAGCCTTCTCCTCTTCCTCCTCCTGCTGCTGCTCCTCCTCCGGCAGAGTTACTCTGGTACAAGGACCACGGAATGCGGCCAGCTTTCGACATAGGCCAAGCCGTCACTGCAGGTGACTAGCGCATCGAATGATCAGCCTGTGCTGTGCTATGTCGCCGACTTGTCCCCAGCTCATGGGAGTGAGCGGATAGGTGTCTGACAGGCCACCTCGACAGCGTGAGCGTTTTCCCTGGTGAACCCCGAATGGTGTCTTGTGCCTTGGGCTCTCAACCCCGTCTTACGCAATCTTCCGTTACGACCTCGTCCCGACCTCATCTGGTCTTTCGATTATCATGTTCAATGGCGTCAACTCGATAGTCTCAGGGTGGCGATCCTCGGTGACCAGTCTATCCACTTTTCTGCAGCAGGTTTGCCCAGTACAGCGCCAGTTCAGTGCCGTGCTTCCCTTGAGGGTCCCAACGTTGTTTCTTGTATAGTTTTACGCCAGGAACCGTCGTCTTCTCCTGCCCCAGTGTCGGAAGATATTGACCTTGACCTTTCAAAGTCACGTTCGATATCTCCCAACCTGTCCAGGCACGGCCTCACGTCCTCCGCATGTCGTTCACACGACCTCCTTGCGGCTTAAAGTCTGGCCGACGACACAGATCCTCGAGCCCCGGATCCCTTCACTCCTCGCTAGGTCAGGGTACCTGTCCCCCATGCATACATATATGGACGATGCACAAGTGATAGCTTGAGCACAACCAGACAAGCCTGCAGATATTGTTTCGCTTAGGGGCGACCCCTCGAGTAGCTCCCCTTTCCGCCCATCTATATCAACCTTGGCGAATGGCGCCTGCAGACACTCGATGTGTGTGTGTGTGATCAACACGTGGTCTTTCCGGCTGCCCTCCCTGTATCATCATGATGATGATGATGATGATGATGCCAATACCTTTCCGCCTGAACGACATGCCTCCTCCCATCACTTGTCCCCCGTTCCGATGTCAGCAATGTCTTGGCCTACACCGGTGCTTTCCCCTATCATGGCCGCATCCGCTTCCAATGTGGCTGTGATCGGCCGTGGCCAGCCAAGGAAACCCCCCTACTACTCATGCGGCTCTATTTTGGGCCCATCATCGCCAGCATGGCAACTCGCCATGATCCGATCACAACATCTTCACAGCTTCAGCCTTCGGGACAGCTTCGGGGATGTCTCAACCCGCCAGGACGAGGGTATCGTGTGGGACGCGAGGACGCCTACGACGGAGACGAGGGTCCTGTGGGTACCTGAGTAGGTAATGAGGGGACACCCTAGGAAAATCACTTGGGACCCCGGGCTCCATCGAAGCACCTTGTCGTGTCCAATGTTATCAAGCAGAAACCGACTAACTCTTGGTCACCATGCGACGGACTCGATCCATCACAAAATGAGATGCAGACTGGGCTAGGGTACGAGGACCTCTTCGGCTTTCGCAGTCTACAACCCAAAGCAGCTCGACGTCGGCCTGTTAGAGGCCTCAGCCATGTCGATGGGCAGCAAAACCTGACATCGCTTCTTTGGAAGCAGGCACTCTCAAGTCTCGACAATTCGTCGGCCATGCCCGCCGATGCCTATCTAGCGCCGAACGAACACGACCTCGGGGACATGACAAATGTGCCGCGCAAGATACAACACCCCCCCTCTTCTCTCTCTACCATCAAGCATGCATCTTATTGTGCGCCTGTGCCACAGTAGCTTTTTGCATGCGCTGACCACTCTCGTCTTATACCCCACTCAACCGACGTACAGCCCTAAGACCCACCATCTAGAGACGTGTGCATACTGCCGAGATATTGCTCAGGTGGCTGGATGGCCGGTGTATGCACGCCAGGGGCTGATCGGGCGATCTTAGGGTATTTTCTTGATACCGGGTATAGGTCGATATCGATGAGTGAGGAGAAGTACTGAAAGGGTTGAGATCAGCTCCCGAGGTCACTACGTGGTCTGTGGCTAGTGGCCACGGCGATGGTTCTCTTTCAGACACGAGGTCTGTCCTGCGGCCAGATGAGCCGTCGATGTATCGAAGTATCTGGGTGTGTCCTGTCGCCGCAGGCTGGACGCGGTCTTCGAGCAAGCAGCAAGATGGCAGACCAGGAAGGCTTATTCAAGGCTGCTAGGGGACCTGCTGGCCCGACTTCTCTATTCTTCCTCGTTGAGCCATGCTTGCAGTCTCACAGGCGATTGAACCCCAACAGCACCGCATCATGTCCGCGGCTCGCCGACAGAGAGTCCGTTGCTCACCTGTGTGGGGTGGCCCCGAGATCATCCGAAGCGTGGGGGTTCGTCTTGGCTATTTTTTTCGTCTGCGTGGGCTTCGTCGTCTCCAACTGCACGATTGATTTGTGCGGAAAGGTCCATTTCTCGTGTCCTTCATGATGTTTGGGTTCCGCCGGCGGCAGAGGTCTGCTCTGTTCCGCCAGATGAGCCGGCAGACCGGCTCAGAAGCCGTTGAAAGTGGCGATGTTCGTCTCCCATTTACTCCGTCTGACATCCCCTATGCTTCCTCGGTTCCTCTTGGAGCTACGCATATCTCCATAAAGGGGCCCAACCGGAAGGTTCGAAAAGTCACTAGGGGGAACTGAGGCTTTCTCAGCGCCGTATGCTCCACCTAGGAGTGGCGATGTGTGGCATTGATGGAGATCTTGCATTGTCGAGTATGGTCAGCGCCGTGGTATTCACAAGCCTAGTAGTAGACTTGGTCACAGGCACCCTCCACTTCGGGATCATTCGAGAGCTCAGACGCCGGTGTTGGAATCGGTTGTCACAGCATGAAGGCATTTCTATGCTCCAAAGCCAATCTAGCTGGCCCTGCTCAGGGCTTACGGATCTAATAACCAACACTATCTCATCCACTCCTCATCTTCCAAGGTTCCTAATACATTGAGTTAGCTTGATCGTGCTCGCTCGGCTCGATGTCCACCCTGTGAGATTGTCCAAGTATCTTCTACCGACGATTCTGCCCGGTTTTCTTTGATTCGATGTAACAATCCAACTGCCACTATCCTGTGCAGCTGTCTCTGCTTAGCGCTGAGGAGGTAGAGCAAGGTTGTGGCGCGTCGACGGACAATCAAACGGAGTTGCTAGATTAGACGACAAAATCCGCCGAGCTACCCCTCGAGCAGTAACTAGCCATTGTCCTAGGACTAGAAAGCCGAACGGGCCCGAAGGGCCCCTACAAGCTCATGTCGTGCAACACAAACCCGGAGCGCGCGTGTCGGCCAGGTGCTTGATGGGCTCAAGGACGAGTATATCACTGAACATGTCGCAAATATCACGAGTGAGTTCACGTTCCTGGCAGAACTCATGTATCTACGAGACCGAACGAACCTAGAGATCGATGATGTGAGGGCCACCGTCGAGGAGCACAAACCAAACATCGTAGTGAGCCCGCCCGCCACTCTTCTTTCGCTGTTGACCCAAGGAGGTAGCTAAGTATTCACAGATCACGGCATCGATGTGGTCGCCGGAAGAAGCACAGCGAATCGTCGCTCCCGTGAAGGAGGTAGTTCCAGACCTAAAGACGATGTCTGTGCCGCAGGGCCTGCGCGTCGAGAAGGGACCTAACGCGGTCGTGGAATATGCGAAGTCCCATCTACGCGAACTTCTTAGATAGTGTTGATATACCCGAGAATTATCAACCCCACGTCGTTCCAAGCGGTGAGAGGACGATCTACACCTTAGAAGCAATGTGAAGGAGAAACCGGACTGCTTTATCATAGAGGACATGTTGACGACAAGTCGGCGCACGCAAGGCGGGACGAAGTCCGTGCTAGAACACTGCATGGAGTATTGACGTCTACATAATCTAGTTGACAACGCTTAGGCCAGACAGAGACCATCCATGAGGCGGAATCACTTTTCTTCCGCCATCACATTGTGAAGACTGCCGATATGGGGCAAGATCTCGACAACGAATTCATCGCCGTCATGCATTGTCAACTTGGGCTTGCGGCCCCATCCGATGCCCGAAGGTGTGCCGGTGATTCTGTGAAAAAGAAAGATGAGAACTTGTCTACTGATGGTTGTACACATTATGGGGCAGGAGTCCAACTCACATAATGGTTCCGGGCGGAAGTGTGGTACCCTGGGAGCACCAGCTGACCAGGGCAGGTATGTCGAAGATGAGATCGCTGTTTTTTTTTGGGATCGGTCAGTAAAGCATGCATCAGGCCCCCCAGCTCAGCGTCCTTCCGTCCGGCCGCCGTTGACATCTGTGTAACTCACTCAAGCCCGCTCTCTTGCACGACCTTGCCGTTCAATAGTCCCCTCATCTTCAGCTTCGACGGGTCAGGGATGACCTTAGACGACACCAAGGTGGGACCAATGGGGCATGCTCCGTCGAATCCTTTGGAGAAGCACCACTGGCTTTGGTCGAGCTGGCTCACACGGCTCGAGATGTCGTTCGAGGCGGTGTAACCGAGCACAAAGTCCATGGCTTCATCCTTGGTGACATTCTTGCACGTCTTTCCGATAACCACCGCAAGCTCGGACTCGTAGTCAGCACAGTCGTCCTTGATCGTGTGTTTGGGAATCACAGTCGGGGCAGGCCAAGGATCCGCCAGAGATGTATGCGGTTTCCTGTAATCTCGTCAGAATATCAACTATCATCGGAGAGAGGACGTCCTCAAGTTTGACGGACAGGAAGACAATTGGCACATCAGGCAGCGCCAGGCCGACCTCCTGTGCGTGGCCCTTATAGTTCAGGCCGATACACCGGATCGGACCGGCCTCCTCCTGGGTGAGGGGCGACAGCACCCGGTCGATGACCTGGACCTTATCCGTCGGCGAGCCCGGAGCGAGGACGGACGAGCCACTGAAGACCGTGACTTTGACCTCCTGCCCCAGACGAACTGCCGCGCCGACGTCAACGTTGGCGTCGACGGGCTGGCCAATGACGATGGCATCACTGCTGCCCCTGGGCACGAAGCGGACGACTGAACAGTGTTAGCTCGGGCGAAGTATCGGGTACGAGGGCCATCACTGACGGCGCTCGAAAGACATATTCCTATCTTTGCTGCAAACAGAGAGCAGAACAGATTGCCGTGGCGATGATCAAGGGTTGAGACTGTGAAGGATAGGAAGATGGACTGCCGGTCGCAATCGATGGTAAGTAAGGGAGCGAGATACTATGCTGTGTGATTCCGCGCCGGGATCATAATTACCCTCGAGGTGAACCTTTAGGCTCAATTAGAACGGGAACAGCTTAGCGGAGGATATCAAATGAATGACCGATGCTTACTACTCAGGTCTGCAGTACCCCGCCGGAGGAGACTCCAGGAAACCATTACCGGACAGCCGGACCGGGACTATTTCAGCGGGTCGGACTTCAATGCCGAGGTGCTATAGGTGGTGCCTAGCGTGCCTGGGTAGGTTGTGCATAAGTCATGCTGTGTAAGCTCCTATTGATTTCTTGCGGGATGCATCGACCTGCACGCTTCCTTGATCACCCATCCGTTAGTACTTATAGACCTGGCCTTTTACATATCAGAGTCCCGTGAACATGTTGCAAACATGCAAGTCCTTGGGTCACTGAGACCTGTTGTTGCGTATACCAACCATTGAGCACCAAGAGCCAATGCGTACCCTCTTCAATTCATTTAGAGATTTACATATGACACTGAAGAGAAGACACATGTAGCGGTCTTTCTTTTACGTCCTCGGGGGGGGGGGGGGATGAGAAGTTGTTGTGAGTTCTTCCTATGAAAATGAAAACAAAATCATGTCGATAATGCAATGAGGACAACGATTGCAGAATGGGGTACTTTGTAGAGGTCCAGGATGATCTTCAATAGGCTGTAATAGTATTTGGTAGGTCTTTGCCTTGCGGCCGCAACTTCACCAACGGACTGCCTTTTCTCTCCTTGGCTGGGCCCCATATTGTCTTCTAGAGATTTGCAGGGGAGAAGGCCTTGTGGCGAATGTGGCTGGACGGGTGATATGGGAGTGCAGGCATGGGGTAGTACAGCATTATCTTTGCAGAGCACCGTATATGCTATATGCAGCTTATATGTCTTCGTATCGTGGATTTGATCTTTGTGCCCGGAATAGTAGGGACTTGTGCGCTATCCCATCATACTGAAACCTTCAGGAGTGAATCGACTCAGACATACTAAATCAGTAATTCGGCGTCAATTGGCGTGCCTTGCGGCCGCACCGGGACCGCTTACACATACGTCTTTGCCTCTTATTGACACTTAGGACTACCGAACTGTTTATTGCCACAGTGAGGATCACTTTCAGACGAAATGACAGTATCTTACACTATTGGCTCTGCAGGTCCCCTTAAGTGAAGCCACTCTAGGTAAACATATAAACCTTCCACTATAAGGAACAATAACTCTATGCTTGCGATAGCCAACCGCCTTAATAACCCCTGCCTGCCCTCTGTGGGTCAAGTCATATGATATAATCCTCAGTGTATCTACACCCTAGGAGTGAACTTCATCATCGTTACTCCTTCCGGTATTTGTGCAGCTCCTGGTCTCAAGCTCAGGCCAGCCATAAAAGCAAGACCAGCAGGTACACATTGGCAATACATCAGAAGGCCATTCTGCAGATGAATGAATAGGTCTGCAAGCAGGACCTATGACGCATAGTCTTGCAGCCACTGAGGTAGGCTTACTTGGAAAGACATTCTTGTTTCTAGGAAAGAACATATAATGAAGACAGAAATGAAAGCTACGGTCGTCCGCCCATGCTCTATGAAGACTTGCGGTCGAGATTTTCGCCTGGCGGGGCTGTCACCGGTTGAAGGCGTTCAGACAGAGGGGATTTTGCAACCTTTTGATATGCCGGGTCTAGAGTCTGGGATCCCGGTCGCACGCCGGTACCCAGTACAAACCGAGCCAGGAGGTTGCGTGACTGGCCAAATAATTTGCACCGCAGGCAGATCAGCTTCTGCATGTCACAAACACCCTTAGCTAAAAGCCGGCGATGGGCCGAGAGGCTATGCCCAAGCTGGTCGCAACCGCGGTTGACGATAGGATGGTAGATCCACACCACTCATACCGCCCGAGGCGTGCTAAGGTTCCTCACTGGTCGTCGCCGCCTGCATGAGGTGTGACCGTCGGGTCAGGACGAAAGCAGAGCACCATGTGCTTGTTCCTTGCACCGACACATCACGCTGGGTGCTCCGCTGCATTGGGGCCTCCCAGCAGTGCGCCTGTCTGGGTGCGGCCGGAGTATTGGCCTGTGTTAAAGAGGCATACGTCGCGCAGGTTGAAGATGTCGAGTGAAAAAGAGGCCAATGGCAGTGGGGGCAGTAAGCGCGGGCCAGACAAGGGTCTGACCAACGGCGGCGTGTGGGCCCAAGGCGGAGACAAGGCCGGAGACAGGCAGATGAAGACATCGTGGGTGCGGAAAGTGGTTGTTTGGTCGAAAGAGATCAGGGCGGGAGGTTACGCTGGCGGCTATTCAGAACGTGCCGGACCCCCTGCCAGGCCCCCTGCCAGGCCCCCTGCCAGGCGCACCCCGGCAGCACAAGGGAAGTCCCGAGCACGCTGCTGATAGGGATGCTGGCCCGCCCTCTTCACCACGCGTGGACGCTCGCTCGCTGCACCGTTTGGGCCGCCATGGTTCTGGCGTCTTCTAGTCGCCGTGGATGGCTGTTGTCAAGCCGGGCATCTCGGACCCCGGGCATTACAACGAACGGGACTTGCAACTAAGCTGCGCAATCCATCTTACATACTATGGTAGGTGCCTAGGCCCTGTGTCTCCACACTCAGCTCGCTGCCACGGTACGGAGACCCGGATCCCCGTGCCTTCCTTGATACGGGGTACGTACCCTACTACGTTGCTGCCCGTCAGCGGTGTATCGCGTACTGGAGCTACATCATCAACAACATCCCACCTTCTCCTGCTCCCAGCCACAACCGCCAACAGTCTTGTCGCCGTGATGAGCTGGAACACAGCACCCTCTCGCGACGACTACCTGGGCTGAGAGCTCTTCATCGATCTTCGAACCGCGACTCTTGACCCGCACCTCACCCCTGCAAAGCCTCTCGTCTTGCAGAGGCGACGACCCCGCCTACAGACCCTCCCAGCTAGCTTGCGGCCGAAGAGCAGTAGCATCATGGCCCAGATCCCCATGATTTCCGTGCCGCTCAAGGCCACCAACGAGATCGACTGGATACATCCCCTGAAGCACTACATACAGAACACCTATGGCGATGATCCGGAAAGGTACGCCGAGGAGTGCGCCACACTGAACCGCCTCAGGCAGGACATGAGAGGGGCAGGCAAGGACAGCACAGCCGGAAGGGACCTTCTCTACAGGTACTACGGCCAGCTGGAACTGCTCGACCTGCGCTTCCCTGTAGACGAGCAACACATCAAGATCTCGTTCACGTGGTGCGTATGCCATCAAAGAAGATATTGCAACCCCCCAACCTCCACCGGGGGGGTGGTGGACGGGGGTCCGACCGACAGGCTGCTGACACCAACCCAGGTTCGACGCCTTCACACACAAGCCGACCTCGCAATACTCCCTTGCCTTCGAGAAAGCATCCATTATCTTCAACATTTCCGCCGTCCTCTCCTGCCATGCGGCAAACCAGCCGAGGTCCGAAGAGGCAGGTCTCAAGACCGCCTACCACTCCTTCCAGGCATCGGCCGGCATGTTTACCTACATCAACGAGAACTTCCTCCATGCACCGTCTGTGGACCTGAGTCGCGATACGGTCAAGACACTCATAAGCATAACGCTGGCCCAGGCCCAGGAAGTGTTTCTCGAAAAGCAGGTTGCGGACCAGAAGAAGGTTGCGTTATTGGCAAAGCTCGCCAGCCAGGCCGGCACTCTCTACAGCCAGGCTATTGAGGGCGTCCAGGAGAACGTCACCAAGGCCATTTTCGAGAAAGTGTGGCTGTTGATGGTTCAGGTAGGCACCTAACGCTTTGGGGTCGTGAAGGGCCGCGGAGAGGTGGACTTTTGGCTAACTTCAGGCAGATCAAGGCGAATCTCCTGAACTCTATGGCGCAGTACTACCAGGCCCTGGCAGACGATGAGGCAAATGCTCACGGCACGGCCGTTGGCAGACTGCAAGCGGCGGAGTGTCTCGCGAAGGAGGCCAACAGGGGCGCATCTAGCTTTCCTGGTTTTGTGCCGCCGAGCTCAAATCTCCAGGCGGACTGTGGCAGTATCCTTGCCGAACACACAAAGCGACATCTGACCACCGTTCAGGAGAAGCTGAAGGAGCTGGCCAAGGACAATGACTATATCTATCACCAGACTGTTCCACCAGAAGCCAGTCTTGCTCCCGTGGCGAAGTTGCCAGCTGCGAAGCCAATACCGGTCAGCGAGCTCTATGCCGGCCAGGATATCCAACGGATAACCGGGCCCGACCTGTTCTCCAAGATTGTTCCACTGGCGGTGACGGAATCTGCAAGTCTCTACGATGAGGAGAAGGCGAAGCTCATCAGAGCCGAGACCGAGCGGGTGGAGCTGGCCAACAGCGAGATGGCTGCGAGCTTGGACTATCTGAGACTACCTGGCGCGTTGCAGGTATTGAAGGGCGGATTCGATCAAGACATCCTGCCCGACGAAGATTTCAGGACATGGTGTGATGATGTTGCAGGGCACGAGGACCCCGGCGTCATATTCGAGTCGCTACGCTCCCAGAGAGACAGGATCATTTCCCTATTGGAGAAGAGTTCGCAGCAGTTGGATATGGAGGAAGGTGTCTGCGAGAAGATGCGCTCGAAGTACGAGGGGGATTGGACTCAACAACCTAGTGCACGGCTCACTACGACCTTGCGAGGCGACATCAGGAATTACCGCGAAGCACTGGCCGAGGCGTCAAAGAGCGATACGCAGCTTGCCTCCAAGCTGCATCAGAACCAGGGCGTGTTTGACGAGATGCGAGATGCAGCTCAGAATGGAGATGTCGATGCACTGTTCCAGGGCGCCGTGAGCAAGGTTCGAGGGAGAGCAAGCGGGGTGGGGAGTCCTGCCATGGAGGAGCCAAATCTCTTGGACGCGGATTTCGAGGAGAGCGGCCCTAGTGTCATGGACCAAATCAAGAAGGTGGAAGACACCCTGAAGAAGCTGAACCTCATCAAGAGGGAGAGGAACCAGGTTCTCAAGGATCTGAAGGATAAGGTGCGTTCGCAAGTGATCCCTTGTCGCTAGAGATTACTGACCGGTGACAGGTTCACAACGACGATATCTCTCAGATTCTGATCTTGAACAAGAAGTCCATCGCAAACTACGAGCAGCAACTCTTCCAGCAGGAGCTGGAGAAGTTCCGGCCTCACACAACCCGGCTACTGCAAGCTAACCATAAGCAGTCAGCCCTGATGAAGGAGCTGACCATCTCGTTCAACAATCTCCTGCAAGACAAACGAGTCAGATCAGAACAGAGTAAATACGAGGCGATTCAACGCCAGCGCGGTTCGGCCATCAGCAAGTACAAGCGTGCATACCAGGAGTTCCTAGATCTCGAAGCCGGCCTTCAGAGCGCCAAAAGATGGTACGCGGACATGAAGGAGACGGTCGAGAGCCTTGAAAAGAATGTGGAGACCTTCGTCAACAACCGTCGGTCTGAGGGGGCCCAGCTACTGAATCAGATCGAGCAGGACAGGGCCGCCAACAAGAGTGCACAGGCCGCGCTCGAGCAGGAACGGCTGCGAGGGTTGATGGAACGAATGTCGATGGAGCCATCTGCGACTTCACCACCAAAGGCCGCAAACACGCAACGCGCTACGCCAGCGCCTCTGGACTTCCAAAATTCCGTGCCGAGATATCCACAGACCAACTTCGCCGGCCAATATCGAGTGCCAACCTCGCCTCCGCCCAATCAAACACAAATGCCACAGTACCAGGCCGCCTACAATCCCAGCACATACGGCCGCCACCCGGGGCCAACCTCACCTCCTCCAACGCGGACGAGTTTTAGTGGACAATCGGGCTTCAGGCCGGGACCCGCCTCGCCCCCGCCCACTCAAACGACATTTGGGCAGCCTTCCTCACGACCCCACAGCACATACGGCAATCCTCACGCCGCACCCACAGCTGTCCCGCAGACATACGTTCCTCCAGGCTTCGTGCCCCCTCCGCCTCCACCAGGCCCACCTCCTCTGGGCCCACAGCAAACTGTGCACTACAGCAACGATTACTACTCGGGCCAGCAGCAGCAGCAAAGACCTCCTTCCACGCACCAGCAGCCCCCCAACACCGCCGACCCCTGGGCCGGACTGAATGCATGGAAATGAGTCTCCTAGGGGAGTTATGGAGAAGCAGGTACGGAGGCATGCCGCCACAGGGAAGCATGCAGTAGAGACTGCTGTCTGCGTGGAATCAAAATGCGACATCTGGTCGGCACCTAGCAATAAAACAAGCCGACGAGGCCGCGATGCGATGGAGAATTGAGTACTCGAGTCAACGGTGAACATTTTCCGACCGGCCGGGTATTGACGCAGACGATCACACCGCCTATGTCCCGCACTCTACCTTTCTGGGATGTGACGAGCGGCCAAACACAACTTGATACGCCGAGATGCGCAGCACGGAGTAGATTTGGATCTTCACAGAGCGTAGCGAGCAATTTGACGTGCCTGAGCAAACCAATGCCTTGTTGTTTTTGAAAGCCCAATAAGAAAATCATCAAAGAATCAACACGGGACCGTCAGCCTTCAACCACGAGTGCAAGCTCGTACCCGGCAAGTCCCAAGGTTGGGGGTGCTGGAGGAGTCTATTAAGATCCCTGCAAGTCAATGTGAAATGATTGGCCGGTATCCAGGCGCACCCCACGACGCGTCGAATTTTCCCGCTTGCAATTTACGCGTGTCTCTCTTGAGTCCCTTAACGCGCGTGTCCTGCTTGAGTCGCCCTCGCACCGACTTCCCACCTTCCTGGCCTGCTGCAACTTTCCCAACCACGCCTCAGTCCGTCTGCTGCTGTTGTTGTTGTCTGCCGTTTACGACCTCGAACTCTCACCTAATATCCGGGTGCCCTTCATAGACGGTACCATGGACACTTTTATGCTGCGCGACGATGCCGCGCGCGAGCGTGTGCGCCAGGCCCAAGAATTCCTCGACCCACGTTCGTGAAGCTACCCCCGGCGAGCCTGCCACCGCCCGAGATACGAGGAGACTGACCGCGATGCACAGATGACCAGAATGTCCGCAGCTACAGATCCGATATCATCCTCATGCTCCAGAGGAACCAGCGGCGCCTGGTAGTCAACATCGACCACGTGCGCGACCACAACCCCGAGATGGCGGAGGGCCTCCTCCTCACTCCCTTTGACTACACGCTCGCCTTCAACCAGGCCCTCAAGGACATCGTCAGCGCGCTACCACCGAACCAGGTGCGGCCCGACCAGACTGGCGAAGAGGTCATGTACTACTGCGCGTGGGCGGGAAGCTTCGGTCTGCATGCGTGCAACCCCCGTACGCTGTCGGCGCAGCACCTGAACCACATGGTCTCGGTCGAGGGTATCGTCACGCGGTGCTCGCTCATCAGGCCCAAGGTCGTCAAGAGTGTGCACTACAACGAGGCGGAGAACAAGTTCCACTTCCGGGAGTATCGGGATCAGACCATGACGAACGGGCAGGCGACAAATCGCGTCTACCCGCAGGAGGACGAGAAGGGGAACCCGCTTATGACGGAATACGGTTGGTGCACGTACAGAGACCACCAGACGATCTCGATACAGGAGATGCCTGAGCGGGCGCCGGCTGGACAGCTGCCGAGAGGTGTCGATGTTATCCTCGACGATGACTTGGTGGACAGGGTAAAGCCTGGTGACCGCATACAGATGGTGGGCATCTACAGGACTCTGGGCAACAGAAATACCAACCACAACAGTGCACTCTTCAAGACAACCATCCTCGCCAACAACGTGGTCCTCCTGTCCTCGAAATCAGGTGGTGGCGTGGCCACTGCCACGATTACCGACACGGATCTGCGGAATATCAACAAGGTTGCGAAGAAGAGGAATCTGTTTGAGCTGCTCTCGCAATCCCTGGCCCCCAGTATTTACGGTCACGATCATATCAAGAAGGCTATCCTGCTCATGCTTCTTGGTGGTATGGAGAAGAATCTAGAGAACGGCACCCACTTACGTGGCGACATCAATATCCTGATGGTCGGTGATCCCTCGACTGCCAAGTCCCAGCTTCTGCGGTTCGTCCTCAACACCGCCCCTTTGGCCATCGCTACAACTGGTCGCGGCTCTTCAGGCGTCGGTTTGACGGCCGCCGTCACCTCCGACAAAGAGACCGGCGAGAGGCGCCTGGAGGCAGGCGCCATGGTCATGGCCGACCGTGGCGTGGTCTGCATCGACGAGTTCGACAAGATGTCCGACATTGACCGTGTGGCCATCCACGAAGTCATGGAGCAGCAGACGGTCACCATTGCCAAAGCAGGCATTCACACCTCCCTCAACGCCCGTTGTAGCGTTATAGCAGCGGCCAACCCGATCTTCGGCCAGTACGACCCGCACAAGGACCCCCACAAGAACATCGCTCTGCCGGATTCGCTACTCTCGCGTTTCGATCTTCTCTTTGTCGTCACTGACGACATCGAGGACACGCGTGACCGGCAGGTCTCAGAACACGTCCTGCGCATGCACAGGTACCGCCAACCGGGAACCGAGGAGGGCGCCCCAGTGCGCGAGACCGCGCAGCAATCCCTCAGCGTTGGCGGACAAGCACGAAACGAGACCGAGAAGCCCACGGAGATGTTCGAGAAGTATGACGCCATGCTCCACGCGGGCGTGACACGGCGAGCTGGCTCCTCCAGCACACCCAAGGTGCTGAGCATCCCCTTTATGAAAAAGTACATCCAATACGCCAAGAGCCGCATCAAGCCTGTCCTCACGCAGGATGCCGCAGACCGCATCGCAGATATCTACGTCGGCCTACGCAACGACGACCTGGAGGGCAACCAGCGCAGGACCTCACCTATGACGGTGCGTACCCTCGAGACGCTTATCCGTCTGGCCACCGCGCACGCCAAATCTCGGCTGTCGAACCGCGTCGAGGAGTGTGACGCTCTGGCTGCCGAGTCCATCCTGCGCTTTGCCCTCTTCAAGGAGGTCGTCGAGGATGAGTCCCGCAAGAAGAGGCGGCGCACGACCGCACAACCTACACTGAGCTCAGACGAGGACAGCGACAACTCGAGCGACGACGGTGGCGATGCTGCCTACCGCGCGTCGGCGGCGAGAACTAGCCGGTCTGCGAGAGCGTCAGCGCGGGCGAGTCGGAGTAACGGACGGCGAAAAGGTTTCAGTGGCACCAACGGTACCATGAACGGAGCCAATGGGGTACACCACTCCGACGAGGAGGAGGACGAGGAGGAGGAAGTTGCACCGGCCGACATTGACAGCTCCACACCGCGTCGGTCCACCCGCACAGGGGTGTCATCAGGTACGAACGGCCAGTCGCAAGTGTCCTTCGCCTCTTCAGTGCCTGCGTCACAGCTCGAGTCCCAGAGCGCGGGAGAGTCGCAGGAGGACTCACAGCTGGCCAGCAGCGCGGCCGGTCTCAGCCTCGATGCTCCGATCAGCGACGAGAGGCTGGCGGCGTTCAGGTCTGCACTGGGACCGTTGATGAACACCGACTTGTTCGAGGAGGACGCCGCTGAGGTGGACCAGCTGATCGAGCGCGTCAACGGACGGCTAGGGGCGAGGGCCGGTGGTGCCTTCGGTAGGGAGGAGGCGGTCAAGGCGCTGAAGAAGATGGACCAGCTTAACGAGATTATGTGAGTCCCCTCCCGCTTTCTAAAACAGGAGAAGACAGTGGCTGACTCTTCACCTAGGTACGCTGATGGCAATCTTGTCTACAAGATCTGACCCTTCACTAGAGAGTAGCCTGCATGACAAGACCCTACGGGTCTATGAAGGGCTGGTTGTTTGACAAAGCCTGTCTGATATTACCGGCGTCCGGGCGGGGATCGACACGGGACTGTTCATGGAACGATTGTTAGAGCACATGGCGGTACACCCAACAATGCTCATTGTGGAATAGAAAATGCGATCTGTTGTGACGAGTCTTTGTAGAAAATGCTTTCCCGGGATCCCAGCCGAATTCCTATCCGGAGCACCACGCCGGTGTATTCATCTGTCATCCTCTGCCATCCAGGCCACTTTGACTTTTCAACCCCGGTATGCCCCCGCTCCCCTGTCGTACCAGATACAAGAACGACTTCGTGCATGTCTAGTCCGCAGTCCATCCGATCCTCTCATGGAAGTCCCTCAGCCTGTCCTCCACCCGGACGCCGTTCCACGTCTCCTCGCCCTGTTCATCTCTGCCCAGCGCAGGCACACCGACCTGCTCGATGGCGAAACTCGCCGCGACGCTTCCCCAGAACGCAGCCTCCTCCATGCTCTTTCCTCTTGCTAGCGCAACCGCCAACCCGCCGAGGAAGGTGTTGCCTCCCCCGGTAGGGTCGACCACCCTCCCGGCGTGCTCCTTGGTCCAGTACGCCGGTATCCACCGGTCCAGGCCCGGGTCGATCTCGACCTCGTTGTCCTCCTCGCGTATGAAACTGTACGTCCCGTCGCCCTCGTCCTCGCCGGGGCCGGACTGCTGCAGCAGCCCCGCGAACAGGCTCATCATGTCGGTGTCGGGCTGCAGCCCGCCGTGGTGGCCGATCTCCTTCCGCCTCCGCCTGGCGCCCTTCTCCCGGGCCGAGGGCCTGGTCTTCCGCCGGCCGCCGTTCTTGGCGACGTAACAGCCCTTCTCGCCCGCGCGGACCACGAGCGTGAAGCTCGACAGCGGCATGCTCCCGAGGAGCTGCTCGCACGCCCTCTCGACCGCCGCGGTGCTGATCTCGCCCGTCTCGGGGTCCACGGCGCCCTCGCCCATGAAGGACGCGAGCTCCGCGTGGTTGGGGCTGCACACGTCGACGAGCGGGAGGCAGTTGGTGAGGTTCAGCAGCTCCTCGGGCGTGCACAGGTCGGGCACGGGCTCCCAGACGATGATGGGGCGCGAGTACCCGCCGCCCTCCCCGTCGGGGTCGTCGGGCGGCGCCTGCTCCTTGCGCAGGGTGAGCAGGTCCGTCACGAGCTCGCGGCACCGCGAGGGGCTGCAGATGATGTGGAACGACCTGGCCTGCAGGAGCGGCGTGCCGGAGAGGTCGGAGGCCACGAGGCGCTTCTTGGGCGTGGTGTACCTGAACGCGCGGGTCTCGTTGTCGTCCACGTAGCCGTTCCAGCCCCTGGTGGTGAGGCGGTCGGGGTCATGCCGGGTCAGGGCCGAGGTGGACCACGAGTCGACGAGGGCCGATACCGATGGTGGGAAGTCTGAGCCCTGATCGATTATCCAGCCGACGGTCTTGGACTCGGCCGGTGCGGGCGAGAACAGGCGGGCGCCGAGTGCGGCATACGAGCCTGCGCCGCCGAGGACGTCCTTTTCTGCGGGACGTGGTGGGGGGTACTCGATGTCATCTCGGGTCTGGGTGTCAGCGCCGTGTTTCTTGTTCCAACCCCATCTGGATCTTCCGTCCCCGGGGAAGAGATGAGCAAGCCAAGACAGGGGCGACGACAGCTTGGACTGGTGAAGGTATATGGCCGAGGAGGCAACGAAGCCCAGCAGTGCGTGCAACAACAGCCTCTGACACATCGGGGGTGGGGGCGGTGGGGAAAGGGGGTTGAAGGGAAAAGTGAGTGCCTGGGTGAGGAGAAGAGCATAAGGTGAGGATCAATCTCAAACTCTCATAGCAACATGAGCGAGGCTCAGAGGGTGTTAACAGGACGAAGGATCAGGTGATATATAGTCCAGGGTGTCGACGTGGGATAAAGAGCGGTATTGAGGTAGACAAGTCAACCCTGCGAGGGAGGGAGGGAGGGACGTGGCACAGGCCAGGCAGACAACATACCGATTATAAACATTCCCAGCGTGACAAAGTCAATCTCCTGGGCCTCCTCCACCCCCCCAGCAGCGGTCTGCTCATCAACCTCAGGCACCATGTTGATCGAGGTCGACATTGGGCTGCAATCCTCCCAGGCGAGCCGCTCGCTTGCCAGGTTCGTGACACGGCACTCTACACTCTGGCTAAAAGGGTGCTTTATGCAGGTCCAAAAATCGATGTGTCAACCTCATTGGCAGGGACAGGAGGTTACCAGCGAATGCGATCCACCAGGCGGGACAGGTAGGGCGAGAGGTGTGGCATGAGAACCAGAGCCCTGGGCCCCGGCTACTGACTGACTGGCTGGCTGGCTGGCTGGCTGGCTGGCCGGCCTGCTTGGGAGATGGATGATGGCCTCGATCTCGAGGTTGGATAGGAAATGACCCGGCAGGAAGGGCTGCTGCAGGTCATCTAGCCCATGCGACGTTGAGATAGTGCTGTCGATAAGGCGTGTCCAGCCTTACCTACTGGGGTGGCGCCTGTCACAGCCTCTGGCAGCCACGCCGGGCAGCACCACTACGAGTGACGCTAGCGCCTAGCCTGGCCGTGGGACATGGGCCCCTGGTTGCTGCCTCTACGTTTCTACGACCTCACATCCAATCCAGCTTGGTGACCTTTGTCCTTTTGCAGCACATCAAGACTTGACCAGAATGTCAAGTCTTGGTCCACGGTGTCCATGCCCTGTAGGAGATAGTAGCCATTGGCGCCTGGGTCGTTTCCATCTAACAAGGGACCACGTCGCCCCCCGATTTCAGGAGACAAAGTCTCCACTCTCCCTGCAGCCTCGCTCGCCTCCCTTAGAAAGTGCTTTTTGGATATCACGCAGGCTCAAAGCTCGCCGATCTCGAGACGAGGTCAACGGCCGTGGGGGTACGGTACAGTGGATTCGGCCTATATGCGTTTTCGAATGGTGACCAGGCGGCATGTTGCTGCTCCGGACGCGCTGTCCAAGACAGATAGCACTCTGCTCCGACAGGAATGAGGTTAATGCATAGGGTGGACTTTGTGCCCGGGTTGTGCAGGGCTCACCTCATTTCAAGAAAGAGGGCCAGGCGCCTGGAGTCATGTCCAGACGAGACGTCCGGTGAAATCCGTACATCCGACGCCGTCGTGCATGCCTTGCCCAGGCCCCTTGTGCCGCCCTCTTCTGCCACGGCGGTGACTCGTCCCACACAGTGAGCCTTCTCGCTATTCATGCATGCCTCAAGAGTGACCGGCAGGTTGCCCTCACGTCTGACGTGCAGTCGCGGATCCCTGGGATGATCCGCCCCAGATCGGGATAGTGTCTAACAGTGGATGCCATGTCGTGACGACGGGCCTCGCCAAGGACGAGGTTGCATTGACGCGCGCGTGGGGCCAGGTGAGCCCACGCCATCTGCCGCCTGGAGGAAACCATGTGGGCGTCCCCGAGCTGTCAACTTCACACCTGCATTAGCCTCTCGCTCGGCGTGCTCGCTGGGTCCGGATCGAGGCGTGGGCCCGTCCGGGGAGAGTAGCGCGCGGAGGGTTATTCCGGCCTTGTGCTGTGCATAACTTCTGGTTGTACTGTACTGTATGCTGCGGGCGCACGGAATGCCCAGCACCCTACTCCCCGCCGGAACGCTCCGCGACGGAGTCATGTAACCGCAGATCCACCACCGCGTCGAACACCTCTTCCATCGTGGACAGATGTTCAGGCCGTCTTGATGTGTCGCTCCTGTTCCGCTCGTCCGCGAAGGCCCGAACGCTCTGTAGTATCGGGGTGAAACCTCGGTCATCTGGGAGCCACCAGCGGATGATCGTCTCGTCCTCGAAGAGCTGCACCATGCGGGCCCGAAAAGCAGCAGGAAAGATGTAGCTATAATGGGTGAAGGTAGCATTAGCCTCCATGTCCATCCCATTGGTCGTTGGTCTCGAGAGTCATTATATGGTTGTTGGGCCGCAGATCCGTTAGGTACGTTTGTGAGACGATAATAAAAACAGTCTGACGCAGAGCAAGAGGCGAGCTGCACTTACCCGCAGTGTTCCAGATAGGCGAGCTTTTCCCTCAACCACGCATACCGGCGGGGGTTTTTCACGAGGTAGAGAGCAGCAATGGAAAGTGAGGGGTGAAGCATCGTGAGCAGACCACTGGGTATGGCCGTCCATTGTTCGGCCGCTTCAATTATCTGGCAGACAGCCTCAGCATGTTGAGCCATGTCGCCGAGAGTAGCAGAGGTCTTTGCTAAGTTGGCCCCAGTTATCTGTGTCATGTGCATCAAAGTCATCGAATGCCACTCCGTGAGCAGGACGGTTGTGTGGGCCAAGGGTCCTTCGTATAGCGGCGCACCATCCGGAAAGTAGTGGAAGAGCTGGGTCCTGTCGCCTTGCTTCGGAGGCTTGAAGAGCCGAGAAGGGTCTGTGAGTGTGGGATCCAGGTTCTCTCTCCATTGCTGCAGCCGGAAAGATAGCCTCCTGTGCCCAGTGCTGAATTCTTCCTCTGTCAGCTCGCCTGCCTTCCGTCTCGCAGTAAGATAGCACATGTCCATGGACAAGAGCCGGAGTTGGCTCTCGGACTTTTCACATATCCACTCCAAGTTGTTGGGATCAACTGAAAGCTGCGAGTGGCATTGTGCGCTGAGACCCTCTTCCCAGTGGCGTGGGAGGTTCGGCTCGATGCTCCCCATGGAGGCGACGAAGAGATCAAAGCGCAAATACCACACCAGCAGTACGCGGCCAATTGATGTCTGAGAGATTGTATCAGCTTGAAATAACTTCGTGAGGATTTCGAGGGCTGCTTTTTGGTGGCCCATAAGATTGACCCAGTCACCAAAGTATTCCTGTCCTTGCGTCAGCAGCAAGCACGAGACAAGGTGTCCCAAGGGTTTCAACAATGACGCACTTCGATGGTAGCCAATTGGAAGATCGTCAGAAGTGTTGCCAGATCGTGTTTGGCATCCCGTTTTTTCAGAAACCCGAGTAGCAGCGTTACAGCATGAGTATAATACTTCAGGAAGTTTTCAATTTTGCTGTTCGGGTCCCTCAGCGTTCTTTGGTAGGCGGAGAACCCGACGACTGCGTTAAGCAAAGCCTCGTGTCGAAGTGCCAGGTTGAGGAATGTGGTCTGGAAGAAATTACTAAAGTCTTTGTGGACGCCATAATTCCAGTGGGTGATGTTTGCCCTGAAGTAGTCGAGCGCGGCGCGAAGATCGCTGGGGAGATGCGACCAGTCTGGTACGGCCGTAGATAACAATTCTGGTAGCAAAGTACTTGTAGGAGTCGAGGTGACTGAAGTGCAATTGGAAACAATCGGCGATGGGCTTTGCAGGTCATCTAGCGAAGGCGTCTCTGAAGACTGTCGAGTGCGAGTGATGATCCGCTTCAAGCTCAACGATGAAGCGGTATTTATGCGCCGAAGGCTTCTCTTGGGCTGCGTAGGTTGCTGGGAGGTCTTGATCGGTATGTCGTGGTCCTCGTCGGGTATCGGGGTCAGCCCAGAATCGTCTGTATCTTCTTCCTCCTCACTAGGGCCAACATTCTTTGAGTCCTGCAACGAAGCAGACTTGCTGTGCGGCGTCGGATCCGGATACGCGCAATCCCTCTTCCCTTTTCGACATCGCTCACATATAGGCCGTGTCTCATCGCACTTGACTCGTCGACTGCGACACGTGAAGCATCCACTCCGTGTCCGACGGTGCTTGATGTGATCTGCACCGGGTGCCGATTTGCGCCTGTGCCGCGAGCCTTTTGGCGGTTGACTTTCGATAATATGGTCCGGGTACCCAGCATAGTACATGGCACTCTGGGAGGGGTCTGATGTTGTGCCCTCACCAAGGTTGGGAGAGCTGGAGGAAGGCCCTGAAGGAGTGGTAGCCTGTTGATAGGGCCCAGAATCGCTGCCAGAACCTGGCCTGGGGGACAGAAAGCTGTTGTAATAGTTGCTCATGGCTGAGATCCTGGGTTGAATCGCTGTACTCAAAGCCGTACTTGTTTCCTAATAGGTTCGCCCGTGCCGCAGCTGATGTCGTCTGAGGAGGGGGTAGGGCTGCTGTTCTCTAGCAGGCTAGGCATTAGAATAGGTACTGTGACATTGGATTATAGAGTTGCCAGACAGGCAGATGAGGAGCCACAAAGGGTCGTGGATTCAGGAGTAGAGGTTCGTCGTCGAGGGCAGGTATGTATGATGGTGTGGGTTCCATGGGCAGCAAAACGTGACGATCCCAGTTCTGAACGGAGAGACTGGTGTTGTGGGGCCCGGAGTGTCGTCAGTGTCCTTGACATGTACGGCATTGAGGTGTCTTTACTAGAACCTGGTGGATGTGGCGCTTGCCAGGATCCTCAGCAGCTCGGCTGTCCCACCAGGTCTTTGCGTTCAGGTCTCCGTTTTGCTGGTTAAGCATCTTGGGACATTTCGAGGTGCTCAGGATCGTGTCCCGTTGCAAGGAGAGGTGTGGTGAGGGGACCAGGCCTTCGACTTGATATCAGCCTGTCTGCGGGGCTTGCGTACCGAATAGGGATGCTCTCCGGCTAGACTTTCTCTCCCCGGAGGATTACGCTGTACGGGATGGCTGCTGCAAGGGAGTGAAAACCTGACAACAGGCGGGTCCTCTTCCACCACCCAGCAGCTGACAGGAGACCTAGTGGCTACATATGTCAGCCGTACAGCCCCTACAGGTGTGGTAGCAGACCGTCGCAATGCTTGTCGTTCCTGTCTCGCCAACATCTGGCTCGATCTTGCCGAGCTGCAGATAACTAAACTCGCAAAAGGTGAATCGTACCTGGAAAAAAGACAGAGTAGTCTTCAGCCTGGTAGGCAAGGGCCAGACCCTGGCAGATAGCGGAAGACGCCCAGGCTATTAGGATACCGCCCGTCTTCCCCGGAAGCTGTAGAAAATCCAATGGACTCTGAAGTATCGGTACCGGCCGTGGTGTTGTAAACTGCAGCTCAGTGCAAGGCACAATGACGGTATAGAAATCGGAGACACTGTAGGTGTTGAGTTTCCACGGCGCTGCTTTAGGTCCTGGGGAGATTAGGTCTGATTATCCCGGTGCTCCTCGAGATAGATGGAATTGCTTCGTTGTGATCAAGCGTGACACTGATCACGCTCGGTCAGCTCGGTCAGAATGATATGGGTAGAGCCGGGTGTGTCGTATCTGCCCTCGCGGAAGAATGAAACGAATCGAGCCGGTAGGTTTTGGAGAAGGAACTCTTTGAGACTCAGCCGTGGTTGAGGGAGATGACGGTGCACTGTCCTTGAGAACGGACAATACTGCCGTGCGATACGGCGCCGGTTGTTGTCGAGACCTCAGCAAAAAGTCAGACAGGATAGAATGTTACGACAGGTATTCTCGCGGAGCTATAGCGATACCCATAAACTTCTCGTTTCCATCGTGGGGAAAAGAACTGAAATAGCTGTGGGCTTCAGGGTTGACCGGGTTCGTGATTGTCTTGTAAACGCTGTACAGGATCAGCACGAAGACCTGGATCTGTATCGGTCTAGGCCTCCACACTGTGATTAAGGTTGTACGGTACGTATCGCCTGCAGTTGCAGATCCCTGGAAACTTTGGGGCCCCAGCCCAGATGGTATCGAGGCTCTGGAGTGATCACAGCTTTGATAATCTCAGTGTCAATAAGCCCAATCCAGGATCCGGCAGAAAACGACATGTGCGCGTCCTAGGGGGTTTGGGGGGGGGGGGGTTTCGACGACGTTAAATTTGTAAGTGGGCGGTTCCGGAGGTTGCAACCGAGAACGTGTCGAGAGATCGCGTAGGAGCTTCGATGACAAGAGACGCCCGAGTAGGACGTAGCTTGTGAGACGGCGGGCTTGGGAGTGATATCGTTGCCGAGGGATCTCAAGCGCATGGTGCAGGGAGACCAGCCCGAACGGGACGCGAAGTCAGAGGTTTTGGTGCAGTATGTCAGAGCATGCCTTGCCGCTTGTGAAGACTGCCAGCCAAATTTGGATATGCAGTATTATGCCCTTTCTGAGCCGCCATTGACCGTGGCTTGCGATTCTATGGACTACGTGTGGACCACCGCAATGTCGAGATCACAGTGCGTCCACGGGCGCTCAACCCTAGGTGGGGTTTTACTCTGGTACTGAAATGACATGCCGGAGCGGCTGGAAGCGTGACTCTGATCCTTTCGGCCCGGTCCACGAGGTGTGTAAACCTTGGGAGGGTCCTACTGCGGGAACCATTCCTGTCATCTTGTCGCGTTGGATGGTGTGCTGAAGTGGGCCCCGCGCACCCTGTCATGGAGATATGGGTAAGCACTCTGAGGAGATACCGGGGCCGACTATTGTCTCCACAAGCTGGCCGGCCATGACATTGTTTTGCACCTTGTCGTCCCTGGTGATCCGCTCCAAATGCTGCAGGAGCCACGCCAGCTCTCCCAGGGCCTGTCGGGGTTGGGATTCCACCGCAACCGCCGGGAGGGCCACACCCCGGGGGCGGAGGGGTAAGATGGCTACGGCGTGACGCCGCCATGCTCTGGACTCGTCGAAGTTGAAGGCCAGAACCAGGCCATACATCCTGGTCAAGCCCAGGTGCAGAGTACACACCATAGTAGTACCGATCCCTTGCCAAGAAGAAAGGGGCATGGCCATTTCCCCATGCGCCCCCGGGGTGCTCCCCAGTTTTCTGGGCTCAGTTGATTGCGATGGGTCGTGGGCCATTAGCGGGTGCTCAGTATGGGTTGGTCCCGGGTCCTGACACCTATATTATGTCTCAAGAAATTCCCGAGAGGGGCCCATTTGGGACATCAGAGAGCCGGCCTCCGTGCCGGATACACCTTGGAGGAGGCCTCAAGACTCGCATATGGCGATTGGCGCCGCCGACGGGGCACTGCGGATCCTGGCAGAAGGCCTGGCAGAAGGCCTGGCAGGAGGCCTGGCAGAAGGATCCTGGCAGAAGGCCTGGCAGAAGACCATGTCAGGTTCGCAGTGGTTACTCTATGTATGCGTGGGATGGTATGGAGAGAGCACCACAGGTGTTCCGCACAAGCAGGGACCATAACGTAACGTGGGCGGGTGGGCCAGTCCCAGCGAACAAGGGTCGAGTTGGGACGGATCGGCGGACACACTTTTCAGACGGCTGCTGGGCCCGGCTGGCGGGGATTGGTGGGAGCAGGCCTGTCGATGTCGTCTCCCGTCTCGTGTCGGGTGGGCTTGTCGGAGGTTGTTGAGGGAAGAAAAACCTTGCCTCTACACATGATGTGGTGACCAGGTGCCTTCTAGAAAGGGCAACGGCTATTCTCCGCCCCGGGGCCAGCCCCTCTTGGGATCCTGGAACCTGGATCTGGAACCTGGGTACCCGGGGGCCCTGTACCTGGACCTTGCGGGGCGGGGGAGATACCTGGCATGGCAGGCTCCTGCACGCAGTAGTTAGTACGGATCCGTACTACTGTGGCATGCTACATGGCGGTCGGTACCCCAGTCAGCCGCATCCTGGTGGCGCCCCGGAGCTAACCGGCATCTTCTGATAGGCTGGCCACGAGTGTGCGGATAGTTCTCGACGACCTCCCATCAGCGATCCCAGGACGCTGGGCAGCTAAGCAGCACCAGTCCTCCCCCCTCCCCCCCGCCATGGCCCGGATCTGAGCTCTCCAACCACCTCGTCCCTCTCCCTCAGCACGTCGATGGCCTGGACAAGTCTCTGAGGAACCGCTACGTCTCGGCAGGGGCGACAAGACGAAGCCGTCTGTGGGGTTTTGCAATCCTGCTGACGGCTTGGGCCATCACCCGACGATGCCTTCGGGCCCCTTTAATCTCTGCTCGCTCATTTTACTGCCCTTTTTTGAAGCAGCTTGAGTCTCATGGACTCAACACTCAGGATTAGGGCTAGGACCTGCATCTGCACCTGCACCTGGACCATGGCCGTGCATCCCTGGGCTGGACACATCCTGTCAGTCCTGGAGCTGACAGGATTCCGCTCACAGACCCCTCCTTTCCATTTGAGCGATAAGGTTGATCATCCGCTGTGAGCCCCTGTCGTCTCATTATTGAATCGTCAAGACATCAGACGAACTCATCATGGTCCGGGCACGGCCTTCCCCCCCCTTCCCCCCCCCCCCGAAAAAAAAACCGGGAACCAACCAATCCCAACTCCTGAGCTGTCGACCTTGGTTCACTGTCTGAATGTTACCTGTCCTTTCCCGAGGCTCATGCTAGTGATGGAGGGTGAGCGCTGCATGAATCCGGACAATTGATCTTGGCCTAGCTACGGTGGAGTTTAACCAGCACGTGGTGCTCACCCGTCATTCCGCCTTGTACAGATTGCCGGGTCCTCGAGGAGGTCCTATAAGGGCATTCCTACGTACCGCCGCTACCGCCGAGTTGTCGCGACCGCGGCCGTTGGGGCCCCATCCATGTATGGATTATACAATAGAGAACGATATTGAGGTTGATACACAGTACTTAGCTGGCCTCGGATTTGTCGGACACTGTACTGCTAACTGCTCCAAGGGCCACATCCGATCTGATCCACTGGCAAATCGTACGACACTTGCAGATCTGGCAGCCCTCGGCGTGGCGGCAAATAGCTTGTATCGATTCAGCAGGGCGAAACCACTTTCTGCAACAAGATCTGAACTCGTTAGTACCTGTGAGGCGCGTCAACATCTGACAGACGATCTGCAAGGAATCGAGACCCCATGTGCGGCTCCCCCTTCTGCTTACCTGGTGTTCCCATATAGGCCATGGTCAGCAGCGATCTCTGATTCGCGTCATGACCACCCACCCACACAGTAGGTACTGTGTAGGTGGCTAGGGCTGCTGTGGACGGTGGCAGAATAGTGCGGAGCGTCTATGGATGCCCGAGTGTTGATCATGCCTCCTGGGCACCTGTAGGGCTTACCGGATGACAGTGCGGCCCGCAGCGCAGGACTATCGGGCTCACCTGCATTGGTCTGGCTACCTGACTACTAGCTCCTCTGGTCAGATGGCGTCGCACCCATCCCAGCTACGGTGCACCTTCTCACGGGGACGGCAGCAGGACGTGTGTCATGCAGGAGACGTTGCATTTCCTACCTGGGCTGGTATTTCCGTCAATCAGCAACCTCGGGTTACATATTCGTAGGTCGTTGTTGATCTTTACACTTTGGACACCTGAACACCACATGGGTGGTGCTGCATTGGAATCGGTCTTTCCGAGCGTGTGCGTCTCAGGCAGCCCCCAGCGATACTGGTCCTCCCAACATTTCATACATCCGACGCTGGCGACGGATTCTGCACAACGACCGCCCAATATGCTTTGGTACAAGATCTGGGTTTAGCCGCCCGCTGTGGTTCTGCGCTGACGCATGGCCGGAGCCCTATCAGAAATCTGCTAAATGCATGCATCCTTCTTTCTTTCATGGTTTCCGGATGGCAGGTTTCGTTACGCGCTGTCAAGGCCCCGTGCTTCAGCCAATTCCTGACTACCCACATCGATGCAGCAGCACAGTGCCGTTGTTATACCTTAGATCCTGAAAAACTATGCCACAGCAACACTGGGAAAGTGCCCAAGGCCTTGTGACGGCGCAGGTACCGTCCCCGTAGCCGCGTTGCCGATTCTCCTACAACTACTGAATCAATCGTGTCACAGTGTGGCGTGTTCCTCGAAAGACTATTCTGTAAGAAGAGCGGCTTATGATTAGGTACAGCTCGTGGCTACATTGCCTCGCATATGTAGTTGCTCTCGACTAGAGATATACCGCAGCCAAGCTGGCAACTGGAGAGCCCAACCCATCGCCGAGCCGCCGGAGGTTTCAAGCTGACTGACCAACATCTGTGTGGATGTGTCCCGCTGTGGCTCCCTTGATGAGACACGGCTGCAACGCCGAGATCCATATCATGTGGAGGCCCATGGATATACATAGCAACCAGGCCAACGCAGGTAAGGAAATGCGATGCGACCATGCTTTTAAATGGGAGGTATCATTCCTCTCCCCCCACAGGGCTGCCATTGATACTCGGCGTCACTGTCCTTCTGGAGACGAAAGAAGCGTCTCCCGAAAGGCTGTTGTATATTTCCTGTTGAGTTGCGCTCCAAATACGGGAGGTCGTGTCTCATCAGGAGCTATGCTGTGTACCACGATACTCGATATCACGGATCTCTGGGAGACACTATATCTTCTTATAGAATTTCAATGAACAAATGTCGATACGCACCTCAAAACTACAATATAACTTATTGGCGGCTTCCGTGACAATACCATGGTAGGTCCCACCTTGAATCTGGGGAAGATCTTATCTTATCCAGATCTTATCGGATCACCCTCTCGGTTCACCTTGTAAGGCAAATACATGCCATGATGCCATGATGCCCAAGATGCAAGTCATTCGCTGATCTACCTGTCATAGTCCAACAGTGGTCGCCAAGCAAATCGGCATTAGTCCTGGATCGATATGCACATGACCACCATTCTGCCCTTATAGAAGAGCAACGCTAGGAGGACTCGCCTCCCAGTATACTCATCTCATTATCTCCGACTATTTGCTGGGATAACATTGCCATCACCGATTGCTGCTTAATCCTCGCTTCACATGATCGACTCGGGCCTCGATGACCAGACCAAGGCTGGACCAAGCTCGAGGTCTACGTGTGCTGTGAGAAGCCCGAAAGCGAACCGACCCCCGGCCTTTCCAGGGACCTACTCTCTGGCATCCGTTGAGAAGCCCAACCTCGGTCCTGGTGCTGCATCGGCTGACCTGGTCTTCACCGTCCTGGTCCCCCTGGCGACTCCGAACCATGGTCGCACTCTGACGGGTACGGCTCTCGTCTGCTTGGTCCTGCTTGCACGCGGCTTGCTTTTTGGTCCTTTGGACTGACTGACTCGTGACGGTGCCCACTACATAATACTAAGCAGACGATGCAAGTGGTGGAAGGGAACATATGTACGTATGGTACCATGCAAGTGACGCTGTGGGCCAAACGCCATCAAGTGATGACGGGTACTACAGGCGGACCTCTGCCGCCTTTCGGTCTTCTCCCTCCCACTCCAGGCCTTCCTTCCATTGAGACTGTAGCCGACCTGCGAACCTGCTCTCTGCCTGCGACACGTAAGATGAACAGGCCGAACATGGCAAAGGCCCCCAGCTTCCTGTCTTGTTCTGTTTTTGCTTTTGCCACGAACCTGCCGTCCTCCATGTCAGACCATGTACATACATCTCCGGCGTCAAGGAATGGGCGGTGGTAGAAGCCGGGTGATGATCTGATTCGGCGCGGGGTGATACGCGCCCTCCATGTCACGGTATGTGACTGAGGAGACACTTTAGGGAGGGATCGCTGGCCCGAGAAGCACCTTCGGGCGCCATGGCGCTTACAGCGGATCTCCACGATTCGGGATCCAAGCGTCTGCCACACTGGGCCGTCTCAAGTGGCTCACCCGTCGTCTCCTCTGTACGCCTCTTGCCTCTGTCTGCCGGCCCGGAAACCTCCCTGCCCAGCCCTATCGACCCATCTGTGACGACAATGGCTGCCCCGGCGCGCGGCGAGTCGCGCTCCGATCTGGTACTGGGCAGACACACAGGCGGTGGCGGGGTGGTCTGGCTGTCTCCTGGCCTACTCGTGGTTACCAGCACCAATCCTTGGCCTCTCTACGGGTCTCTTCCTCTCGTCTTACTTATTCTCGGGCCCCAGATCCAATTTACGTTCCCTGGTGCTTTCGAGGCCTACGTGGGCCTTGTTTTCGTGGGCTGTCCCATCCTTCCCCTTCCTCCTCAACCTGCTCTGCGGTGCGGTGCGGTGCGGTGCGGTGCGGTGCGCCCGAGGCAGAACTCATCGTTCGACGCCGCTGTGCCGAGAAGGGAAAAGCGATGCCCATCACTCTCAAGAGGCGACAGGTGTGGATTGTCGGAGCTGCATGACAAATATCCCCCGTCCACAGTGCGGTGGCCGTCTGCATATGACCCGCAGCTTCTGCTCCCGCAGAAATGGTACCATGGTATATATAGCACGGGAAAGGCAACCCATGGGACGGCGGGAAGGGCTTATGGGACTACCGGAAAGCTGTGAGGCGAGCCGGGACCGGGCGTGCCCTGGACCGTGCCCCGTTCCTACAATGTAATGATATCGTTCGATCCGTGCGGTTCCGCACCCGCATGGGACGTCCCTACTATCTCGATTCGGTTTCACCTTGAGCGGCGAGGCGCTACGGCCACGCAGCTACTGTGGTACAGAGCAGAGCAGAGCAGAGAGGATTAACGGGGGGAGACCACGATACTCCGCAAGACTTCGGACTCGAGCAATGGATCGGCAGAAAGGACAAGGGCCTGTCCAAGGATAGGTAGTCCCCACACCTGTCCCCGGGTGGGTTCTGGCAGTGGGCACCGTAGTATTGGTGCCTCCCGGCTGTCGCTCATGGGTCTCTGACATGCCCCATCAGCAGGGGGCCGTGGGCCACCTCTGGTGGATTTGACAGCCCATCATCGAGCAGAAGTGATACATCGGAGGGAGATGGAGAAGGGGGGCCCACAAAGCAAAACACTTTACGAGGCGAATACCATAGTACTATGGCGCTCCATGTACAGAGTAATTCTATACTATGGTATCATACATCTACTACTACTACTACTACTACTACTATAGTAGTACTATGGTATAGTAAGTGCGGGGAGGAGCAGGGCTCCGTCTTGCGTACTCGAGACCCTGTCACTACTATGGTATGTATCCGTAATTCAGGGGTGACGGAGGGGTTATGGGGCGCGTCTCAGCCATCCCTGGATTCACACCTGGTAGCAAGCCACAGTCGGACTTGGGATGTCACGGCTCATCTCCACCGCCCCTGTTCGACTTCTCTCCTCTTATCACACGTGTCGGATGTGCTCCACGATCAGTTAATTTCCAGCTGAGCTTGCTTACTCAGCTTCCAGCCTACACCAGCCCAACCTCCACGGCTTACCTTGCCCAGGTGCATCCCCAGATGGTCCCGTATACAACAGTTCGAATCGTGTTGGAGCTTTGCGCGAGCGGGACGGAGGTGCCTTTTTTTTATTTTTATTTGTTTTTATCTCAGGGGTTAACTTTTTAAAAAATAAATTTTTTTTTTTAATCGGGACCAAGAGCGTGGTGTTAATCCCGAGGGAAAAATGTGTACGCTGACGCGAGCACGAGCAAAAAGCAGCGTAGGAATCAGAGGAGCTGCGAAACATCAGGGCTCCCTTTAGTGTCGCAGCGAACGACTCCTGACAGCCCACGGGCCTACTCCTCTCTTACGAACCTTGGCCACAGCTCGAGCTCCCGACACCTGTCGTCGAAATGAAAGTGTAGATAGTAGGAAAACATAGTCTCGTTTGCCTCGTCAGCATCGTTTGCACGCAATAGCAAAAAGAAGGAGAGAAAACAATAGTACATGCCTCGATTGGCTTAATTCTAGAGAATCCTGCACACCCCTTCCTCCCTCCTCCCGCATCACAATATGGATGCCCTAATCAACATCAACACCACCGCTGCGGAAGGCAGGCGACCTCCCCTCCCCACTGATGCAGGTTCCATCTTCGTCCTCATCGTCACCCTCATCGTCTTCTTCGGCCCCCTCTTCGTGCTCTTCCCGCCCTTCCCGCCGTCCAAGAGCGACGCCCTGACGGAGACGCACAACAAGCTCGGCCTCGAGCCCGCCCAGTCCAACCTGAAGGACCACCACCGACAGCCTACCTCGGGCACGGCGGCGGCGGGGGCGGTGGGGGGCAGGGGCAGGATCAGGTCCCTCTTCGTCTACCCCGTCGACGCCTGCAGGGGCGTCGAGCTCGGCCGCGCCAAGGTCACCCCGCGGGGCCTCGAGTTTGACCGCCTGTTCGGCCTCGCCCAGCTCCGGAGCCCCTTCCCCGTGTCCTCGTCCACGGCGCCGGGCGACGAGGACGCGGGGCGGCACCGCTGGGAGCCCGTCGCGCGGCGCCAGTTCCCGCTGCTCGCCACCGTCGAGGTCGAGCTGTGGCGCCCGGACCTGGCCAAGATCAAGGGCTTCCGGGACGTCACCGCCGGGTCCTCGGGAGAGGTCTTCCTCGTCCTGCGGTTCCCCTGGCGCGGCGACGGGCTGCTGCGGGGCCTGTGGGACGTGTTCGCGGCCAAGTGCTGCCGCGGGTGGAGGGCGCAGCCGGTGATCGAGGTGATGCTGCCCGTGGCGTTCCCGAGCGAGGCCGAGATCGCGGACAAGGGGTACGCGTTTGAGAAGGTCCGGGTGTCGGGGGCGGACGAGGTGACGGCGCTGAACATGGGGTGTGAGTTGCCCGAGGAACTGAGGTTGTATCTGGGCGTGAGCAACAAGCTGGCGCTGTTCAGGTTCGACCTGCAGGGTGCGGGGGTGGTGCACAGGCGTGTGCCGGATAGCGAGGACGCTGGACGCCAGCCTGTTGTTGGCTTGCAGGACTCGGTGAGTGCTATCGTTTAGAGGGCGAGCTGAGAGGACGTCGTGCTGACAGGTGTGTGAAGTATCCGGTCCATGTTGTAAATTTGGCCAGTGTGCAGGATCTGGAGCCGAAGGCGACTAAGGAGGAGGACCTACAAGAGCTGAGTCCACGGCAATCCCGGGCCAACATATTCGGTAAGTCTTGTTCCAAGGATGTACCACGGTTTCTCATGGACGAGACGGGCTGATTGGAGACCACAGTGTCTGGACTGCCTCCTTACGATGAGGAAGACTGGAAGAAGATCAAGGTCAAGCCAGAGGGCTCACAGCAGCTGGACGAGACAACATTCCATGTCTCGTATCCAATAACCAGGTAAGAATATCTGTCCCGGACACAGGGGCACGAAGCGGTGAATGACCTGCTGACACGAAGGCCCTCAGATCTGGGCGAGAGGTTGGCGAGGGTGCGCCCAAGACGGATCGTCTCGGCATACAGATGATGCCCACCTTTGGGGACACGGACTCGCCTGACAATTTTCTCGAGGTGGGCATGTCGATAGAGGTGTTGGGTCGGGGCGAGCACGTGCACAAGAGGCAATAGCGCAAGCTATCCTGGGAATTTGGTGCCATGCAGACTGGCGGATAGAAACAATAGCCAACATATGAAGAACACCTTCATCCAATCATAAACCAATAATTTCAACAAACCAGGCCATGAGAACTGTCCCGCTTGTCGTCTCACATGTACGTAATACCAGGGAAAACCGTTGCAGGTACAGCCCTCGTCACGTCTCTGTTGAACTGCACCCAGTACCACCCAGGCCCAAACTCCAGACAAATAATCAGACAATCCCGGTACCTTACCTCACATCCGCAGGTGTCAATGCTTGCACCATACTTGTACCCTCGCTGAACCTTGTTTTGAAGATGCGGTTGGCATTCTGGAACATGCCGTCCTTCAGACTGACGACAATGAACTGGGAGCCCTTAAAACGGCTCTTGATGAGACGACCGATATTTTGGGTGTGCGACAGGTCAAGCGCAGCGTCGACTTCGTCCAAGATATACATGGGAGCTGGCTTGAACTGCAGGAGCGCCATGATGAGCGATAGGGCAATGAGTGATCTGTGAAAGCTGTCAATATTTGCTTTAGAAGGGCAGCACCTCGAGGGCCGTACCTTTGGCCACCACTCAACTCTGTCAGACTCTGCTTCCAGACCTTGCCGAGACAGACCTTGACCTCCAGGCCGTCGTTGATGGTCTTGCCCTCTGGCGGATCCAGCTTGGCGAAAGAGCCTCCAGGTAGCAGCTCCGAGAAGATCTCACCAAAGTCAGCGTTGACCTTCTGCCAAGTCTCCTGCAGCGCCTTCTTCTTATAGTCGTCCAAGCTAACGATGGTCTCCTCGATCTTCTTCTTGTCTCGAATGACCGTCTTCATCATGTGCTTGAGGGCGACTTCCTTCTTTTCCACGCTGTCAATCATGTTCATGACCTTCGGATTGATCTTCTTCTTCATGCCCTGGAACCGGTCGGTCAGGTTTCGCAGTGTGGACCTGCACTCGGCTATGTTGTGGTTCTTGAAATCGTATGGGGTGCCAGCACGGCCAAAGTTGTCCTGCTCGTCGGCAATCCATTCATGTTCTTTCTCCATATGTTCAACAGCCTGCCCGGCGTTCTGCTGCTCCTTGTTGAACTTCTCAACCTGGTGACCGAGCTTCTGCATCTCTAAACCCTCTTCAGTAATCCGAGCGTTCTTGCTGCGCATTGCGTCCTCAAGCGCTCGAAGCTCATCATCGAAAATGCTGAGCTTGGCTCTTTCCGCATCAAGATCGGCTTGAGCCTTGTCATGGGTCTCCTCGAGATCGTCTCGCTCCTTCAGGATCTTGGCGATCTCATCCTGCTGGGCTCCAATGGCCTGGTCAATCTCGTTCAACTGTTCACGAGCAGCTGCAAGATCGCCGGACACCTGTTCGGAGTCGAGCTGGGCATTCTGGAGCTCCTTCTGCAACGTCTTGACGAATGCCCGGTGCTTCTCGAGGGAAGCCCGCAGCTTGTCCAAGGAAGCTTGCAATTCGACAAGTTTTCCGTCCTTGTTGCTGTCGAAGTCCTTCATGTCCTTCTCGATTCGTTTCGTGTCCGCCGTGGCCTCCGCGTGGCGCTTCTTGGCTTCTTGGCTATTGTTCTTGAGTTGGCTGATCTGCTCCTTCATGTTCTCCACCTCCTGGATGATGGAAGAGGACGAGTTGCTGCTGATCTGCTCCTCGGCAAGCTTGATCTCGTGGGTCTTCAGATCGAAATCCTGCTTGATCCTGCGGGCTTGATCGAGCTTCGACTTCTCTCCGGCGATCTTGGCTTGTAGATCACGCAGAGCTGCTTCAGCTTCCCTGATTTGCCGGTTCAGCTCGTTCAGCTTTTGCATGGTCACCAGAACCCCACTAGAGTTGGGTGCGCTGCCACCGGACAGTGTGCCGGAGGGATCATAAGAATCTCCTTGAAGTGTGATACTCCTCATCCTCACGTTCGGATCGAAGGTGACCCTCTTGGCAGTTTCCGCATCATCACAGATCAGTGTGTTGCCGAAGACGTATTGCATGGCGGCGGACACCTCATCATCGTAGCCCACCAGCGAGAGAGCCAGGTTGACCTTGCCAGGGGCAATCCTTTGTGCAGTCGCAATTGTCTGTGCAGAGGCCTTGAAAGCGGAAATTTTGTTGAGGGGAATGATGGTGACGCGCTTGCGCAATCTGCCCCCCTTCAGCAACTGAGTACCGGTGACCTCGGTGTCGACGACGACGTTGTAAAGACGACCTCCGGCGCAGATCTCGAGCGCTGTCCCCGCCTGTGTGTACTCCTTATCGAGTGTGAAAAGCTGAGCAACGAGACCCTTCACCTTCGACCTGTCGAAGTTTGGAGTAGGATCGGCATAATTGAAGTCGATGTTGGCCACCTTGCGCTTCAGAGCATCAGACTCTTGCCTGAGGCTGCGTATCCTCTGCTGGAGACTGCTCTCTTGCTTGTACAGTTCCTCCTCGGCACCGGGGCTGAATCCGAGCTTGCCGAGCTCCTTCTCCAGCCTCTGCGCTTGGGACTTGAGGCCTTCGAGCTCCTTAAGCAAGCCGGCATTCTGCTCCTTTGCTTTCTTGGCACGTGGCTGCTCCTCTTTTATGCGCTTTTCAAGATGTGCAATCTTGATCTTCGCCTGCTCCTGCTCAGTCACCGCCGCGGAGGCCCGATGCCTCGCGTCTTGTAGCTGGGCCTGATAGCCGTTCTCCTGACCCTCCTTAGATGCAACACCGGTCTGCAAAGTCTGTAGCAGTTCCTCCTTGGACTCTGCTTCTTGACTCTGCTTCTCGAGTTCTCCTTTCGCCGTGTCATGTTTGGCCTTGATTTTCTCGTATGCCTTCGTCTTGTCCTTCAGTATCGCCTCCAGTTCGGCAACATTCTTCTCTCCGGCTATCCTGCGGTCTTGCTCCTCGGTCAAGCTCGACTTCTTCAGGTCCATGACGGTGGCCAAACGAACGAGCTCGTTCGAAAGCTGTTTTACGGAGTCTTGCAGAGCCTGGGCCTTGGCGCCTTTCCGAAGCTCCTTGTCTCGTTGAGACTTGACCCTCTGGACATCTTCCTCCAGATGAGAAATCTCGCTCTTCAGTCTCACAGCAGAGTCCTCGAGATCCTTTTGTCTCTGTTTCTTGCCTTCCAGGTCTGCCGCTGACTGCTCGAGCTTCTCCTTGTATCTGACATAGTCGTGGGCGACCACTAGCCTCGTCAGGCGCTCAAGGTCGTTTTGTGTCTGCTGAAAGTCGAGGAATGCCCTCTTCTCCCCGCGGAGTTTCTCGAGCTTCGGTTCTATCTCTTCCCGCAGGAGCTCTGTGATCTCCTGCAGCTTCAGATCCTTCTTGGCCATGGTCTTGAATGCCTTGTCCCGGCGATCCTCGAACATCCTCGTCCCGGCCGCTTCTTCAATCATGGCCAGGATTTCGACGGACTTCATGTTCAGGACCTTTGTGATCTTGCCCTGCATGATGAGGAAGTTGGGGTTGTTGATGTTCAAACCGACGGACTGGAACAGGTTCTGGACTGTTTGTTGTTGGGCGCGGTGACCGTTGATCAGGTACTTGGAGGTGCCGCCGAGGACGATCTGTCGGGTGACGCTGATTGTCGCATATTCCTCGAATCCGATAGGCGACTTCTTCTTGTCCCTGTTGTCGAAGACGATTGTCACACTGGCTTTTGTGACTCCGGCTTGCCCACGCTTGTAGATCAGGTCCTATAAACGCGACAAAGGTCAGAAAATAGGAGGCTGGCTCTGGTGGGGAAAAGATCTGGACCTGGTCGCACCTGTAAGTTTTGCGCGCGTACTGTCGACATGTTGGTGATGCCCAGAACGAAGCAGATGGAGTCCAGAATGTTGGACTTCCCACTGCCGTTGAGGCCGGTGATGGAGTTGAAACTCTCGTCCCTGCACTCGTTAGCGACCAGAAGCCCTCTCGACCGACACTGCGGGGTGTTGTTTACCATCCTGAAATCACCGTCCGGACGGCGTACGACTTGAAGCCCTGCGGGATTGTCAGACAGTATAAATCAACATGGCCGAGGACAGACGTACGTCTACTATGATCTCGGTAACCCTCATGGCGGCGGGCTCTGCTGTGTCGTCGTGGTTGCCGTGAACATGGAGGATGAGGTGCGAGGTGAGCTATGCGACGTTGGCTGCCGACGCGGGTCGTAAACAACAAATTCGATCGCGCATGGCAACGGATCCCCGCTAGCTTAGCTGCCACTGCCAGGCCCATAGACAGTACAGTAGTGGCATTGTGCCCGCCCCTGAGGACGCGGCCGCTACGTTTGAGAGACCCTAACCCTGCACCCCTGGGGGGTTTCAAGTTTCACCCACCTCAACCTCGGAATCTGCCTTTTTCTTCTCTTGCTTTTCTAACAACGCTATGGGCCTCGTCGTATGTAGGCAGAATCCCCGAACATCAACGCATGTAGTGAGAGCATGACCTCGAGAGCGTCCTAGAGTCTGACGACTATCAATTTCCACAGGCCAAGAGATCTTGTCCATATGGATACCCGGCAGGGTTCGTCGACAGGACGGTACTAGATGGACTTTCACCGGCTGACTTCAAGTTCGACATCGAGAGCTCATGTTGCAGGCTTCTGGAGTCCATATTTTATGTAGCATACCTAAGAACTTACCTACCTACCTGAGAGAGGCACATGTCATGGTCCTTATTCATCGCTCGTGACCTGGTTATTTTTGGGACGAGTCCGGGCCACTGTCACAAAACACCCACCAGGTCCAGATTCAGGGCTGCAGCACATCATACTAGAGTACGTACTGCCTTATTGGCCCGCGGCTTTAGCACTGGGGGAGAGGGGGGGGCGGCCGCAGTCTAATTCGGAGTACGTATCCGCCCGCTTCCAATTCCACTTCCTACTTGGACTCCCCGTATCAGAACCTCCGCCGTCAAGCGACCCGAGCACATCTGTCCAATTTGTCCCTCGAACCTCCGCGACATCCTCACGAGGAACACAACACACGATAGCACGAATTGACGACTGCGAAGCACGCCATCGCTCTCGAGTTCACAGCTGATCCCGCTATCGCATTGCTGCACGGCCCCGGCGCCCTTGGGGGGTCCGCGCACCTGATCCCTTTGTTTCACCACGAGCACCGGGCGACCTGCTATCCCTCGCCCCTATAGTTCCAGTCGAGACCTGAGGGGAGCGTGCCCATCCCACAACGAGAGTCAACCGGCGTCTATTGCTCCCCGCGTTCGCCTAGCCGAGTCCCGATCTGATGGTTGCGATCCATTCCGGCGACTGCAGCGCGCCGAGGTCCCTGGCCTCGTCGTGATGTCGACCACTGCCCGACTCTCGACACCCGCTCACGATGCCGAAGCCCGTCTAAGGAATCGTCGTCTGGGGACGGCAACCGATGCCGCCGGCACCTCGTCCCCAAGGTCAACCTCACTGCTGAGAACGTCCAGCCGCTCACCGACAAGGGGTGCGAGTCCCATCCCGGCCACGCGGATAGGTCCCACGTCCAGGTCATCGAGCAGAGCTGCGCCCACGCCCTCATACAACGGCAACCCCTCGACTTATTCCGGAAAGGGCTGGTTCGATAGTTCGTGGTCCACAGGCTGGACGTCGGTCCAGGACCTCGCCACGTCCTTCTTGAGCGGTGACACCCATCGCGGCGCCAGCCCCAGGAGGCCAATGGTCCGAACTTCGGATAGCGCATTAAAGAATAAGCAGCCGAGTGCCTGGGGACCCGAACCTCCTGAGACCCCCCGGCCCGGAATCGACGATGTTGCCGCAGGCACGTTGGCGGAGCGCGAGGCCGCGTATAAAGCCAGAAAGATGGCAAGCGTCCTGGAGAGCCACGAGGGCGTCAATGGAGGGCTAGACGTGACGGGCAAGTTCAAGAGGCGGAATTCCGACGAGGAGCCCCGGACCAACGCGACCAACCCTGAGGTCGAGGACCAGTTGGTTTATATACACCATGTCCGTCCCGATGATACCTACGCCGGGATCATTTTGAAATACAGATGCCAAGAGGATGCTTTTAGGAAGGCCAATGGACTGTGGTCAAGGGACAACATCCAAATACGAGAATGGCTGGCGCTGCCGGTGGATGCATGTGAGGTGAAGGGGAGGCCATGCGATGGTCCGTCCTACTACTTGAAGGAGGTGGATCTTCTCGCGACAACTCCTGGAGCCATGACACCTGGGCCATCTCCCCTGCGAAACTCAACGACACAGAACCCTTACAATGACTTCTTTGCCGCAGCGCAAAATGGGAAAGCACATGAAGAACCCGCAGCAGAGGGGGAAAAGCCATGGACACATGTCAGATGGGCCAGACTCGACCATTGCAAGGAGCCAGTGGAGATCGCAAGGGTGTCCAGGAGGGCAATGGGATACTTCCCACCAAGGAGGAAGAAGAGCGTGCGCACTAGGTCTTCATTAAGCACCCCAAGGGGTTCCCTCGACGTGCCCAGCGTTTCTCTCAGCTCTGATGTTGCCGAGAGCCCGGGGGCCTTTTCCGACCGTCGGCAGAGTATGCTCGCCAACCGCCCTCATATCCCTTCTGCATATGCCTCCTCAGCACCAACACCGTCCCGCAGTAGGGTAGGCAGTGGCAATGAGGACATCAGGCCAGCATGGATGAGGAGGCCCGGTGGCGTGGGTACACTTAGCAGGAATGTGCGGGCGCCGGGACCGGAAAAGGACTATCTCAACTCTTGGGCGAGGAAGCATCTGCCGGGCCTCAACATTGATACTCTCCCGTCGATGGCGATCATGGGATCTGAAAGCGCCCGTTTTGGTTTCAACAGTGACGAGAGCGCCGCCATCGTCGAGAGCCCCTTCGAGGAAGGCCGCGACGCGACGTCTATGAGCAGGCAGGGCTCTGGGCTTGACAAGGCTGCTGCGGCCATCGAGACGTGGCTGCGCGGCGCGTGGGCGAAGAGGCCGAGCACGCCTATTCTGGGGCCGAGCCGACCTAGAGGTGGAGATGGGGACCTGATCGAGCTTGAGGACACCAACAGCGAAGATGGGCGGATAAGTGGCCTCCTGGACCAAGGTGATTCGAGTCTGCTGAACTCAAGTTACGGCTCGTCAGGTCGAGGCGATGGGGAGAGCAGTCTCTTGAGAGGCCGCATGCCCGCGCGTGGCAACTCCGGGCCATCGAAGGATAAGAAGGCTGACTAGAGACATCGCTCCGGGCTGGCAGGATGTCAACATATAATGCGCAGCATCAAAGGCGTTAGTGCTTAATTGAGTTTGGGTTTTATGTATATGAGAACGTGGGCTCCTTTGATAAGTCATAAGCAAGCGCTGAGGCGACCAATTATTGGGATCAGGAATAGACATCCTCCGGAAGGGATATCAAATCCATTATGTTCTACCTAGTCTGTAGTGTCATGGCACATCATGCTTACAATTTAGGGCGCCGCTTTTTAAGGCTTCTGCATACGACATTCCCCTAGAATGCCTTGTTGATGCCCTCCCACCCAATGTTCTCCTCAGCGGCTCTAAACAAATCACCTGGCCACGAGCCGCCCGGCGCCTTCGATCTCGTAATCCTCGCCTGGCTCACCACGGCGTCCCCGAGCTCCTTTTCCACGCCTAGACGAGGCAAGGACTCCTCTACTTCCTTCACATACGCCTGACTGAGCACCATCCCCAGCGCCCCGGACACAGACCTAAAGTCCGCCAGCACGGCCAGCCTCACCAGCCTCACCAGCCCGCCGGCACCCTCGGCCACATGGGGGCTGTCGTGCATCGCGATGGCGAGCCAGCCCTCCCGGATAGCCACCGACCCAAGCCCATGCCTGCCGAGGAGGGCCGCGGCGAGGTTTGCGCCGGCGACCTCGAAGCGCTCGGGATCCGAGGCGAGGGTGTCCGAGGCGCCGATGTCGTGGAGGATGCAGCTCACGAAGAGTACGCTTTGCTCCACGGCAGGCGCCTCGAGGAGATCGGGACCAGGTGCGAGCTGCAGGCCCCTCAGGGCGTAGAGATAGACCCGGAAGCTGTGGTTGAAGATAGAAGGCGGTAGGAGGGCCTGGGCCCTGGAGAGGGCCTCGGTGCAGGCTGGGTGCGCGGGGACCTGGGCGAGGAACTGGGCGGGAATGGATTGGGGGGAAGGTCCAGCTCCGGGCTGCTGTTGTGAGGCGGTGGACAAATGGCACATCTTCACGGGGAAATCGCAAGAACGCTACGCGGTATTTTAAAGAAGAAGGAAAAAAAAATTAAAAAATTACAGGAACGATGAGAGGAAAATGTGCAGTCCTGTTCAGTCGTCGTAGGAGCGGAGCGGAAGCCAAGCAGGGAGACCTCCAAAATGTCATCCCCCTTCCCCGGGTCTACCCCCAACTTTATTAATCTTGACCAGCTCCATAACCCGCCCACTCCCAACGCGTATCGCGACGTGTCCCGCGGCACCCAGCGAGCTTCTCGAAAACAAAAACAAAAATGTCACTCTTTTGCTGAAACGAGACGATCGATTGGAACCACGATGCCGATCTGTATAGAGTGCCGCCACCCGGTGAAGACACTATGGACGCAGTATTCCGGCGCCGGTGACAAGTCGAGCGGCCACAACATCCGCCTGACGGTCTGCAAGAACTGCGGCCGGTTCTGCGACAAATATGTCGAGCACGACTACATTGTCTTGTTCATAGACCTGGTCCTGATCAAGCCGCAGGTGTGTGGCTTCTTGCGCCGGGTGCGTGGAGGGAGAAATCTGGGGGCTAACGCGGACGATACTCACTAGGTGTATCGGCACTTGCTGCACAATACGTTGATGCGAGACCAGGACCAGTTTGATGTATGTTGGCCCCGCATGGAAGCGCCGCCGACATTGGGAGAGTACTGATCGGGGCACATAGCCATCCATCATCCGCCTCGGGGTCCTCCTGCTCCTCTTCGACGTCTACCTTACCTGGGCGCGCATCGAGAAGCAGTCCGTCCCCGGAGACTCCGGCCTGTTGTCCGACAGCAACTTCGGCCGGCTCGCGCAGCAGCCCATCGTGTTCCAGTACATGTTCTTCTGTAGGCCCTACGTCTCCTCTTCATGTAGTCTGTGCATGCAGCACGGCTAACAGCTGGCCAGTGATCCTCTGCACCGCCTCCACCCTCGCCTTCCACCTCTCGATCCGCTTCCTCACCTCCTCGCCCTACTCTCCCCTCGGCCTCTTCAGCATCCTCCCCCAATACCCCCGCCCGAACTCCGTCTCGACCGCCCTCCTCGTGTCCAGCAGCACGAAGCTCTTCCCCATACTGATGGTGATCTGGGAGTACGACGTGCCCGCCGCGGCGCGGTCGCTTGGCTGGGCCGTGGTGGCGAACAACGTGGAGGCCCTCAAGATCCTCCTGGACTGCGGCTACGGCGTTGCGGCGCTGCTGGCTACGGCGGGCGCTCTGAGCCGGTGGCTCGTGGGACGGGCCGTCTTGTGGGCGGCGGGCCTGGACGGCGTGGATAGTCAAGGCGAGGGGAGCGTCGCGGCGGAGGGGAAGGCGCTCTGGGCGCTGATCGTCTATGTCAGGGACTGGGTGGGCCAGTTGGCGATATAGCAGCGTGGCGAGCGAGCGAGTTCCAATGATAAAGAGATCATGTCTAAATTCTCGCATCGGAGACACGTCCGCGGTTCCGCCTGCTTCTAGAACTACGGCCATCTGCTTGATCCGTCACTATGCTATCGTAGATGGACAGCAATGTCCGCTCGGGCACTCGAACATTTCCGCTCCCTTCACAAATGGCATCCTCCCTCCACCCATTGAATGTATCTTGACAGAATGCAGCTTCGGCATGCACTAATCTGGACCCCGATACCCCCCCAAACGCCGGCAATGTGAATGATGAACAGGTGTTTGTACAATCCAGAACGTCTCGACATCTCCTTCCACCCACTCCACATCTCCTTCGCCTCCGGATCGAGCCGGCCGCCGCATTACTCGTGCACGAACTTCTCTCTCAGGTCCGATCGCTTCGGCTCGATCAAGGGGTGTAGTTGGGCGAGGAATGTGATGGCCCACATGAGGTAGCAGCAGACGAGCGCGAGGATGACGGATGACCGCCAGAGGCTACGAAGGAGTTTCAGGATCAGCACACAGCGCACAACAGCCGCAAGAAGTCACGCCGCTGAAGGGTTTTGATAAAAAAAAGGAGAGATGCACTACTGACACTTGGTTCTCCCCCTTGGGCGCCAGAAACCAGGCCCCGGCGCACATGGCGGCGACGATGAACAGGCCGATGAAGATGCTCCACCTAGGCGCACGGCATGGTCAGCCTCCCTCCTTCTCCCACCATGTCCTCGGGTGCTTGCGGCCCGTGTAGGGTTCGACGAGAGGGCTGGCACACTCACCCGTTAGCCATTTTGGAGGGTCGGGCGGTTCGCGCGTGTGATGTAGTGGGGAGCGGTCTTGGGAGGTTGAGGGTTTGAGCGATGCAGCTTGCTCGGCGAGTGTTGAGCGTGCCTGTGAGCTTCCAACAGCACCTCGCGGCGGCCTGGCTGCCCTGTTGCTTAGTCAGCCATTCAGCTGGCAATCCTTCCTTATGACCTGGCGGCAGTCATCCAAGGTATTCTCTTCATCAAGATTGGAATCTAATATCTTCCTCTACATCACTAATCTTTTATTTGTTCTCTGTGATCATGTTTCTCCTGTTGGTAACTATTCCTAACAAGTGCGCATTTTTGACTCAGAGAGTGGCATTTCCTACAACCACACATCGCATAGAGAAAACAAAAGGGGCTAGAAAGTCAACTGTTTCCGGCAAGCTCTAGATATTATGTGCTTCTGATATACGGTTATCCCATTCTAGTGACCAGGTATCTTGGGCGGTCCTCACAGTCTCAAGCATCATTTTCGAACTTCAGCCCAGCTTCCTGTCTCGCCGCCCCATAGATTCCCGCAATATCACCGTTGTTCGTGTGCTTCTGGACCGCCTCCAGATGCCTGTCCGCCGTCTCGGCGTTCGGCACATTGCACCCGGCATCCCTCGCCATCTTCATCGCGTGGCCCGCGTCCTTCCTCGCCAGGTCCACGTGGAACAGCGGCTCTTCCCGCTTCCAGTAGTCGCCTGTGAGCATCCTCGAGCTATACGCGTGGTAGATGCCCGGCAGCATCAGCTCGATAAATCTGTGCGAGTATTGTGTCCCAAGCCCGGTCTTCTCCGCTAGCACGTGGCCCTCCGCGATCTGCTCGGTCAAGTTCAGGACGAACGTGTTGCCGACCAGCTTCAACTGCGAGGCCTTGCGGTAGGGCTCGTCCGACATGTCGATAACTGCGCGGGAGGTCACGCCCTCTAGGTATGGCTTGATCCTCTCAACTGCGCCCTTGGGGCCGGCGGGTACCGGCACGAGACTTCCGGAGTCGGCCATGGGGGCCGCTCCAAACACAGGGCAAGCAACGAACTCGGCACCCTTGGAGGTGAGCGTCTCGGCGATGGCCTCGGTGGTGTCCGGATGGATGGTCGAGCAGTCCACGACCACCCTGCCCTTGAGGTCGGCCTTGGCCAGCGAGTTGACGGTGTCGGTCACGGCCTTGTCGTTTGCTAAACAGATGAAGATGACGTCGGCCTGAGATGCGCCGGCTTCGAGAGACTCCGCCACTTCAGACTTGCCTGGGGAGATCTTGGCGCTCAGATCGGTCGCCCGCTGCTTGGTGCGGTTGAAGATGAGCAGTGGCGAGTCGAGTTTGGCCTTCTCTGCGATGTTCTTGGCCATTCCCTTGGTGGTGTAAGTAACTGTAAGATCGGATGCACGTCATGAGAGGGCACTGACTCGACCAATGTTGCCCAACCCGATGAAGAGGACCTTGGGAGCCATGGTTGCTTTTCGATTTCCGAAGTCTTAGTTAGGTCTGACGTGGAAGTAATGACCAATATCCGGTGCTGGCGGGAAATCGTGTCAATTTCCATGTAAAAGAACAACACGTGGATCACAATGAAGCCATGACCCTTATATATGTCGAAAAGGCGCCCCGCCGTCCAGGGTCGACGTCAATCCTCGAACAGAACAGTACGGTGCTTAGAAAGCAACGGCGAGCTCTGGAAAGTCCGTCCCGGCGATTCGGAAATCTCACAATGACACTACAGTATGGTCACTTTTCGCCGGCGATGCTAGATCTACAGGCGCTTGGTCCACACAACAAAACCGGGGCGGTCTTTTAAATCTTGGATTCATTTCAGCAGTCAGGAGAATGGGACTCCCGAAAGGCAAGGGAAGGAAAGGGAGGTCGTAAGCCATCTCGACCCTGCCCAGACCCTAACCCTACTACCGGATCTTATATCAGCTTATTATCGAGCCCTACCAAGGCCCGTGAGGCTGCAAGGGGTCGTTGACTCAGTTAACCCCCGTATCACTTACACCGATGGCCGGAGATCATTTTCATTCCTACAGACCATCCGGCACGCCTTTTCAGCCGTAGAGATTGTGCTCTCCGTCGCTCCCTTACTTCCAAATATGCTTTGGATACCATGATCCTCCGACACGCTGCCTGGAAGAAGGCGACGGTCATCGCGGAGGTCAGTACAGAGACACACATTGCCGGCATCGCTCCATCATCCCTACTCAAATCTAGCTCCTTGCTTCGTGATATTTCTAACCACCCCGGACGTGTCATAGGCCTCAGTAAGGACGAAATGCAGTAGCTCAAATAGCTCAGCAGCAGCATCTGCTGCCACTCAGAATTTCCGCGTGGCATCCCCGAAAGATGAGATCTCTCAGGACTACCTCAAGGAGCATTATGCCTCAATTTCCAAGAAGGCTCAGCAGAAGGAATCACGGGACAGGGTGAGATTCTCTCACTGAACTGGGGTTTTCGGAAGCTGAACGATCGTGTGAAGGACTTTTACGTCTCCGTTCTGGAGTCTTCATCGGCCACAAAGAGAGATGCGAAACTGTACCTCCAGACATTTGGCCCGACAGTGACGAAGAGTCCTCAGCTCCCATCAGGGACGGGTGCTCTGCCTAGCTCGGCTATCCGCGTGGATCCGCTCACCAACGGTACTCGTTCTGTCTACGAGACGCCTCGATTCGTCCAGGGATCCGACACGGCAAAACAAGCCGTTGTGGGTGCTTTACCGCACGTTGCTATCATCAAATTCAGGCTCCCACAGGACGTCGACGACGCCACTTTGCGGGGTGTTGCAAAGACGATCGCCCAGCTCAGGGCTCTTGGGCTTCTCAGCGTGATAGTCCTGGACTGCGAGCTCAATCCTGACGATACGCAGTGGTCGCGCTGTTTGAACCAGCAGATTTACCGGCTCGCCGGAGCCATTGACGAATACGGCGAGCCCTGGACGACCATCGTTGACGCGGCACTTACAACACGGACTGATCCCCCTCCGGGTCTGGAGCCGTTGCTGGGCTCGCATGGAGTGCTCGTAGACGAGGACAGATCCCTCTTGGTAACGCTGCTCAAGGGTTCAGCCACCATCGTGCCGCCCGTCGTCCAAGGAGAAGACGGAAAATCTTGGCCCGTTGATCCCAATGACGCTGTTGTTTCCATCACACGGTACCTGTCCGGGTTGCAGTTTGCGAGTCTTACTAGGGCAGGAGTTGACATCCAAGGTACGGCACCGCCTGCCAAGAAAGCGTTTGTCGATAGAGTGATCATATTGGATCCTCTCGGTGGCATTCCTGCCAAGAACCGCTGGAACAATGCGCACGTCTTTCTGAACCTAGAAGACGAACTCGAGGGGGCCAAGGCACACCTGACATCTATGGGCTTGGACTCAACTTCTCGGAAAACGAGTGTGAAGAGGTCGGCTGACCCAACGGAAGCCCATCTCAAGAACCTTGACTTGACCAAGAATTCTCTGGCGATCTTGCCTTCCACATCGTCAGCTCTTATCACAACGCCAAGAGAAGCGGCAAATCTACAGCCTCAATTAGAAGATGCGAGCACCATAGGCTTTGTTGGCTCAGTTGGAACCAGGAGGAGCCACAACCCATTGATACATAATCTCCTCACGGATAGGCCATCGCACTCATCATCGTTACCTCTTGGACGCATCAAGCCCATCCTTCGGAATGCGAACCCTGCGTCCAGCCCTGTCATGTCACCAACAACACTGGCAAAGAGGGGCATGCCCGTGACCATATATCCGGACCCATCATCAGCAGGATGGACGCCGCCTAAGCCTGGCGGACCCAGACTCAAGCTGACCGACACGTGTGTCGACCTGCCGCGGCTCGTCCACCTGATCGGGGACTCCTTCAATCGAAAGCTGGACATCCAAGACTACCTCAACAGGGTGGAGAAGAGCTTGGCGGGGATCATCATCGCAGGGGAGTACGAAGGCGGAGCCATTCTAACATGGGAGCGTCCCTTCGGCATGGATGAAGAGACGCTCTATGAAAGCGGGCGCCTCGTACCTTACCTCGACAAGTTCGCTGTGCTCAAGAAGAGCCAGGGCGCCGGGGGAGTTGCTGACATTGTATTCAACGCCATGGTGCGGGACTGCTTCCCCGATGGCGTCTGCTGGCGAAGTAGGAAGAACAACCCCGTCAACAAGTGGTACTTCGAGCGCTCAAGAGGGACCATGAAGCTGCCGGAATCAAATTGGTCCATGTTCTGGACGACGCCGAGCGTGGTCTTGCATGATATGCGGATCAAAGATTACGAGAATGTGTGTCGGAACATACAACCGTCGTGGGCAGACAACAAACACATTGTTGATTAGAGAAAACAGGAGAAGAGAACGCTTCGTGAGCCGCTGTCAAGCTCAGTTTGCTGTCTGTAGGGCCTCCCCTAACCAAACGGTGATTTAAAGGAGTGTGTACGTCCATCACGTGCCGGTTGAGCCGAGATGCTGCACCAGTCTGGCTGTGCTCACACCGAGGCTTTCTTATGCGGAAACGAGCGCCGACTTTGGGGTATCACTCCAGTGTCTGTCCTGCCTCTGGGTGTCCCAGGCCTGGTAGCGTCCGCTCAGGTCCTTGCCAATCGAATCGAAGGCCGGACATCGTGAGGCTCCAAACCTGGTCGAGCAGCCACCTGAGTCGCCTCTGCTCGCTTGGTCGTTGTAGACCCGTCGTCCTCGATCGGGAACTGCGACTAGAATCCTATGATAGCCCTCGATGCCTGGGAAGAATGTGAGAACGCAATAGATACCGCCATGCCGTTCTGCGGAGATCTCATACATGCGTATCGCATGAGCACAAGTCACTGATCACTCGAGCCTGCTTCAACAGGTGGGATTCTTCCGAGGAGTTGGAGAGTTTTCCACCGGGTTCGCACATGGGTATCCCCTGTAGCGTTGACTTGTCGCAGAAGAATAATCCACTGTGCTGCTCTGTAGAACATCTAGGGTTCAAGCCCCTGTCGCCGAGATCGAGCCTCATCCGAAGGCGGAAATTGATATACAGCCCTCAAGGATTAAATTTACATCTTCGCCACCGAGGCTACATATGCAAAACCGCGGTCCAGCCTCGGCGGCGAATATGTAAAATCAATCCCTGGATGTTGGTAGAACAACGCCGAAGAAAAGACCAGGCGGTCAGACGGTGCTGCCGTTGAGCATGGAACCATACTGGCGTTTCTATAGTCAGAAGTGCGTTCGTACCCTTTCGGAGTCAAGGCCGGCACGTTGCGACGAGGACACGCCGCGACATCACTGAGGCCACACAGCTTTGCAAGAACAGTTGCCTCTCGGCAAGAGACCCAAGCACGCCACGGTAGACTGCGCTGCACGTTGACGACTAAGGACGCTAAGGAGGGGGACCTCCTGCCGAAATCGATCGACTTGGTCAGTAGCCTAATGCATTGGCCCGGCCTTCTGGTGTTTGATGAACCATGCAAGAAGGCAGAGAGACCTGGGGCAAATCCGTGGTTTGTGATGCTTCAGTCGCAGTAGAGTCTGCAGTGTGGCCGTGGCGAACAATCACGCCGTTCGACAGATGCCGTCAACCTTGTAAGGTGAAGGGTATCGTTATTGGTGATCGGCCAAGGCTAGCTAGGTCTGTGAAAGATGGGTCACGGGTAGCTGACCGACCTGCAGGAGCTGTGTGGCAAGTTTCAGGAGCGACATACTCCAAAGAGGCTGCTGATGATCGGGATGCTGAAGTACCCAGGTGCCCCTCGTGCCACCCCCGATCAGTAAGGATGAACTGGCCCTCCAGGGAAACGAGCCGACCGATCGAATCCCTCAGCCTGTGTCCCGTAGCAGTAGCAGTCGCACTCGCAGTCGTACTCGCACTCGTGTCGACGTGCCGAATCGATTGGTGAGGGCGGTGCTAAGCAAGGACGAACTTGAAGAACCACGTTGGGGGATTGTGACGGTTGAGACGGCGCGCTGGCCAGGCCATTGGGTGCTGGAACCAGTGGGATGGACATGGATTATGGACCTGTGGTGGAACGGTCAAGCCACAATGGCGGGGAAGTGTGGACCTTCAGAAGGTCAGAGGACCCACCAGCCCACTGACGCTACGTCACCCACCCGCCCAAGCTCCCTCGACCCCCTGCCCCCAACTCTGATGCCTGCTGCAGTACACGCCTGCGTCTTACTTACATACATAGTATTAGCATCGACCCGAGGCCTGCATCCGTCCACCCCGAGGGACAGGCATCAGACCGCGGTGAAGTGCACGGCAAGGTCTGAGGACAAGTCGGATGTGCTGATGACAGGCTGCAGGGCAATCTCACGATATATGGCGGCGCCCACCGGACAAGTGACGCAAGCGTGTTATTGCTGGCGTGTTGTTCCCGTATGACAAGAGACCACCTCGTCGCCCGCCCTCTTGCTCAGACCACACACATGGGTAGCCGTCTGATAGGTCAATCCCTCTCCCCGTTATTCTTATTTTCCTTTGTTTCTGCATCAGGGAGGCAAGGGTCTCTGCCGCCATCCAAACGTGCTCCGGGACAACACAGCTCCCACCAGCTAAGTACTGTGGGATAGGCAGGGACCACGACGCGTCTCGTCTGCCCTACCCATTTGTCTCCTTTTAAAGATCCGCAGGCGCTAATCACCTGGTCTTCTGCTCTTCCTTTCTCCGACTTCCAGTCGGCAGACCGTTCTCCTTACCCATATCACTTGTGGAACTCGTAGGCTTTCCCCGCGAATGTTCTGCGACATCGTACAACCGCCTGTTGATCTTTATCACTTCTGTCTCACAAGAGCTCTTCCCAAGATCTTTCTCAGAGATCTGTTAGCCTCGCATCTTTGACCTGCTTGCCTCAGGAACCTACCTCTGCGAACAGTCCCCCCGTAGTCTACTTCGGCCTTCATCGCCGACGCCCCAGACCAAGATGGATCGCTTCAACCGGGGTATGGCATTCTGCATCCCCCCCTCCCCCCAAAATAATGGACGTCCCGTCAACACAGCGAGGCTAATTCTGCCGCTCTAGTCAACCCCTTTTCCAAGAGGGAATCCCACAGCTCTTCGACCGTCATCACCTACAAGGTCCTGACCTTGCTCACATGGGCTCTCTCTGTCGTTGTATCGATCTACTACTCGGTCGCCTCGCCCGCGGACGACCTCGAGCATGGACGGACCATTGAAGGTCAAAATTTCCTGCACCCGTCTGGCTTCACCCTCAACTTCCCGCTTGTGGATGCGTACTTGTGGGTATCACTGCTTGGGATCTTGGATACGTCCCTCTGCTAAGAAAAGACTACCAGCATCGTCCTCTTCATACTGCAACTCGGCTACATCTTCCACCTCTTCTCGAGCGACGTCGAAAAGGTCAACGCCGCCTGCGCCTGCGGCTCACACTTTATCCTGAACAACCTCCTCCACTTCGCCTTCGTTATGCTCTTCGTGCGGGGCCACTTCGTCTGGGCTGAGGTCATCCTCATCATCAACTTCTTCAACCTCTCCTCTCTCGCCTTCCGTCACCATGCCTACCCGCGCTTCATCCACGCCCCCGTGGTCTCAGGCCCTACGGCATGGACGTTCGTTGCCATCTACTGGAACGGCGCCATCATGGTGCCTCACGAGGACAGCTTGGTCGCGAGGGTTTTTGCCAACATCTTCGTCTGGTCCATTCTCGCATACGGTCTGTTCTTCGTCGTCGCCTACAAGGACTACACCATGGGCTTCTGGCTCAGCGTCCTTGCCGCCTCCTTGGGAGCTGCCCAGTTCCAGCGCCAGATCATTGCGCTCCAGTGGATCTTCGCGTTTGTCATCCTGGCTGTCCTCTTCAGCTTGTCCTTGGTAGTCGCCATCGCGGCCTGGAGCGGCCGTGAGCTAGGTTGGGGCAAGAAGAACCAGGATGCTGCCGATGCCGAGCGTGCTCCTTTGTTGGCCGACAACTAAAGCTGATAATGTACCCCTGCCGGCTATAGCTTCTGGTCCAGCAGCGCAGGTGGAGAGGTTGAGGTTGGGTATATGTTCAGGTTCGCCCCGTATGGGGGTGATGTCGGTGCTCGCTAGCAGCAATATCGGTGGGTCAGCTGCACGGTGACGGAGGTCAGACTGGACGGACTCGGAGACGAAGAGTGTCTGAACGGAACTCCAGCGTGTGGGTCTGTGCAGGCTTTTTAACGCCAGCTTTAATGGACACATATCTTTCTTCAAGATGAGGACAACCCGAAACTGGGGATCAACAAATATATCGTCTGAATACGGGAAGGGCGGCGGTTTAGGGAAAAGCCGTGGTGGATGATGGGTGTCAGGAGTCTTAGCTTATTTGCGTTTCCTCGAGCCAAGACTGGGCAATAAATACCCATCCCTCTCTGAAGTTGCCATACTCTTCCGGCCTGCAGCGAATACGACGTGAGTCTCCGTGACCTGATATTGGGGACCTTCAAACCGCGGACCGCTTATGTAATCAACCCATGCGCAGGCGATGATCCTGTCTCATTGCCGCTGCGCTGCCCACATCGAACCTGAAGGACAACCACCACTTCTACAACAACGAGCTTTGCGACGCATGGCGCCGCCGAGACTCCTGAGAAGGTTCCCACTGGGCATCGGGATCGACATCTGTCATGTCGTCAGAATTCGGCAGATCCTAGAGTCACCCAGGGGCGCCCGGTTCATCGAGAGGATCCTGAACCAAGATGAAAGACGACATCAGAAAGTCCAGCGACTTCTCGCGGGTCGGACCACACCGGACCTCCCAGCCCATGAAGCCGTTCATCCTGGCCCGAACCAAGCTTTCAACCCGTGGAGGCGCGCGGCAGACAAGATGGCGTATGGTCCAAGCTCCACCGGCCCCGATGTCCAAGACCTCCGGGCCGCTGCTACCTTTATGGCAGGCAGGTACGAGTGACCCTGCCCTCTATTCTCGGAAAAGGAGTTCGGTCTCTCGACCTAATTTCACTTTGTTCCGCTTCCTGTTACGATGGCTAAGCTTCATGGTCCCAGATTCGCCGCCAAGGAAGCCGTCATCAAGGCCCACCCGCACAGGGCGCTCACCTGGCACGATATCACCATCGAAAGTCAGGCCTCGGTGCACCCAGACCGGAAAGGGGCTCCAGTCGCTATCATAAGGGGCGGGAATGAGGACCAGGAGGCGCTCATCAGCATCAGCCATGATGGCGAGTACGCGACGGCCGTCTGCCTCGGGGTCGGAGCTGAGACATGAGCGCATCTGTCGCTCTTGGACCGCCGGTGTTTAGGCTTGAGACTGCGTTCTGAGGCTTCCCAAGTTGCTGGGGGAAATTACATGCACCCGCTCCATCAGCGGCAGCTTTGGCAGCGTCTACATGACCGCGGTTCAGCTCGGAAACGAAGCTCATGAGACATAAGCCTGCACGCAAGCTTCATATCTTGAATGTTCCGGTCTGAAACAAATGGTCGGCCCGCCTCAATGACCCGGCAGAGCCCAAAAATTTCCCGGACATCGGCAGTTATCTGCAGCTGCATGTGGCTGAGAATCACGCGGTCGGCCCTCTATTGGTCTCAATCGCCATCCCATGTCACACAACGTGGATGTAGAGGGCCTCAGCTGCCCATCAGAAGCAGTGAGTCTTCGTGAATACGAAGTGCAAAGCAAACAGCACGTTGGTGGACCGCCCCCAAAACGGCGCGAGGCTTCGGGCGTGTCTCGCTTCTCTTCAGAGTCGGCATGCAGATCAGCAAACTAAGAGATGAGCGCCATTCATTCGCTGCTGAGGCGTCATCAAATTTCTCAACCTCTCCACCCCAAATAGAACGAAGCAGATCGCAGACGACTTGGGTGGGCTGCAGGACAGCTGAGATGCGACGGGATCCCCTGGTCGGCGAACAAAGACAAGAGATGGCGATCGGCTGCGCCAGCGCGCTAGGCTGGCCAATGGGCTTGTACCATTGGTTTGAATGGGTCTTCCAAAGGTCCACAAGGCTATGGTCACATGCATCATACAGGACTACTTCCAAGTATTCAAGTTTTGACTTTGCTGTCGTGATATTTGAGGCATTTCTCCTTGTTGCCTATCTCTCTCAGTCGTTCGCTGTTCGATTTCTGTGAATCTCCGTTCATTCACCTGCTCCTATTCACGCTCGTTTTGGTCCCCTATCTGACCTTGTCTTTCGTTCCTATAGCTTTCATTTTTTGCTGCCCGAATCAGGGGGCATCACGCTCACTCTCTTGCCTTCTTGCCCTTATTTTGTTCCAGATATCGTTGAATTCCTACCTTGAGACGAGTAGATACTGGCTTCCAAGATGAGACATTTTGACCTACCAATCTCGTGCGCCGTAATCTTGGCTTTTGTATTGCCGCTCTCGAATTGTTTGTATCTACCACCCAGCGCACTCAACGCCTCGCTTCTCGATGAATATGACTACATTGTGGTCGGTGGAGGACCCTCGGGGCTCGTCGTCGCAAATAGGCTGACCGAGGACGCTAATAGTCGGTCCCTCATTGCCATCGCCATCCCCTTTCGCTTCGTGTCGTTTGTTAACTTTTGCGCAGTTACCGTTCTATTGCTCGAGGCCGGAGTTCTGTAGGCAGTAACCATTTGATGCTTCTGAAGATAATATTCTAATAGTGACGGCAGAGACACGGAGGGCTACACCGTCATGATACCTTCTGAGGTTGGCGCAGACCTCAACACGAACTACGACTGGAACCTCAAGACTGTTGGGCAGGAGTACCTCGATGGCCAGACCGTCACTTTCAATCAAGGAAAAGCTGTCGGAGGCGGGACGGTCTTGAATGGGATGGTCTGGACTCGCGGGTCTGCGCAGGACTACGATGCGTGGGACAATCTGAACGGCGGAACCTATGGCTGGGGGTGGACGGATCTTCTGCCGTACTTTGATAAGGTCAGAGGAGAGAAAGAGATCTGCAGATGAGGAGGGCGCGCTGACACCAGCTATGGAGACAGAGCGAGACTTTCGTCATGGACATCGATGGCACGACCGCCCAGGAATTTGGCATACAGCCCGAGATGGACGTTCACGGCGAGACGGGCCCGGTGCAAGTCTCCTACCCGCACTTCTTGTATCCGCAATCCGGTATGGCTGCATGCAAGAGTATTGAGACCATGTAATGGGGGTCGCCTGCTGACCAAATATAGCCAACTTTCTGCAGGGCATAGAACAGATGGGAGTCCCTACCCTCCCGGAGCCGAACAACGGCACCGGCGGTGGCGCATTCATCAATCCTTCGAGCCTGTCTGCACAAAACCAGTCGCGCTCTGACGGCCGAGTGGCCTACCTTGATCCGGTGATGGACCGCCCGAACCTGCACGTCGCGACAGAGCAGATGGTGACGAGGCTTCTCCTCGAGGAAGCTTCAGCCGAGATCACTGCTGCGGGCGCTAGTATATTGCAAACAGCTGTCGGAGTGGAGGTAAGCATATCTGTTCCGGACATTTTCCAAGCAAAAGTCCCAGCCGGAAACCGTTGCGTGCCCGAAGAAGTTCCGTTGTGGGGGACAAAGTGCTTACCCGTGACAGTTTGCACAATCGGTTCAAAGTCCTCCAGTCAGTGTCGCCTGTACAAGGGAGGTCATCCTGACAGCGGGGGCGATATTCTCGCCGACACTTCTGCAGATCTCAGGCATCGGCCCTCGAGATGTTCTCGAGTCACTGAACGTGTCTGTCAAGATTGATCTTCCAGGTGTCGGTGCTAACATGCAGGATCACGGGATGAACCATCCCAGATATTTGTGTGCGTAGCCCTGCCTCACATCACCTTCGCACAGTGGACGTGCTAATATATGAACCGCAGATACAAACACCTCCCTGCTCACGGCAGACAAGGTCACCTCCTCCCCCGACGCCCTGGCCGCAGCAAGAGATCAGTACTATACAAACCGCACAGGGCCCCTAACGGCACCACTTATCAGCACGATAGCGTTCCCATCCATGCAGCAGATCGCCGACGACTGGGTGGAGCTCATCCAGAACGCAAGCCAGCGCAACGTCGACGAGACGTTGCCCCCGGACACGCCGGCGACTGTTCGGGAGGGCTACCTTGCGCAGCTCCAGCAGCAGATCCCGCTCCTTCGCGACCCGACAGAGGGCGCGGTCGAGATCCTCGCCGACTCGATCGGCACCATATCCACGGCCATGCAGCGACCGCTCTCCCGCGGAACGGTGCGGCCGTCGTCCGCCAGCATCTTCGACCTGCCCCTGGTGGACCCCCGCTACTGCTCCGCGCCCTTCGACTGCCTCGCCCTTGCGCGCACCCTCATTTTCAACTGCGCCCTCGTGGACACCGCACCTGTGGCGGAGCTCCAGCCCGTCGTCCAGGATCCGTATTTCTGCCCGAGCATCCCCAACACCAGCGGCTCGGCCAGCATCGCCGGGCTCGACGGTGACGGCACCACGAACGCCAGAATGCTCGAGCTGGTAAAGCAGAACATCGCCACCGAATTTCACCCCTCCGGGACGACGGCGATGATGCCGCTCGAGCTGGGCGGCGTGGTCGACACCGAGCTGAAAGTGTACGGCACCGCAAATCTGAGGGTGGTGAACGCGGGTATCATGCCCGTGTTGGTGGGCGCGCATCTCCAGGCGGCGGTGTATGCGGTGGCTGAGAGGGCGGCGGACATCATCAAGGAGGCCCAGTAGGTGAGTTGAGCTGCTGGTTGTGTCAGTCATGACTGTGGGGGAGAGGATGAGCTGGTGGTTGATCAATGTATGTGGGGGTCCATTGAGACCTTCAGACAGTGGCGTCGAAGGTCATAAGCATCTGTTCAAAATTAGAACCATGGACAGGGTTGACTAGCTCATTGCTCTAAAACAATGTAATGTATGCTAAAGTATGAACATCAGAACAAGTGAAGGTAATAGATCCGTACGTCTTCATCGCTAGCCAGCGGACACCGTTCCCCCCGGGGGGGGGGGGGGAGGGGAGACATTTCAGGTTGCCCCATGGTCATTCCTCCTAGCTTCACCTAAGAGTGGGATCTCTTCCCCTTTCCTGACTGTGGCAGGACCTGACATGCCTTCGAAGGCTTTGAGCCGTCGCGTGAAACCCTCCTTGGCTTCAACCGGAGGTTTTGAGGCATTCCCACAGAGACTAGGTTTATTATGCATGCAAATGCAGCCGCTGCTGGTGATGATTGTCAATTATCACCTCAATATGGAAGACTGAAGGTGTAGTATCGAGTGCATTTCTCTAAAAGTCTAAAGTAATATGTGACAAAAGAAAAAGTCGACCTGACATAGTGACTGAAGGGTATCTGCACTAAACACAAACCATGAAATGAAGTCCCTCATTCCAATTGCCCATACGCCACCACACTCTAGAGCCTCAAAAACTATGAAGACGCGATCCATCCTTATTTGTTCATCCATGCTATCATTCTCAATCCGCTCGATTCAACATCGCCGATCTACGCAGCCTGCGCAGGCTCTGTTATCACCTGCTCGCTCTCATCCAACAGGTCTGAGACCTTCCTCAAGTTCTGAATCATACTCTTGCCGAGTCCGACGAGCAGGAGCTTCTCGGCATTACCGGGCAGGCCCAGATATGTAGGCGGCTCACGCTCGGGGAGTTTCTGAACCCAGCTCATGAACTCCTGCATGGATGTGCCCGAGGGCACCTCAAGACTACCGCCCTTGTCGCCGCTTTCGACAAGCTTGTGGCCGATATCGTAGGCGGCAGGCGTCAAGAATGAGTGGACAAGTTGATTGAGAAGCTTGAAGTCTCCCTCGTCATCGATCTTGCCACCGTAGGTCTCCGTGACGAGGTAGCGGATCATATCCCAAGGAATGTTCTGCGGCGCGATATTCGTCCTATTTTGGGCAACCGTCTCGACCCAGGTGTCAATAACGAAGGCAGAGCATTCGTACTAGATCAAAGTTAGCTTATGGATAGCCGAGTCTCCAGGCAACAATACTTACATCACTATCGTTAAACTCCCAGAAGCCCTTCCACCCAAGGTTCGGCGCGTATCGCAACCGCTCCTGAACCACGGCGTGCAAGAAAGAGAGCAGAAGGTACAGTCTCTGCCGCTCCACAGGACCCTTGGCAGGCCTGGTAGAAAGCGAAGACATAGAGTCCTTCATATTGGCCCTCACACCAGCAGGCTGCTCGTACATGAGCACGCGAGAGGCGCGGAGGAGATTGACGGGGATTTTCGGGCTTGACTCCATGGAGAGGAACAGCCTGAACTCCGGATTGGGGTTCAGCGACTCCATGCGCTTCTCGAGACTCTGGAGCCAGGTCGGTGCAAGGTGGACGTTCTTGACAAGTACCCAGGAGCCAACTTGCGCAGCGTGGCTTACGGCCTTGTCGGCACTGGCAAGACCTTCGTTGGACCCCATGGCAATGTTAGTGCACCGGACGCGCATCCTCTCGACAAGGCCATCGACTTTGTAGCTAGCGTCGAAACCCGGGCTTGAAACCAGAGCAATTGGTCTAGTTGCGGCAACTTCCGTGACTGTGGCCTTGAGATCCTCGACAATGTCAAACAGATCATTGCCGAAGACAAGAGCCACGAAGCGCTCAGCCGCAGGCACGAAGCGGTCGAGGCGGAAGAGCTTGACCAAAAGCAGGGAGGACAGAGCCTGATTAATTGGCTCAGCGTTGTCATCCCAGATCTTGGGCACGCAATTCTCAGCAATTTCCTCTGAGAAGAAGCGATCCCACTCATCCAGAGGCACCGAATCGATCTTGTCCTTCAGCATGGGCAACTTCCTGGCGCTGGCAAATGCCTCATCCTTGACCTCCGTCTCAGTCGAGACGTCCTTACCCGGCACCTTCTCGTCAAGAATGACATCAATCAAGTCCTTGTCCATCTTGTACGGCGACGCCTGAGCCAATAGCATGGCAAGAGTAATGCGGTCCTTCTGGAGCAGACCAAGGGCAGTCCTCTTGAAGGTGGTGATGAACAGGTCCTTGACGATAATGTCGCGACGCACTTTGTGGTCGGTCTCCTTGGCCAAGTTCGGATTATTGTGTAGCACACGATGAAAGATGTCGAGGAAGTACTGCAGCGAAAACTGATAAAAGTGGTTGAGGTAGTGCAGCTGTTCAAGAACGGTGAAAACCGCACTGCAGGACTTGGCGATGACATTGTATTCCAGTGTGATCTGCTCAACCTCCGCCATGACACCTTCTGTATTGCTCATCTTGGCAGAGATCTCAGCCGCCTCGGTCTTGAGCGTTTCTAGGGTCTCGATGACGTTATCGTCGTCTAGGATATTGCCACGCGACTCGTTGAGAGCTTGAAGTAGGCGCTTCTCAAGCTGTCGGAGATGAACCTTGAATTCGCCTTGGAGCTTGATCAGGTTGGACCGTCTCTCATCAACATCGGGCCGCTCAGACTTAAGCGCGTCGTTCAGCGATTGAGTCTGAAGACTGCTCTGTGTCACTGTGAAGTTCACAAAGGTGGTGCGACTGCAGATATCGGGTGCGAAGGTCGCAGAAGGATCTCTTGTGGATAGATAGATCTTGAACGATGGCGAGAAATCGATCTGCTGCTTTCCAAGTTGGATGAGGACACGGCCACCTGTCTTCTGGTACTCCTTGTTCAGAACATGATTCAAGATGGGATCAAGGTATTCTGCGTCCTGGATGAGGATGGGGTTGCCGAAACGGAGCGAGCTCTCAAGCTGTTTGGTGAACGAATCGTCCAGGAAGCTAGTGACAGTCAACCGGCGGTCCTTGCACTCCTTCTGTAAGAACTCGTTGACTCTGCCGGACGGATCGATAATCAGCGGATATCGGTTGAAGCGCTTCAGAATAATAGCGTTTTCAGTGCAGAGGTCATCAACCGGCAGACTGTTTTCTTGCCACTTCAAGCGCTCGTCTGCGGTCGACATGTACTCGGTGAAGGGATTGTGTGGCTTGAACTGGACGCCGGACAGATGCAACTGATGGAGCCAATCATCCAACATGGACTTGCGGAAAGTCTGATCATAAAGACCGCTGTAAGCGAGGAACGCTGCAGCAACAAGCACATCTCCCACCAAGGTGCTGATCTGTGTCTCAAAAGACTTGCTGCCCTCCTCCCAACGAACGCGTTCGGACGAAAGACTGTCAAGCAGCTTGACAGACCGGTCGACCTTGAACTGCACCCTCTGCATCTCAGATTTGATGGCCTGAGTCTCGCTGATGAGCGCAGCGTACTCAGTCTTGTAGGTTGCAATGCTCTGCTCGAGATGAGCGATGTTGTTCTCGATAGCCTTGGCCTCGGCCTTCGTCTGCAGAGCCTGTTCCTCCAGCTGATCGACCTCCGCCCTCAGTGGACCAACCCGATCCAGAATTTCGGCGAAGTTGACTTGGGCCTCGACCCACTGGACCAGGGGACCACATGCCTTACTGGCACGGTTGACCTTCTCGAATGTGAACTCGGGGTTTGACAAGAATTCGTTCCGCATCTTGATGCGCAGTGCCTTTGTCATCTGCCTCTCGTTGTCGAAATTGATGATGCTAGCGATGAAGTCGTCTCGTCGCACCACGGCCTGAATAGCCTTCCAGTCATTGACCTTGTGACCAATTAGTGTGCAAACCGAGTCTAGGGCGAGCCTGACACCTGAAGGCGGCGTGTTCATGGATCGGACTTCCGTGAGGTGCTGCCTCTTGATGTTGCTGACACTGGCCTTGGCTGACTCAACAGCCGGCTCAGCCTTCGCCAAGTCCTCCAAGACAACCTTCTTTCTCGACGCAACTTCCGCCTCTTGCTTCTCCAATGCGGCCTGGACCTCCAGAGACGTGCTCTTCCGCTGCTCAGCCTCCCGCTGGTCAGCAACCATGCGCTGTAGCTTCTCATTTGCCTCGATATCCTTTTGCTCCAGTTGAGCCTTCTTCTCCGCAAGACTCTCACGCAGGTCCCGGACCTTGTCCACGGTGTCTCTCAACTTCTCAAGACCGACATTGAGATGGCGCTGTTGTTCTTCAAGATCCTCACGCTTCTCATTGTACAACTTGACATATTGAGCCACAAAGTCGAGGAAGTGACGCGGGGTGAGGAACGTGACCTTGCCCTGCTGCTTCCGCAACTTTTCATTGAAGCGCGCCAGAGAGTAGTGGATGTATACCATCGAGTTGACAACCGTCTCTCTGTGCGAGGGAGGCAAGCTGAGAGCGCGGTACGCAACAGGGATCGTGTCGGGCGCCTGGAAATTGGAGCGGTCCAGATCCACAGAGTGCGTGAGCTCGTGAGCAACCTGGAACAGAGCTTGGTCAGACCAGTCGCCGAACCAATTAAGGACGCAACGGTTGAACAAAGCTGGACTGGTCGCGGCCTTGGACGATAGACCATCCTCTGGCGGGTTCATGGTGAACACAACGTGCAAGTTCTTGACAATTTGCGATGTAAACCACTTGTAGAGTTCCTCTTGAGAGTCAAGAAGCAGACCTTGGCGTTGGGCCCCCTCCTTGCAAGCCGTCATCAGCGCTGCAAATTCGTCGCCTTCGAACAGACCAGGAACTTCTGCATTGGCGAGCAGCGTGTTCATCCTCTCGAGGAAGCCGGAGTCCAGGACGTTCGACTCGTCCATGATGAAGCACATCTTTTCGCCCTTGCAGCCACAGCGTCGCAGGACTTCTCTTAGATCCTCATCGAAGTCCTCGGCTGAGTATTTTCCGTGCACTTTGATCTGGTGCACTTTCAAACCATTCATCCAAGCAACAAAACGGGACAAGGTAGTCTTCCCCGAACCGCTGACACCGATCAAGATGAGATGGCCCTGAGGTTGCCTAAAGACACGATCGATGCGGAGGACGTGTTCCAGGACATCATTGAACAAGATAAGCGGTACATCAACCTCTTCCTCGCAGAAGGTCCTGAGTCGAGCTTTGACGAAGTCACGAAGCTGCTCGCGATCGACCGGTACGTAATTCTTCGACAGCCAGTTGGAGAAGAGGATGGGTCCGCCGAGAGCTTGCTGGTCATCGATGGTGGGGAAGAAGTCCATAGCGATTCTGCGCACAGCATCGTCCGTCCACTTTCGCTCATCTTCTCCTACGAGACGATCCTGGAAGAGACGCAAAGCCTCGTGCGCCCAGATTCTGATCAAGCCCTCAACAGATAGAGCTTCCAGAGGCCGGATTGCCTCATACACGCCGCGGACCCACCTTGTCAATTCACGAGGACTGTATACGTAGTGTGGCTGGATCTTGGGCGTGAAGCGCTGCTGGGACTCGAGATAAAACCGCACCATCGACTGAGTAAGAGGTTCTGCATACCCGCGCAGTGAAGGAATAATCTTGAGAATTGCGGAGTTGAATGTACCGTAGATCTGGAGGAGAGACTGCTCGCCTGGATAGTCGACCATGATGAGAGGTGCATGCCTGAGGAAACGGTCGCCCATTGGCGTACGGCCGGCGTCCGTTGGAGGATTGCAAGCGCCGACGAACTGAATCCTGTCAAGGGTGACCCATGCCTTGTCGGATGTTCTCCAGAATCCGTTGTGCTCGACAAGTTGACGCAAGAAGGAAATAGCTCTCTGGGTGCCATACTTGTCTGGTGCTGGCAAGTTGATCTCATCACAGAAGATGACAAGCCACCTGCCTATCTGTGTAGGTGACAGCATGACTCCATTCAAAGTCTTTTTGTATTCGCAGTACTGCTCAAACGTCTTGATGAGGAGATCAGGCGTAGTGGCACTTGAGAAGTTGAGACCCACGACCTCCATGTTCGGGAGCTTTCGAAGAGCGCTGAACAGCGTCATTGTCTTACCGGAGCCAGGAGGACCGCAGAGTAGGAGCGGCTTGTGCTCAGCCAACCACGAGTACAGGACATCTTCGTGACGGACCGTGTCCAATGTTGGGATAACGACGTCCGTCTGCGTGATTGAGTGGGTGTTGACCTCGATTGTCGGTACCTGGTTCTGCCAGGGAGTCCACTCCGCCTGTGGCAGTGACACATCGAAGTCGATGAGAGCGCTGGTGCCGTCTAGCGGTGGTGACCCAAAGTCAGCTAGACCACACACTCTGTCGCCGAATGTTTTGCGATCCGCCAATGGACAATCACCAGTCAATGCCCAGACTAGAGCTAGTAGCAGTTTCTTGGAGATGAAAGCTTCAACTTGCTCTGGGTCTAGAGGGAAGTCCACATGCTGGCCATTGTATTCGATGATGTCGCGAACTGCCTTGTTGAGGAGGGAGAAGAGCGTGTTGAGCACTCTTGCAACCGTGAAGTCCATGATGTGGTTGTAACCCTCGGCTTCCTTGAGGGCAGCTAGAATGAAACCGTCATTCTCCAGGTGGGCATGCAGCAGGTCTGCTGCCTGGGTTTGAACGGCCAGCGCCTTGGCGGAGCTTTGCCCGCTTGCGACCGCATCTTCGTCGAGATCTTCAAAAGCGACAGTGCGGAGGGTGCCGAGGTAGTTGGCTACCATCATACTAGGAGAGACAGTGTCTTCGCTGAACCAGACCATACCGCATCGACTGACGGTAGCGAGCGTGGCATACTTAAGATTCTCCACCTCGAACATAATGCGAACATTGGGCGGCAGGTTGAGACGCTCACCATTTGGCAAGGTAAGCAGCTTGTTGTCGTCGAGTACACTGTTCAAGTTCTCAACCCACTCAGGATCGACGTCACCATCAAAAACAATCCAGTGCCGCTTCGAGTCTTCGCCACGGAGGTTGTCCACAATTTTACGGAGGATGCTTGTAAAGAGACCATCTGTCCACTCTCGTGTGGTCGAGTCCAGGTTGCCGTAAAGCGCCTCTTTGGACATGACTTTGGAGTCAATAACATGCGACACGCCCTCCACTCCCTCAACCTGGTGGAGAGCATCAAGCAGGAGTCTCCAAGCAGCCGACTTGCCGGTTCCAGAATTTCCGACCATCATGACACCATGGTGAATCTTCTGGATCTGGTAGAGCTGCAGGACCTTGGTCATCCAGAGGTCCGTAACCACAAGCTGTCTCTCGCCCGCTAGACGACGGATTGCATCTTCCAACTTGTGCAGGTTCGCAGGTACGTATTTGACGTTTGGGAAGCACTCCTCTTCGATACCCATCATGATATCGACGTCGGACTTGATCAGCTTTGGTGCAATGGTCTCCCGGATGCTCTGAACAAGGATCTCAGGTTCGACCACTTCTTCAGCACCAAGCCTGCCGTCGCTCTCGAGAAGTCGGGCACGCTTCAGGCCACCGGAGCTGACCAAAACGCTCTTCAAGGCACGCAGACCGAAATCGTAATGCGCTTGTTTCGACAGTTTTGCCGAACACTGATCGAAGAATGGTACAGTGTGTTTGGAGAGCTGCTTGGCCTGGTTGAAGCCTTGGGAATATAGCATGACTTCGGCAATAAGCTCTTTGTCGGGCTTGGACATGGCCACGCTGCGGAAGAGCTTCTTGAGGTTGTCTGGCAGGTTGGAACGGCCAGCGTAGCCAGGATTCATAGTGATAAAAATGCCCGTATTCTCGTTGACGTGAAGCTGACGGCCAACAAGCTCGATTTGAGCCTTGTCGTCCTCGACGCCCTGCTTGAGACCAAGTTGGATATTCTGAATTTGCTGAGACACAGCAGACAAGATCCGCTCTTCAAGACGGTTGAACTCGTCGAAACAACCCCATGCACCAACCTGGCAGATACCAAGGAAGATGCGCCCCATGGCCTGGAAGTCGAAAGTATCGTCGCAGCAGAAGACCAAAGTGAACCTGCCAAGTTCGACACCCAGCGCCTTGACAGACTCTGTCTTGCCAGTACCAGCAGGTCCGTATGGCGAGCCTCCAAGGCGCTGGCAGAGACCTTGAGTAAGCGTCAGGAAGCATCTGTCGGTCAGTGGTGTCCTGACCAGCCTATCTGGAACACCCAGGTATTCGTAGCCGTAGTTGAGTTTGGCGTTTGCCATCTTGATGTGCAGACGGTCGAGGTACTCGCCCTGGGGACTATAGATATAGCGCATCTGTAGAAGCCACATGTAGTGAGTTGGGGTGTTTGCGTTCAGTTTTATCAGCTTCTCGATGGTATCGCGCTGGTGCACACACTCCGTGATGAGCTGTTCGCACTTCTTCCTCAGGAGCACCTCGAGGTCACCCAAGACGGTCTCGGCGAGCAGTCGAAGCACCTGGACCTCACGTTCGAAGAGTGAATGCAAACCCTTTCCCTCATCGACCAGGGCTTGATCGACAGCTGTGGTCCAGACAGCTTGAGTAGCAAGGACCACAATCTGGCTTGGATATGCTTCCATGAACTCATTCAAGGCAGCCTGCTCGATCTTTTCGCTGGTGAAGATCGGCGTGTATTGTTCGATGGCCTCAGCCAGTAACTCAGCGAGCGTCGCCCTCATACCGCTTTCCAGGAGAGCAAGCCAGTCGTTGATCTTGGGGGTCTGAATGACCGAAATCTGCTTCTTTAACCGCACGACCTCGCCTTCCTTGGATGTAAAGCCGGAGATGACACCCTCCTCATCCATAACCAGGCCAGAGAGGCCAGCGAACATTTTCTTGAAGTGCTTGGCAATACGTAGGGTATCGTTGCTGTTGCCAATCATTTCTAGAAGATCTTCGTCACCAACGAAGTAGAATCGCGGGAAAGATACACGCTCCTTCTCGAGGTATTCACCGAGGGCCTTTTGGATCTTGTTCAGAAGCTCGGCCAAACGCTCCAGAGACTTCTGCACATTCGGGATATTAAGGACGTCCAGGACGGTGGGCTGTTTGTAGACCTTCTTCATAACTGCTGAGAACTCGCTGTTGATGTTTTGAAACCTCGAGGACTCAATGGGCAGTAGATGCTTGATGTCTGCGTTGCCCGTGAAAACACCTTCGAGATACACCCATTGACGCTGAACATCAATCCACACGTCAAAGAGAACGTGGACGCGGTTCAGCCTATCTTCCCAGGTAGAAGCTTCCTCCTCAAACTCCTTGTAGTAGGGAGAATGCCTCATGGCCTGTAGAGAATTGAGGTTTTCGCTGCATTTTGCGAAGAGCTCGTCCCAGCCGCGGATGAGACGACACTTGTTCTGGTAATTGACAAGATCGAGGTGATAATTGGTCCAATCCTCCTTGACTTGCTTAAGGAACTCCTCCAGGGCCATCTCACCCTGAGCTTGGGCGATGATATCCTTGATGATGACCTCGGTTGCCACCAGGTTGAGATCCCAAACATCGCCCAAGGCCATGGAGACGGGCGAGTACCGCTTGCCAGGCTTGATCTGTTTCCAGATCTTGGTCCAGTGGCGATCACGCACTGCTTCAGATTTGAGGTCACCCAGCAGAGGATTCACCTTGAGGTATTGACGGAGGATGTTCTGGATGTGCTCAAAAGCTGCATACTGACGCATCCTGCTGGGCATCTCCTTGGTCATCTTGATGAGATTGTCAATGGATGATCTGATCTTTCTTGGCTGCACGCTGGTCCAGAGCATCTCCCGAAGTTCGTTGAGGCTCTTCCAAATCAATGAGAGCGAAGCCCACACGGACTTGAAGTCCTGAACTTCCTCCAAGATGACACCGAGAGACGAATCGCCGGATGCCGGAAGGTCGAGAGCCTCCTTTGCTTTCGCGACCATGGCGAATTCCTCCTGAAGTTGGGTAATCCTGGTCTCGAACGAGCTCAAGGTGGCATTCGCCTCATCAGGAGGTATGGTACCAGAGACCGGCTTCTCTTCATTCCACTGTGAGGCAACCTCCGTGATTTTGTCGGCCACGACCTTGTCTTCGGCGGTAATCTTGGCGCGCAGAGCATCCGTCTGGTCTTGGACGACCTTGGACTTGCGTACGAGGAGCTCATTGAGTGCATCCCACATACCATCGACTTGTTCTGCATGGAGCCAGTCATTGGGAAACTGGTACCGCTGCCTTACAAGGGTTGACTCGCCCTGGCGGAAGATCTCGACCTCTGGTGCCCAGAGCTTGACTTGCCGCTTGCAGCTTTGGACGATTGTGATGAATTGCACGGCCTGGGCAGTGGATGACGCCTCTAGGCTCTGACCCTCCAGATCTCGTCGAGCTTTCTCGAGTTGGGCGTGAACGTCCCGCATGCGATTGCCCAGGCGGCTTGCAAACTTGAGAAGGATGTCGTGCTGCCACTGATCATACTTGGCATTCACCTTCGTCTGCACCTGGTCATAATCGATCGTGATATGACCGAAAGAACGGCTGACCTCGGACGTGTCGAAAGTTTGACGTGTCTTCCGAATCTCTTGCAATAGCTGCAGCCACCGAGAGAGCTGATCACCAAGAAGATCGTAGACTTGATCTGACTGCAAGTCCCAGAGAGACTGGAATTGGAGCCACTTGTCGACATACGATCCGACTTCTGAAAGTTTTTTCTCCACGGAGCCATGAACGCGAGTTAGCATTTCCGTGCACTCAGCTGGGAGGTCGTCGAAACGAGGGTCCTCGTAGGCCGTGGTGCTCAGGCTCATCTGGTAACGAGTTGCCTTGACCTTGTGCAAATTGCAGATCACGCCGAGCCAATCCTGGAGCTGCAGGAACCAACTAGCTCGCGCGTACTCCAGAGGAGGGTCCAGGTAGATCACTTGGTTCCGCATCGTGATTTCATGTATCAATCGCTTCATCGTCGGCTTGTCGGTCTTGATCTCCGCTGCGCCGTCCATCACCGTCCTACGGCGGGTGTCCTCTCCTTCGAAGTAGTCGTCCTCGAATGCCACAATCCAAGTCTGGATGGCACGTTGAAGCCGGACTAGAAGCGTGTTCTTGATTTGGGTGTTCATGCCCTCGACCCAGTAGCCCAGGTTCACGTACTGCTCCAGATTAAGCTGGTCGACGGCCTCTTGAATGGTCCTCAACCTCGACTCAAATGCCGCGGCTTCGTAGGGACAGGTGCCAAGCTCGGCGAGAGACTTCTGGATTGTGATGTTGATCGTCGCCAGCGTCATCGTCTTGGTCTGGAGAAGTGATACTTTAGATGCCAGTTCCTTGACGAAGGCGACGTGCTTGCTTTCACTCTTTGATGAATCCGTCCTGAAATGCAACTCGTACATGTTATTGAACGATTCCCATCTTAGCGGGATGCCCTTCAGAATAGCCGATTGAACATCATTGCGGTACCCGCTAAGCAGTACAGAAACATCCCGCATGTCCGCGATCTGGCGGTCGGTCTGTGCGAAAGTTCGAACACTCTCCATGAGGCTGACAGCAAAGGGATAGACCCGCTTGGCCTCTTTCGAGACAGTGTTGATGGCGTGAGGGACGGCGTAGTTTAACCATAGAAGGTTCCGAACCTCCTTGAACAGGGCGATGACTTGGGCATCGAAGTTAACCTGAAGCTCCAAGATGTTGCCAGCGGATCGAATCCTGCTGACGGTGAAGAGAAGTCCTGAGATCGTGATCTGCTTCCTCTGCACGTCGTGAAGCCAGGCCTCGTAGATAGGTCGGGTGTCCAGCTTCTTCCTGAAAAGATCGCCTTCGTTCTTGAGCTTTTCTCCTTCCGTATGAATAGCCCAATTAGCACCGAGGACGTCTTCAACCTTCTTCATGTAACCATCGAGCTGTCGCTCGATTTGACGTGCCCAAATGATAGCCCCAGACACAGGGGGCAGGTCATGGAGCTGTGCCATTGCATGGGCCTCAGAATGGCCATATTGATGCTTGAAACGCTCATGCAGCGAGTTGATGGCTTGCTTCACGTTGTCGATGAGTTGTGTCTGATACTCGGCGATGGCACCTCGGATCTTAGGCCGCACGAACAAGGCGTTGAATTTCGAAAATACGCGGAACATCTCGTTGGCATTCCTGGCTGTGGCCAGACGATCTCGCAGCCGAGCGATGATCGAGTTCTCGACGCGGGACGTACGCTCGTTGTAAGTTTCCTCGGCCTTGGCCCATTTCTGTGTCCCCTCAGTAGACACATCAAGCAGGTCCACATTTCTGAGAGCCTCCCAGGCTTGTTTGACCTCCTCGACCGCATCGACGTCACCCATCTCTTCCACAACGACACCGCCCGTGTTTGCGCCATCCGCCACCTCGGCGACGGTCTTTGGCCCGAGAACATCGACGATGGTCTTCTGCAGTTGCTCGTGGTTGTCGCGGAAGTTGCTGACGTACTTCAAGCGGGACTGCAATTCGGCATGTCTAGGGGTGATCTTGATGGGGATGAACTTTTCGTTTCTCCTCCGCGTCACGTCGCGCGCAACATCTGTGAAGGCCTTCCGGTTGTCGTCCCAGGCCCTGAAGACCCTCTCCGTCATGCGCATGACATTCCTGAACTCCTGGTAGTCGAGGTCGACAAGCTCGGTTCCAGGAAGCAAACGATGCATGACCTCGTCCAAGTCCGCCGATATGGCCTCTACCAGAGGGAGCGCCCTCCGGATAGGATAGGGACATATCCTGAGCTTCTTGTTCAGGTGTGTGAAAATCTGATCAACAGCATCTCGAACCTTGGGCAAAGACGTCGCAGAGAGAAGTTCGTCCAGGGGGAAGTCGCGCATGAGCTGGTTGTACTTCTGGACTGTGTCCATAGCCTCCTTTAAGCCCGTGTCTGCGCCAAAACTGACGGTGGCCTGAAACCGCTTCGCGTGCTTCAGGATCTCCAGCGTCAGGCGCACGCCATCACTAGAAAGCTGCCCCTCAATACCGCCCAGAGCCGCCTCCATGGACAGCCAGAAGTTGATCTCCTGGTTGGCAGTTCCAGTCGCGGGATCGCGGTTCATCTTGGTGATAACTTGGATGGACTTGATCCAGTTGTTCACATTTGCTTGCAGTTTGTTCAAGAACTGGCTGTCCGAGAGGAGGGCGGAGGGAATCAAATCGATGGAGGGCTTCGTATGGCGGGCGATGGCTTCGTCGAGGGCGGCCTGCACCTTGGGGTTGAAGGGAAGCAGGACCTCAGGAATCTCAACATTTTGCTGTAGGTGTGATAGGCTCAACTCCAGCTCAGTCCACCTCTTCTTCGTGACAGGTATGCCGGTCTTGGCATCAATATCAGCCCTGCCACGACTGCCCCCGATCATCTGCTGACTCTTGGTGCTCGCATCGAAGTATGGCGCCAGACCATTGTGAAGGAAGAGCTGAAGGTATTCGAAAGGCGAGGCCGACGGGCCTTGCTCGCTGGCGGTGGCGGCAAGGTACGCCGGGCCCGGCAGGTTGAGGACTTGTAACTGGGAGGCCAGTGGGACGGCTGGGTCGAGAGGTTGAGGGCGCTTCAAGAGAACCAGAAAGGCGACGGTCGTCGCTGTTGAGGATAAGTCCGACGCGACCGTGTATGTATGATGAGGAGGTCCTGCAGGGAATCTTATTAGCAAGACACTATACAGGAGGCAGAGTCCGGTGGCGCGGCGACATACTTGGCTCCCCATCGCCGTTCTCCAGCTGGGGTGCCGCAGGGAGATCCTTTTGTATGTACAGACACACTTGGGCATCGTTGGTGAAGCGAGTGCATCGCTGAAGAGTGTCGGCGTGTCGAGCCTTGGATAGCAAGCTGCCGGGGGCTTCGAGCTCCTCGCGTGTTGCGCCGAGGGCGGCCTCGAGCAACTGGGCCAGATGGTCGACGACGCGGGCCGGGTCCATAGCGACGAGAACAGTGCTGTTGACGCCGTTGAAGCCGTTGCTATCGCCGTTGAGGGGCGTTGCCGGCAAATGGGGCGAGGCCGCCGTCTCCATGGTGGGCGTGCTCGTTGTCAGAGGGGGTTGCGGAGATGGTGTTCTCACAGAATCGCCGTCATGTCTCCCCAGATTAGTCGGTCAAGGGGGGGGGGGTTTAAGGTCGCGAATTCGAGAGCAACGCGCAAGATATCGAGGCAGGAAGGGAATCCAAATAAGCAAGACAGTTCGAAAAGGGGTATCTCCGTGCTCTCTAAATGCCGTAAATGCCGTTGGCTTCAATAGACGAAAACGATGGAACGTGGAATAAGTGTCACTGGGTGCACAGTTGTCGAATAGTCAGGGAGTCTATGGAAAACGAGGAACCTTGTCACGGGTGGGTGGCATAATGTTGTAGGGAGCTGTTGACTTTCTCAGGTTGACAGGTCTCGTCCCGCGGCAGACTGCTTGAGCCAACGCGCACCTGCAGCAGGTCCTGGATGCTGCACCCCTGTCCGCGACCTTAGCCATCCCCCCCCCCCATCCGTATGGCCAAGTTTGATTGGCCCAGAACCTCGCGTCGTTCATGCAAGTTGCTCTCTCAAAGACCCATCAACTTCACATGCCCTAGCATCTACGACGATAGGCATTTTCCAGGAAAACCATTCTGGCTCTCCCTACTCTTGCTATGGAGGCAGTGCTTTCAAAATCCTACCACCCGAGCGGAGGCATCTGCAGACATTACAGAACACCTTCTTTTCGAAGAAGTCAAGTAGGGCAAACCAGACATGTTCTTTGTTTTTTTTTGGGGGGGGGGGTAGGTCTGTTTGGAGGGTCTGAAGCCTGACTAGCGTCACTCAGTCTTTTGTCTCCCAAGCATGCTGGAGAGTAAGTAAATCCATAGACACCCCTTCCGATGTGCCTAGTCCTGTATCCCTCTCCCATGCCCATCAGGGCCATATAAGAAGCGACAACCAGAACGCCTTCCTCACCTCCATTCACGGGTTAGGAACACCGAACCGGGCCCGTCCTGCAAGCATGCCCACCCAGCCATCCGATCCCTATCATGCGTAAAGCCCGTGAGCGTCATCAAAATCTGTGCCCCCGTGTTGTGCCACTCATCACGAGCCGTCTCCGCCGTTGCCGTTGTCATCAAGCCCCTTGAGCTTCTCGCGTTGAAACATGACGCGCTCGTTGCAGATGTCGACAAACATCTCGTATTTCTGAATCTGTTTGTCCTTTTCGCGTACCTTATCCTCCAGGTCCTCGATTCTCTTCTTGTTGTCCTGCTTCACCTGGTCGAGCTCCTCGTTGACCTTGGCGATCTCTTTGCGGAGGTCCGCAATGATCCGCTCTTCAGCACTCGGGCGAGGTTTGCTGTAGATTGCAGGCCGGTCCTCAGCCAGCCCATCGCTGACCTTGGAAGGGTTGCGGTTGATGGCCGCCCGCGCGTTGTAGATATCCCGGGGCAGCAGCGGGACGGTGGGGTTTTCGGACTGGAGGATCTCCAGCGTCTGGCTAACACCAATCCCTGTGACAAATTAGCTCGGTGGTCGGTCCTCCGCGATGCCTCGAACCGGCACATACCTTGTTCCTTCAGATTCTTCACGGTAGCAACCATCTTGCTGTCAAGTTTTCGCGCTGCAGGGTGATGCAGGGGACTATCGCTGGGGCCATGGTTGTGTTGTAGGTGAGACGTGTCTGGACGGTATCGCACAGTCCACTGGGTCCTCTGTTCGATCGCGAAGAAGCCGAACTGGCAATCGCACTTGCGCGACGAGGTCTTCCGCTTCCGCATCTCAGGGCTGACGCGTCTTGGCGGCTTTCCCGCGCGGTCGCAGACGAAGAGCACCTTCTTCAGCCCTGGGACAGTCTTCTTGGATCTTCCGATGACGATCGCGTAGCCGACCGAGGTACAGTACTCCAGGACGGCCTTGTGTACGGCATCGAGTGTCGGATAACTGCCGCCCTCAGGAGGGGCCGACATCATGGCGCCCATGGGAGTCCGCGGCACAAACGGAGTTCCGTTCTCGCTGTTCTTGCCGTCCCCCGCACCATCTTCACCATCACCCGCGCCGCCGTCTTCGACATCGCCTGACTCGGCTGGGCTGTCCACCTCCATAATATCGTCGGTCTGATGTTGGGAAAGCTGCACAGGGCCATCTGAACGCGGGGGCTGTGGCGGCTGCGGTGGCTGCGGTGGCTGCGGGTTCTTCTGCGCTGTTGATTGAGCAGGCGGCTGGGGTGTCAGGACGGGGCGCGGATGAGAGGGAGGCGGCTGGGACAGCATGGGGCTGTCCTGGGCCATGGCCTGTTGGTGGTTGATAGCCTGCTGACTTATCGCCTGTTGGTTCAGTGCTTGCTGGTTCATGGCTGGCTGAGCCAAGGGCTGTTGGCCCATGGGCTGCTGGTTCATGGGCGGTTGGCCTACGGGTTGGGCAGTCAGCTGCTGCTGCGAGACGTGCTGCGGGGCCACCGTGGTCGGTATGTAGCCGAGGGGATTGCTGTTGGACTGAGGAGGCATCTGTCGATGTTGTGGGGCTGCTCGAGGACGTGAGGTCGGGACAGGCAGCTGGACCTGGGGCTGTTGTGTCCTGGTGCCATTCTGGACGGTATTGTGGACGGAGGATGGGGCAGGAGTCGAGTAGAGTTGCGGATATGTGTTGGACTGAGCTTGATGAGAGGTATAGTGCTGGTAGGGCGTGGACTGTTGTGGGAGGACTGGCTGGCCTGTCTTGTTAGGTGGTGGTGGTGGGTAGCCCTGGGCCGCGGCTCGGCCTGGACGGATGCCATTGTTCATGCCTCCTCCAAACGGGGGATGGCCATTTGTCGTCGACATGGTGGGGGATTGGTGGTGGCAAAGGTGCCAGTGTTGGAGGGCATTCGCCCGTCGCTGACGACAGCACACGAGGACCGATGAAAAGGTGAGGTCAGGTCGGGATGATCTCTATGCAAATCGCGATGGGGGGGAGGATGGGGGTGGATGTAGTGTAGAGCCACAAGAGACTGGGCTTGTGGGTGGGCTGCAGCACTGAACTCGAAAGCAACTGGCATCTCCGCCGCGCACAGGCCAATGTCACGGCCCACAGCACTAGCCTTCCCCACAGCTGTTGCGGTAGCATGGTACACGCATAGTACGGGCGGCATCGGGGGGTACCCGCCATGTCCATATGTGCTGGATAGGTGCCAGGTACCCACCAGCTACAACTTTCTTCTCCCTCAGATATCGCCTACCTTTATTTACTTCTGCCACCCGTATGGCACCACCTCAGTACTTCCCTGGTCCTTGATTTGTGTGCTCGCTGAGCCGTGAGCGCGACCTCAAGACACCATTAACAGCATTCTGCAGGGAACCCCATGCCAATAGCCGCAGTCGCCAGGCGGACCGGGCAAAGACAGACGGGCACCGGTGAGCCTGGACAGCATCAGCACCTCCTCCTCCGTCCTGCCTGACCCTGCCTCATTTATACCGTGCAAGCCGTTGTGGGGATGGACGCAGCCCCATGTTGGCTCCTCAGAGGCTGTCTACTATTTCTCGCGAAAGCCTTCAAGAACGGCGTCGTCTTACTCCGCCTCCATCGGTCCCCACAGGCGACCGGAGCGGCGACATCTTGAGGACAGCAAGGAGTTGAGAACACCAAGGAGTTGAGGACAGCAGGGAGTTGAGGACAGCAAGGAGTTAACTGCAGCGACCGAACAAAACCAACTACCCACCCCCAGCCTCTCCGGATAGTATCATCTCCTGCAAGCCATCTGCATCCGTGCAGACGGCTGCCCTTCCGGGACAGGGCCCAGGCCGGCCGTTGCGTCACATAAGTAACGGCCTGGGCAGTCCGAGTGCGTGTCGACTGTTCCGGGGGGAGGGGGGACAAGGGACATATTATCCTGACCAGAGGGCGTCCCGCACCTGCATATGTCAGGCCAACTTCAACGGCCTCATCCAAGGCCCCTCCGCGCAGGGTTGGGCTCCCAGGCATGTTGGGCAGTGCATGCCAGACGTGGAGAACGTCTAGCAGACGCTCCTATCAACGCGTGCCAACGCCTCAAGCGTTGCTGGAAATACGATAAATATTTCTTTTGATTGCGGCTAGTAGCATAGGCAGTGTTCCGGTACGCATCCCCGTCCCCCCCCCTCCCCCACCCACTGAGACCTACACCTCGAGACACCAGGATCTGATAGGATGTGGGGCCATGATCACTCTCATTGTTTTCATGAGTCTCCTTAGCCAAATTGCATCTGGTCAGATGAGGCAGTCCCAGGAGCTTTGAGAGCAGGACCTCCGCCTTGGTCGACGTGACAGGTCGAGCCTGGGATGTGAGACTCGAGAGACACGCTGATCTCGATAGTCCATTGCCTTTTGTGGGTAGCCTGCACCGTCAAAAATTCCACTTGCTGTCTTTCTTCTCGATCCAGAGACTGGGGACGCCCCGGGTGCGACGCCCTCTGACCGTCTCGTCCATCCTGCATGTGCTGTCTCGCAAGGTGCAGGAGCCCGTAGCTAGAGCCTCGTACGACCTGTGGTACTACCGTAGACACCCCTTGTTGCGCAGGAGACTGCATTGGCACAACACAAATCAGATCCATGGACTGTACGGATGGGACGTACCATCGGGGGGGGCTTGAGCCTTTTGAGTATAATAGTGGCTGAGGGCCCTCAATAAACCCCGAGACAAGACATCCCACGCCCGGCCCGGATGTTTCTATGCCCGTAGCCGGACCCAGAGCTACCCACTAGCTCTTCACAACAGGCCTGCCGTAGAGCTTTTGAAGGTGCACGCCTTACTGAGGTAGCGGACCCCATTGATCGCACAGCTTTCCGCTCAACCTTGGACCAGGACCAGACAATGTCGTCTCGCGTAGGATCTGAGAGCCAGTCCACATCGGTAAAGGAGCCGGTCCCGGTCGCCCGAGAAGCCTGCGACCCGGGAGAGACGACAATTGCAAACGGGGACAGGAAGAGGACGGGTGGCAGCGGAGAATCTTGTCTACCACGGTCTGTACTAACCTCGCCAGCCGAGTCGGGCCGGAGGCTGAGCTTCATGTCGGTACCCACCCGTCCCTCCTCGCTGCCGGGAGCCCACGACATCGTCGCAGACCCAGACCACGGACCGGAGCAAGGCCGAGGCCATGGCCCTGACATTCTGCATCATAAGGGCGTTGAAGTGAAAGCACGCCTCTTCTTCACCTTCCCAGCCGAGATCCGCAATCTGATCTACTCCTACGCGCTCCGCTACCCTAGCTGCGCAGACCTGTACAGGGCATACTACCGGACCATCTCCTCCCGGGCCGGTACCACACCTGTTCCTCGCAAGCAGACCTTCTACACACCCACCATCCTCCTCCTGTGCAAGGCCATCACCGCCGAGTGCCAGCCCATCCTCAGGACCCAGACCCTGGTTATCGACCGCCTACCTCCCTTCCACGTCGACCACACCGGCTCTGACAGCAAAGGCCACGGGTTCCTGAGGATATCGGACTTCGTGGGCCGGCGCACCATCCAGGCCGTCCGCTACATCGACATCCGCGTTGGCCTGGGCGAGGGGCCCCTGGGGAGCGGCTGGGCCTGGGCAAAGGTCCTCGACGAGATGATCGAGACCCTGATGGAGCGGAACGTCTTCGTCAAGCTGCGGCTACTGGTCCGCCTGTGCTATAGGAAGGCCGACCCGTCTGTGTGGGAAAACGAGGTGAACTTCAATACAGTTGTGATGATGGTCCGTTGTCCCCCCTCCCTCAGATCGGCCCGCCTCGAATATGGACATTGCTGATCCGGATTGGGCAGAGAATGCGGCATTTCGCCGAGGCAAACCCGAACGTCTTCGCGCGGCGCGAGATAGCCATGGAAGTGTGGTTCGTCAACGGGAATCAGGCGAGCTTCGTGAGGGAGATGGTCTGGCCCGAGCCGGGAGATTCTCGTTCGAGGTGTGGGAAGGGACAAGCCCGGCGGCCGGTGAGGAGTTGTCCGGACCGCGAGATGTTCCCGGGGTCCATAATGGAGTTCGTGGAGCCTCTGCCTCCCCCTTTCTTTCCAGCATGATGACCAGGATCAAGCATAACCTATCGAGATTGTCATAGCAGACCGAAGATGTCAAGTCATTTGTGAGATCGTGCCATCGCAGTGACAATAATGGTATCATATCCGTATGCCCGTCGTCCCAACCAGATGCCGTGCCCCGTCCAGCGCCATGCAAGAAAGAAATACACTCAAGAAGCCATCGTAAAGCCATACCGACCGTTCTTCACGGTCGCGGGCCTCTCCTCGAGTCAAACCAGGTGCCGAAGTCAAGCTTCATCAACAAGTGATCAACACCTCCCACCCGGCGCGGTACGTACTGACCCTCCTCCCTCAGCCCTCCGGAGCCGCCGTCGCCAGCATCGTCATCGCCCCAAGCCAAATCTTCATGGTCTGCCTCGAGATTCCTGAGGACGCCAATGACACCCTCGATACCGTCCTTGGTCTTGCAGGTCGTAGCTTCAATCTGTCCCCTAACGTCCTTCTCTTCACGCTCGAGGTCTACAAACGCGTCGACCACGCCGACGTCCTCTTCAAGGTCGATAGCATTCCAGACCTCCTGTAGCCGGTGGACAAGCGCGATCAGTTGATCAATGTCCACCAACAGGCTGTAGAGCGGGTCTGTGAAAGACTCGTGCGAGAGCAGGATGCGGCGAACAAGTGTAGACAGGTAGAGCCGGTGAGCAGCAGCTAAAGTTTGTGGATCGTGTGGGGATTTGGCTGGCACATGCAAATCCCGTAGACCAGATGCCGTGGAGCCTTCGGCGAGCCACATGTCCTCATCGTCGTCGTCCTCGTACAGATCTCTCGTCGAAAGTATAGACTGGGCTCGAGACGGGGCGCGAGATGGTGCTGTAGACGCCGACGGTCGAAACGTGTCGCTGCCGGTTGTGAGCCACCGCCGGAAACCATCCCATAGCTCAGCCACCACCTCGACCTGGAGATAGCCTTCCATCTCAGCCAGGAAGAAGATCGCCGCGCTGCAGGTAGTCCATGCGTTCCGCATGGCAAGCATTCGTCGGGCTTGCCGCTCTCGCAGCAAGATCACACGAGCTCGACCTGCTTTGCTACTGCCGTACGCCGGCTTGGGCGGTGGCGGGTGATGTCTCCTGAGAGGTGTGATTTTCCACAGATCAGTGAGTCGGAGGTGAGCCCTGCGGATCGAGTGCAGGTATGAGTTGATGGCGGTGTAAACCTGAACGTCCGATGCGCTGAGGAACAGGTCGAGAGGTGAAGGGACGCGTAGGGACAGAGCGACAGGAACGGAAAACATCAGATTGCGGAAAGGCGTAGTCGCGATCTGCGTGGCCGAGCGCAAGTGCACCGGTGTCTTTGGTGTCGTCCTGGCGAGGGTCAACCTGAGAAGATCTCGAGCCAGTTCTAGGCCTTCATCCTCTTCAGCCTGCTGACCCTGCATAGACCCCATCGCTGCCCAGGTCCTAGTCAGGACCGCGGTGGCCTCGCCTTCTTTGACCACGACGCTACTCAGGCCGTCGCGCTTTTCGTGGGCCAAGTTGTCTGCTCTGCGCCATCGGCTGCGGATCTTGTCATCAGCTTGCTGGGTGAGGGCCATTGCGAACTCGCCGCGCCCTAGGAGAAAGAAGTCCCGCAGGAGCTGAAGCATTTCCAAGACCTTGGGCAAAGGAAGCAGCTTCCGCAGAGTACTTCTGGAAAGGAACAGTCTGATCCCCGTGGTCGTCCTCGAGAATGCCGCGCTGTCAAGTGGATAGGTCAACCGAGACAGCTCTCTCAGTTGTGACGAAAGGTGGTCCATGCCCTGCATGCCGCTATCAAGGGTGCTCTTCGCCCTGATATGGTTCAGAGACCGACCGATGAAGAGCATTGACGCTGCCGTCGGGGCGGTGACGAAAGATGGCAGCAGGCCGGGGACACAGACGAACTCCTGTAGGACAGTCAGTCTTGGTCTGGGGCAGATCCCAGGAAACCCATCCTCACCTCATCGACATCCTCAGCCTTCTGTATGAAGAAGTCCTCGGCCCCAAAGCCGGGCAATCTCCCATACAGGATCCAAGCAGACACCTGCTTCACCCACGCCGTCTCGGCGACCCTAACCAGACTCCTCGCCGCCTCCTCCAGATCCTGATATCCGGTCTGCAGACCCCCGCGCAGGCAGTTGATCACCTTGGCGCCTGTGCAGAACGTCTCCCCCCCATCGTCGGCCCTCTCTCTCTTCAGCATGAACTCCGTGATCTCCCAGAACCACTGCATCCTCCTCGTCCAGCCCTCGAACTCCCTCACCACGGCCGTCAGCGGCACGATATTATAGGCGCCGACCAGCCCGGCATCCTTGCGCAGGATCCCCTCCTCGACCTCGAGCACCTTTCGCTGGAACGCGGCGAGGTGCGTGCCCTCGATCGCGGTCGCGACGGCGCGGCAGATGGCGGAGGGATGCGACGCGGCGATCTGCGGGGAGAAGGTGAGCAGCTTGACGTGCAGGTCGCTGAGGTCGGCGACGCCGGCAAGGAGCCCGCGCTCGGGCGGCGTGATCAGAGCACCGCCGGGCGTGGTTGCTGAGGGCGCATGGGGGTCTGCGGCCGCAGCGGTTCGCAGCAGGGGCGACGGGTGCCCTGAGAGGGAGAGTAGGATTTCGTGGAGCATTTCAAGGAGAGGCGGGGCACGGGTTGCCTAGAGAGTAGAGAGTTTATGTCAGAATGGGGACGCCTCTCGGACCCAGCTGTAGAGGTAGAGGTATGGACGCATGGCAAGTGGGCGGTGGTTCTGACTTTTCCTCACCAGCCCCCGTCTTCTGCCGCTGCACACTGTCTCTGTAGCTGTCGACGATGCTATGATACAGCAGGATAGCGGTCCCACAGGGCTCCCAGCGACAACACATCTGCGCAGTCGACCAGAACGTCGGCAAGGATGTGAGGTGGGAGACGCGGCAGCGGGATCGCGTGGGGCGGGGAAGCTTGTCAACCCCAGTCCGTGCAGCTCGCGGTGCCACCAGAGATGGAGACGTGTCGAGGTCGCCTAATTCGCTCACGATGTGATGTGACGTGACGTGACGTGACGTGACGTGACGTGACGTTCAGGGTGCGCCAGGCCGTTAGGAATCGCGAAGACAACCCGACTTGATCCATCCTCATGACATGCAAGCCAGGGAGTGGCCTCCAGACTGGCCTGATCTTCCCGACCTTCGCATTCTGAGATCGACGTCAACGCGCTGTCCCTCGACAGGGAACTTAAAATGTGGGATAAGAATGGACCCGCTGGGCAGGCTACCACAGTATTACTGTATGTACCCATAGTACTATGTACTCCCCCTTCTGCCTCTCCACTACATGAAAGAGTAAAGGGAGGGGTGGGAGGGAAATGGACCTCCCCCCCTTCCCCTCTCCTTTGGGTCCGGCTCAGGGGACAGAAACTTTTCCCTTCTCTGTCCATTCGTTCCACACAAATCCCTCCCTTCCCCCCCCTATGGAAGGACAGACAAAAAAGGGTTTCCAGAAAACGGCAAGGAGACTTACCGCCCGGTTGCCTCCTTTCGGGCGGAGGCATTGCTGTACCCCACCGGGCCCCCGAACTTGTCCGTGTCCTCTGGGATGATTATGGAAATCGGGTCTTATTCGTCGTTCAAAAGCCGGAGTCTATGGTATATGCTAGATAAGTACCAGAACCTTCTGAGGTCCGGAGGGCCTGGTTGCCGCCCTCACGTGAAGTGAACACTAGCAGCCGTAGCTCGTCACTCGTTCTCGTGTCGTCTGTCCTGAAACATCGCACTCTTTCAGGATTTAGCCGTCGCAGTCCTCTTCCCCTCAGCACCCGTGATCGAACTTGTTTCCGATCCATTCGGTCCTTCGTCCAACAAGGGTTGCTGCTGTTCAGCCGGCAACGCACCGACTATACCCGAGCCATCACCACCATCGCCCCCGCCAACAATGACCTGGCCGCCGCCGTCTGCCACGCGGCCCACGACCATGCCCTTAGCTACCGACTTGAGGATGGCCCGTCTAGACACGCCCGTCACGTCGATGTAGACCAGCCCGACATTCTTCACGCCGCCTCCCAGGCTCCTCGAGACATCGCCCGCCTCCGGTCCCCACCTGTGCTCAACGACCTTGGTGGTCGCGCTGGAGCTGTTCTCGAGCAGGTTGCGGCCGGCCTTCTCCACGCCGTCCGCGATGGTGCTGAAGGCCATGAGGCTCTTGTTCAGCAGGCCCGGTTTGAAATCTTCGAGGGGCTTGCCGTCCTTATCGTAGCCTTTGCCCTGGCCGTTTCTGGACTTATTCCGGCCGAGGGTGGCGCCCAGGTTCTGCGCAACCTTCCCTATTGACCCGACCGTCTTGGAAGACAGCCCAGCCGCGCCGGAGGTGAATGTGTGCACCTTGCGGATGTGCTCCCTCGTCGTGGGTTTGAACGTGACGGGCTTGGCGACAGGTTTGGTCTTCTGCGCAAAACTGTCTGCGCTGTTCTGCATCGCCTTGGAGACTATGTCTGACGTGGTAACGATGAGCCGGGATGCAGCCATCGCGTTAGACACCAGGAATGACTTTTTGTAAGACGGGTGCAGGGCCATCTCCACATCCTCGTCACTTGCGGGGGCAATGGCAATCCGATGGGACCCGTCGGCGGGCAGGGTGATTTGCACGGGGTCTGTGATGCACATTTAGCTGCCCGACCTCCCGACATGAGCGACGGTGGAAACCCCACCTTTGGATCCCGGTTTCAGAGCCGCGTCCTCGACAACCTGATAGTCCTCGCCGAGTTCCCCAATCACACTACCGTCCTCCTCATCGATGAGGACAATCTGGCCGCCGTGCTTGGAGCTATGGCTGCCCTTCGCATAAGCCTCTCCGGGCTTATAGTCGCCTGGGTTGTAAGCAGGGAGCTTCTCCTCCGCCGCCGCCGCCGCCTTCGGCCTGGAGGAGCTCCCCGGTGGGGAACCGCCCTTCCTGCTCCTTGGGATAGGCGGCGGCGCCCTCTCCAGGAAAGCCGTGCATTGCGCCAGGATGGTCTCGAAGGTGTCGATGTCGTCCTGCACCCCCTTGCGGCCGCCCAGCGCGGGGAACTCGATCCTCGTGAAGGAGCCGCTGTCCGGGCCGAGGTCCCACCGCGGGATCAAGTAGCTCGTGGGCGGCTGGTGGTATATCTGCGTCGTCGCCGGCAGGGGTAGGTCCAGCTCCGGGGGCAGGTGCAGGTGCAAGTAGAAGTCCTCCTCCGCCGGCGTAGACTCGGGCTCAACGACCGAGGCATCGGCGAACGGTGACGAGGTAGGGACCATCAACAGAGACAGGGTCTGAGGGCCGGCCGGGGTGAGCGACTGCCCCTTGCCATTGGCGATGTGGTAAGCCGATACGCCATTGATGGCGTACAGCAGTTTGGGATCCTGTCCAGTCCGTGTCAGCACCCCCCAAGACAAATGTGCTCACTGTTTGGCATCTCGACTGACATTCTTCCCCGAGGCCATCTTGTTGTCACCTTGCCTTTGTGTCTACAGAGGCCAGGTGGCTAGCAGGAGGCGGCCGAGCAGTTCTGGGTGGCTTTCTGGGTGCAGCCACCGTGCGGCACGCGAGAACAACCGCCGCCCGTCACAGGGAAAAGAGGGAGTCCACCAGGGGTTTAGGGGTAAAAATAGAAAATGACACAGGGAGAACGAGCAGAGAGAGCAACATCTAGGCTGTCCCGTATCCAACTTCGGGAGAGGGAGGGAGAGACAGGCGCACCTGCGCGAAGGTCTGGCGCTTAAAGCGAGGCGCTGTATGGATGCTGAAGATTGATGGACGTCGAGAGGCCTCAGTGGCTATCGAGCGACGTCATTGGGTGTCCCTCGCAAGCAGAGGTCCCACGCCACTCCCCAACAGCCAGGGAGCAATGTGCCTTGCGAAGCTGCGATGCCAAGACCCCTTCTTCCAAGCCCACGACCAAGACGACGCCTTTCGCCATGCGGTCGTCCCCATCTTTGACGCTACCACTCTCCAATCTCCAGTGTTGGGACGGTCTCAGGAAGCACAAAAGGAAGGCTGCAGGAAATGAATGACATGATCCTCGGCAGTTCATGCTACCATGGATTCCCTACATTCTGGCCTGCGGTTCGCGTGTTCAAACGGTCCCCTGGTCCCCTGCCTCCTTTGACGCCCCCCCTCGCCCGAGGCTGCAAGGGAATAAGAGATCCTTCAAAGACCGAGACAGATCCCGAGTCAGGCCAGCTCTGCAGGCAGTGCAGGCGCTTCACCGGACCTGGTCTCGTAGTTTTAGTGCGTGGGCGGTAGATTGAACCTCGGGATGGCCCCTGTCCCTTAATATACCGCCTATGCCAGTTTCCTTTTCCCACTCCCGAGATCCCGTCCATGGTGGCCCCTTTAGCGACTTCCGGGCCGTCATCGTATTGGGGCCAGGACCGACCTGTACCAAGGGCATCCTACCGGGACTTGTGTCCGATGGCGGGCTGTCGGGATGCGACCAGGCGCCCTTTTCCCGGAATCCGCGAGCAGCAGGGCCACCACGTCCCTCGCTTCTCGAAGCAGTCGAAGCCTGAGGGGATCATATCAGACAGCCCGATGACGAGGTCGTTTCCTCTTGAGACCGCAGGCGTCCCCACACAGCCTGCGGCCCGGCCGGAACCGAGGAGCTGGCACAGCCTTCGTATCCCGGTCCAGGTCCTGAGCGGCGCTTCGTGCGCATGTTTGCTGTGAGGAAGAAGCAACCTCGGCCTCACCGGCTGTCATGTCACGCTGATACCAAACCCTCACTTGCATATATCACTTGCATAACAGTCGCCGCTCGTCCTATAGATGGCACATCCCATCCAAAAGCAACATCAGAGATTACGAACCAGCCGACCACACGTCGCATATCGGCGAGAGGGATGCCGGAAAAGTATATCAGTCCGGTCCGAGGCTGACGCGGAGCGTTCGGGCAATCTCCCAAGGAGGTCATCCAGCCATTTGGCGTCCTGTGCCGACTCCTGGGGGGGGGGGGGGGGACGGGGACTGGGAGATTGTGTGTTGCACCACAGTCGGCCTGCCCTATGCAGCCTCAGCCGGAACGAGGGCCCCCGGCTTGACCCCCTCCGCCGGACAGAGCTCGACCTGCCGCCGGCCCTGCAAGTTTTCCCCAAGGACGAACTGCTTCCTCGTCTAGGCGAGGCGGTGGGCGGCGGCTGTCGCAGCCCAGCATACCTCCGCCACCACCAAGAGGCCATAATGATCGTCGGTGCCGTCGGTGCCGTCGGTGCCGGCAGGGCTTACACGTCTGTCACGATGCTCTGTCCTGCTGCCCAGCGCACCTCGTGGTGCCTATCCGCATGGGCCACGGCATGTATTGTTGTAAAGCTCAAGCGCATGGGGGGGGGGGTGGGGCCCCGTCTTGGCCGCTCGACCGGTCCCAAGTGGACGTGGGCCGCAATCACGCTCGTTTCAATGACCCCTCCCTGCTACAGTAGCGTGGGGTCCCCCCGGCCTTGGTTAGCCTGCTATGTACGTACCGTAGGACTGTACCAGGCCAGGCAGGGCCCTGCTGGGCCCAGGGAGCAAGGCTCTAGCCGAGCCGTCCTGGCACTCTGGCCGTGTGCCCGCCTCCCCGGAGACGGGAACGCGTGCGGTAACTCTGGCTGGGCTGGCTTTGCCATAGCTTCCCTGCGCCCTTGGTCGTGCTGCTGCTTGGTTGGGAGATCGGTGAGGGCCATGCTAAGGCATGCCAGAGTGCCAGGCTACCGGGCTGCTAGGGGAGGCATGGAGCTCGAGCCCGGGTCATTCCACCTCCACCACCACCACCACCACCACCACCACCACCATGCCCGCCCTGCCCTACTCCTTTTTCTGCACCTGTCTCTCTGCGGAATACTGTGCCGTCTGCACGTTGGCGCGTCCTGTTATCGCAGTACTCGGGCTATTTGCCTGTCTCTTCTTCCTAGTTCTGCAGGCTCTCCCCCACTCCCCCCCCCCCTTGCCGCCGTGCCTGCACTTGCGGGTTGCCATTAAACCAAACAATGTGCCACTAACCGCAGCAAATCTCTTCCCTCCCAACCTCCAAGCCCTCTGTCATATCCGGGAAAGCCTCCCGCGAGCTTCATTCCTCAGAATTATTCCTTGCGTGCCGTTCAGTCACGCCGTCTGCCACAAACAAAAAGCATAGCTACTACACCTTGCTCACCCCCCGCTGCCCGCCCCCGGGCACCCACCTCATCTTGTCAGACACGCGCACCACAGGTCTCTCCACAACTTCCAGACAGACGCATCTTCCCGACGCCCAGGCCTGATCCGGCGCTGTTCTACCAGGTTTTATACGCGTGATCTCCTTTCTTCGCATTGGTTGTTTGCTCGGTCGAACAGGTTTCGGTAGCTGTCCCATGCCAGTTACCTTCGTCTCAGGGACGGCATTCGCGGCAACCTGCGTCACCTTGACGCCACCGTCACACATCGCGCAGGCAGACGGCACCCACTCGGAAGGCACGTCTTCCCAGAAACCCTACCGCGTCCTCTCCCTCGCAGTTGCGAAATTCGACCACCGCGGATCTATTTCCCGCCGACACAAGCGGCGGTGACGTTGTGACCCAACGTCTTCTGCCGTGCTCTTTACGGTACAACTCCCGCGGGTAGTGCAGGGGGACATCGCTCTCCGGACTCTCGGAGTGGAAGGGAGGTCGCTGTCGTCGAGCCCCTCGTTACAGCCTCAAGTCGAATCTCAGCCGTCACGGCTTGTGGCCGGGTTTGCCAATGACCCAATCCGCCTTCCCAGTCACCTCTATACAGTCCATCATCTCCACACCCGATCCGTCTGCCGATGAAACGGCCAATTCTCCGCCCGCCCCGTCTGCCAACTCCACGCCGAAGCGGAAGTTCGCAGAGGCATTCGATCCCGTTCTTCCGGAACACAGAACCGCCTTGCCCCCAAACCTAGCACCGGCCGCGCCGCCGCCGACTTATCACAACCATTCGATCCAGGCCCTCGCGCCGGCCGGTCGATTCGCAGGTGCGCCTGGTCAGGGCCATGATGACCCGATGAATGCAGAATTCGCCGTGATGAGTGGCGTGGATGACAGGAAAATCACCACCAAACGGCAGCCGATGCGGTCAAGCATTGCGTGTCTTCGATGCCGGAAGTCCAAGATCAAGTGTGAGAATGATGGAGGCTCGTCGCCTTGCGAGACCTGTATAAAACAGGGGAAAGACTGCAAATACCCAGAGGCCACACCGGTGCCACCAAAGCGGGCCGAACCCTCGTCCGCAAACAAAGCCGAGCGTGACTCTGGATCCGACCGAAAGCGCCTGAAGAAGGTCGAGGATGCGTCCCGGGCCGAAGGACAAAGCTCCGGGGCTGCCTATGCCGAAGATGTTCTCTCGGCGCACTATCTGACGCCGAAGCTCTGGTCCGAGGTCTTCGACATCTACAGGCTTCACTTCGCGACGGAGTTGTCCTTTCTTCACCTCCCGACTCTAAAGGAGAGCATGGGCGCCAAGTTCAGGGCCAATGAGAAGGAAACTTCGTCCGACACCAATCTCGTTTTGCTCGGCGTCCTGACGTTGACTGCGCGGTTCCATCAGGACTTGGTCAAGTATGCGACCCACACGGCTAACTCCCAGCCCGGAGCTGCCAAAATGCGATCTGCTCAGGGCAAGGCCGACTCGTCTGCCGCGTCTGAATTCTTTGCGGAGGCCCTACGTAAGGCCCTTGGCCCCCTCGGTACGACCATGACCACTGCCTCGATTGAACGCTGTCAGGCCTTTCTCATGCTAGGCCTATACGAGTGGAGCCAGGTACAGCCGAAAACGGGCGGTCTCGGTGCGTGGATGTATGTGGGTGTTGCAATCCGGATGGCGCAGGCTCTGGGACTTGGGTTTGGGGACATGCCCGACCCGAAGTCTCGGGCCAGAGGGCAGCAGTCCAGTGTTGCGTCATCTTCTGAGGAGTCCGTGCCACGAGCGGAGCTCCTGGTAGCGAAAGAGATCAGGCGGAGGACGATGTTCAGCTGCCTGGTCCTCGACCGTCTTTTATCCTGCGGAAAGGAACGCGTCGCGACCATCCGGTCCGAGGATCTCCAGATCCAGCTTCCTTGCAACGAGTGGGCTTTTGACCTAGCGAAAGAGGTGAAAACGGGCTTCTTGAGAGGCTCTAGAGGTGACGGGGTCGCTGATGTCATTGAGGACGATAGCGTGCTAAGCAGGTTCGTGTGGCTGGTGGACCTCTGGGGCGAAATATCAAACTTTAGCTTCGCTGGTGGTCGGCTGGTTGAGCAGCACCCTCCTTGGGACCCCCGGAACAAATTTTACCAGCTGAGACGGAAGCTGGACGCCTTCTATTCCGATCTGCCCTCGGCCTTCACACTTTCGACATCCAACTACCACAAGCATGAAAACCACCAGGCTTCCAGCGTATACGCTTCGATGCACATGCTGGGCAGCGTCTGTCAGGTCATGCTACATCGGTGAGTAGTGCTTGATTGCATTTGGACTCGACTCGGTACTTGGGAGAGAAGGACCCATTTGTCTAACTGTGACGAAGCGAATACGTCCCTTTCCTGCCGCTCCGGTGTAAAAAGCCATCCGGCCCTCTCGACGAACCAACGTTTCCGGAGGGCAAGTATGACATTCCCGAAGGGTTCTGGGATGAGAGCGCCGACTGCCTCTTCAAGTCTGCCAGGCACATCGTTGATCTCATCGATATCTGCCGCGACAAGCTCCCCATGTCTGCTCTGGTGCTCTTCGCGATCTGGATCGCAGCGTTTGTTGGTCAATACGCATGGCACTTCCCGCACATGGATCAGCAGAGACATATGCTCGTTGACATTCCCCAGGGCGACCGCGATTCTGAGGTGGAGATGGACATCACGAAGGTGGGCCCCACTGGTACCTGCTATCAGACCCTCATCCGCATTTCAGGGTGGCTCAAGATGGCGTCTACCTACGTTGTCTACTTGTAAGCGAAGACTCACCACTTTATCTGGTTGGCTACAATGTTAACTTGGTGACTTGCACAGTAGGGAGATAGACGCCTTTATAAACAAGGTCAAGCAGGACTATCAGAAACACATTCAAGGCAACGGCAGCGACAAAGCGAGAACTCCCTCGCAGGACGACGGCACGCAAACGATCCGTGGCGGGGGGCTCGAGGAGTGGAAGAAGCAGAACGCGAAGATCATCAACAATGGCATAATCATGACCGACGAGAGCACCAGGAACTCTGACCCGCTGGGCCAATCACGCGCCAGCACCATCGAGCCCGGCGGCCCATCAGTGGGACCAGACAACCACCCGAACGTGCCACGCTCCACGCACTCTATGTTCAGGGCGATCAATCGCCACCACGATGGCCCTGGGTCGTCGCCAAGAACCGACGGTCACTCTGAATCTGCTCACGCCTCGCCTATGCAGACCCACGGCACCCTGCCTGTAGAGAATGCTATCCCTGCGCACATGATACCAGGCGCTGCGGAGTTCGACCTCGTGGGGCATTTGAGCGAGTGGGAGTCGACGCGCATCGCAGACTGTCTCGGTGACGTGGGAGGTGACATCCAGGGCTTCTCGTATGGAGATATCCCTGAATCTAATCTGCTCTTCGGGCAGATGCCGCTGTTGGGGTTTGGGGGCTATAACTAGTACGATAGCCGGGGGGGGTTTTTTTTTTTTTTTTAAATCTAATGTTTTTGTTTGTTTCCTACCTAGGTCCTCTGTGAGCATCAATAGGGAGGGAGCAAGGCGGGAGGGATCCCAGGGCTTGGGAGGACTTCGGTGTTCTAGGTGCTAGTTTCTTTTCTGCGTCTGATAACATAAAAGCTGGATCGATGATTATTTGAAACCGGTAATAGGGGCGAGTCAGCATCTACCAGCTGATGGCACATATGTACACGAGTCATTCAGGGCTTCAACATTAGGCCGTGCCCACACCGGTGAGGCTCGGACTGGATTGGGGTAGGTAGTGGGACCAATGGGAGAGGCATGTCATTCACTCGGTCTGCAGTTGCGCCCGCGCCCAATGCTTTGCCTCCATGCACTGGGAAGTATTCCTCATGAGAGAGACGGGAATGCGTGCGTGCCCGAGTCTTGCGCCAATGTCTCCTTTCAGGAGGCCCAAACGATCTCCGGCCACCAGCGGGAGGGACCCGGGACATAACACACACCATATATATATATATATATATATATATATATATAGATTGGAAAATCAGATAAAAATAGAAACTATGCATTTTCAAGAGGTCTATCTAGGGTGGCATCCAAGTATAAATATAGTCCAAAAGAACTCCCGGCGGGGCTCGAACCCGCAACCCCCAGATTCAGCGCAACAAGACGGTTCCTTGCTACTAAAGATAGAAGTCTGATGCGCTACCATTGCGCCACGGGAGCGTTGACAATTGACACGATACGTTCACCGATTCGCGTTCAGTCTATATCCTTCCATCGACTCCAGTACACGCCGCATCTTCACGGCCTGTGGGCTTTAGATACACTTTTCGTTGCTATTAGGTACGTTTGGCTTCAGGCCGAAGATGTTTTTATAGTTCGAGGATTATTGAACCTAGAAGAAAGTGACTATGGATAGGTAAACAGGAGACCAAGGGTGATCAGAGGGGGGGAGGTGCAGTAGCTACGGATAGCAATGGGCGACCCCAGGTCACAATTACTGCTTCGGCGGCCCTCTAGTAGGTTACGCGTTGTTACTTTCGCTGTGTATAACAGCGCATGAGTACCCGAGGGTACTCAAGGGGCTAACATGCCGATCAGACTCCCAAGGTCGAGACCATGGCCGCTATAGGACGTCCATATGATACCACAGCCTAAGGCTCACAGCGCACAGACGTCGGACGGGAACCTCAAATATAGGAAAGGGGTGCAGATAAGCATATATGTACGTCAAGAGCGAAAGAGTATATAATCCACCACCCCATCCGAAATGTATGTACAAGAATAGACCATAGACCATGAAGGACGGACGACATGGCGAGCAGGGATGATTGGACCTACTTGGCTTTTCGCTCCCCGTGCATCCCCCTCACGACACAACGTCTACCCAACACTCAGACATCCAGCAGACCATGCACGAGGGCAGGATCCACTTCAAGGTGCCTGAACACCACCTTCTTCAGGCCGCAGCTTAGGCGGTGGTCGCGGTGTAGGTCGAGTTGATGGCGCCAAACTTGATGTTGGAGTAGATGACCTTGGCGCTGGCGGAGTCAGCCTCGACGGTGGCGGGGACGCCAGAGGAGGTCGAGCAGCTGCCACGGACGGAGCCCGCGGTGGTGGAGCCGACCGGGTAGGTCGAGTCGAGCCAGAGCATGTCGGCGTAGTAGTCGTCCCACAGCGACATGACGAGGACCATGGGCGCGGCCAGGGCCTTGCTCATGCCGGACCAGCCACCCTTGGACGTGAAGGAACCCTCGCTGTCGAGGGCGGTGATCTCGGCGGCGCAGTAGGCCTCGGTGAGCGAGTTGTAGCTGGTGAGGCCGGAGACGGTCGAGTACGAGTTGGGGATCAGGACGCCGTTCTGGACGTAGTAGCGGCGGATCTCAGAGAGCGCGCCGCCGGACTCGATGAACTGCGTGACGACTGTGAAGACCTGGGATGTGTCGACGGTCAGGCCGTCGCCGTAGAAGGTGGTGTCGCCGTTGCGGTAGCTGTTGAAGTCACAGCCATCGGGGTCGCACGTGCCGTCGTAGCGGTCTGAATCGCCGCTGTAGGTGCCTCCGCAGGCGTCACCGTCGCAGATCGTCTCGGTGATGCTCTCGCAAGGGTGGGCGGTGTAGGCTGTCGAGACCGAGTTGGCCTCCCAGATGTCCTGTCCGGCGAGCTGTCAGCATGGTGGTGGGCGAGCAGGGGCTTTGAGAAGAAAAAAAAATTCAATCACCCACCATCTCAGGGCAGCAAGACCCATGGTTACCAAGACCTGTGTTGGCGTTGTTGCTTGATGACACCCAGCCGTCAACGTTAGCCTAGATTGGATGGTCAGTCAAAGCGTGCCGGTCAAGCTCCACGGGGCAGCAGTTATATACCTGGCCACCAATAAACTTCAGGTCACGCGGGCACTGGCTGTCGCAGTATCCAGTTCCGTAAGCAGCACCAGCCTTGTTGCCGGTGTACTCGGAGGTACCACCATCCTCGGGCATGGAGACGAAGTACAGAGCACCGTTCAGGCCGCACTATACGGAATTAGCACAGATAGTCGCCAGAAGCTGTTGAAGTCCCATTTAACAACGACATACCGGCAGGTTGGAGACGTCGACATCAAACGTGAACTCCTTGCCCAGCAGCGTGAACATCTCGTACTCGGTGTCGGACGCCATCAGGTACAGACGTGACCCAACGTTCTTGCCGTTGCTGTTATCCGTTACGAAGTCCAGAGTAAGCGCGTCACCGCTCGAGGAGATGCCGTACGTCGACGAGTAGTCAGCGCCGTCGAGGCAGCAGTCCTCAGCGCAGGTCGCATCGGTGTCGCAGATGGAGGTATCCCATGTATTGCCGGTGTAGCAGTTGGTGGAGCTGTTGACGTCGTGGACCCATCGCCAGTTGGCGTCGATGACCACGGAGCCCGTGGTGGTGGTGCAGCTTCCGGCGGCCGTGCAGGTGGACCATTCCAGGGTGGGCTTCGTCTCCGTCGTCAAGGTACAGACTTCCTGGGCTTTGACTGCGGCCACGAGGGCGCTGATAGCAGCAAGTTTCCGAAACATCTTGCCGCTGTCTTCAATGATGAAAGGGTGAACCAAGGACCAGGAATGAACGAAGAAGTGTCGAGACCAGCAGGAGAGTGGTTGTTCAGTTGGCTGAGGCCGTGGTGAAGCACGTCCAAGAATGTTTGGGAAGATGGGGTGTACTCTTATATGCCCTCTGGAGAGTGGCAAGCCGGCCTTTGGCTCTCAGGATTCAGATGGCTTGAGACACCAACGGAGGGACTATCCGAGCCAACAGCAGAGGATAGGTCGGCTCTCTACTCGTGGGAACACGGGCTAGCGAAGCGGGCTATGAGAGCTGTGAGGATGCAGGGCACTTCCACATCCTGCGAGTGACGATCATCCCCGGGCCTTGCAAGATGAGCACAAGCAGTTGCCGGCCCGTCTAGACCTCCACTTCTCAGGCACGCGGAGGAGAGGGAAGGCAAGTCGCGAGAGGTCATCTCTCGAGCGGTCTCCTCCAGGACGACTGGAGAAACATGGGCCGTGGGACTATGGAGCTGACGGATGTCGGCAGCTGGTAGGTATAGCTGGCTAAGAGTGATGCAATTCCGGCTGGCCAACCCGAGGACGCCTGATCGCCTGACCTTGCAAGATGTTCAGGACATAGCCGGCTCGAAGCTCGCTTAGGGACATGGGCGGAGGGAGAGCTGTGCCGAGAACTGCCTAGTCACGATACTTGGCGTGGTATAGGATGGAGGGCTACTTGTTCGCGTCGAGCTGCACCTGGACGTTGTCCTCAAGGGGAGCCGCATAATCCTGCTGCACGCCCCAGTGCCGGAGGTGTGCCGTCGGATACGTAAATCATGTGGTCGACATGCAAAGCCTGACTGATCAGCGGTTCTTCGTATGTGAATGTGACAGGTCGCTGTCTGAGATCGGCTTACCGATTCGTAGTCTGCGATTGGAGGCTTTTCCAGGTTGAGGCCAGAAAGGGTAATGCGGAAGTCTGCTTGCCGAGCGTGACATGATGTCGCGCCTCCCAAGATAATCCTAGCCCAAAAATGAAGGTGAAGAGAACAAAAGTAGTGCTGCGCAGGTCCTTTATAGACGTTTGAGACGCTCCGAGCTGCCATTCTCGGTACAGGCAAGAATTGGATGTCCTGGTGTATGGGCAGATCGCAGGAATCCGTATTATGTAGATTGCGGAGTGACGGCAATGTTTGTGGGGCCCTGCGGTTCTGGACTTTGAGTTTCCTGCAGGTTGAAGAAAGGACTACATACTACGGGCGCTGTTATGCTTGAACCGTCAAGGTCAGGCGGAATGTGGGGTAAGTAAGTCGAGGAATGCATTTTGGCATGCAGCTCCTCAGAGCCGCCACAGTTGTGTTGATTGCCAGGTTGAGTTTTTGATGTTGTCGTGTTCTGACTGAAGGTCCTAAACTCTCACGAGCAACGCCCTTGAACTCGCGGTGCTATGTACAAGTTCCAGTCTGTCTCATCTGGACCCCGGTATTGATTAAACAGATGTCAGCGTCTCGGCTGCTCCCGTGTGCTGCAAGTCATAGGCCGATAGTGTAGTGTACTGTAAACCGGGCTCTGGGACCTTGAAGTGCCTGAAAACCATAGGTTCCATATATTCGTGTAGATTGCGCCCTCGTGCGCCAAGATGCCAAGCTGCCAAATCGAACACTGGCTTGATGTGTCAAGGGCGATCTGCCATTTGATCCACGTGGTGTACCGAGATGCGAATCTCGACCAGCCGGAACGCCTTAGAGTCTCAACGCGGGCTCCAAAAGTGAAACAGGTAGCCATGAACTGCCTAAGGCGCCGAAGTCCATCTTTATCGCTGTCTGGCGGAGTGACTACTGTCTGTATCTTCGTGGGGTACGGTGCGAGTGTCCGCCTCTGTTTGGCATGATAGCCACGCTCGAATAGCGTCAACGAGAGTTCGACTGTCATCGCCGTCTTCAGCTGGACACATATACTAGGCACATGTTGTATGAGGCGGTTGGCTCTTGTGGCAACACATTGAACAGTTCTTCCTCCCCAAACCCTCAAGCAACCTCCCACACGTTTAAAATATTATCCTTGACAACAGTTCGTCAAACACATATCAAAGCTAAACATGGGCTTCTTCGATGTAGAGGATTGTGAAGGCGGTTCCGCCCCAGACCGTATCGCAATCATCGCAATCATGCTTTTCGCATTCTCCTGGATCCCGGTCATGGTACGTCTCTCAGAAGTGAAGGCCCCTATCCTAGGCTTTCAGGGGGCTGGTGGGGGGGCTCGCAGGACGTCTTCGTGCAGAGCAACACTGGCGCCTGGATGGCTTCTTAAGCCCCCCCAAGGCAGCTCCACGCAGCTCTATTGCTTTCATCTGGCCTTCTTGAGGCAGTAAGCTGTCCCCATAACAGTCGAACTGCAGATTCTTATCCGTCGACGAAGCCGTGGCCCGGACGATGAGAACCTACCAGTTACAATGCAGGCTTCCGACCCGAGAAGAACCACTACCATCCGGTGGTGGTATCTAAGAGATGTTATGGTTTAATACCTACTAGGTACGAGAGCCACCGAAAGCCGCCGCCGTGATGGCGGCTCATCCCAATCTCCGGTGTCAGGCATGTCCCGCCGACCCGAACCCCTTGCAGGAAGCGCCCACCATCGTTCCGCTAGAGACGTCGACCGCGGCCATCAAGCTGGCAGCCATGAGTTCGAGGATGTCCCAATATGAAGAGGTATGACGGAATTGGCTGCCGCCTGCACTTGCTGTTGTGCTGCAATGTCAAGGCAGCTACAGCCGGGTAAGGCGTCCCGGTAGGGGAGTAAGTTTGCACGCATCTTGCTTCAGGTCTGAGGGGCTCTTCCGTATCAACGTCAGCGCGGACGTTCATGAGGGACAGTGATGGGGAATCAAGGCCAGATGAAGCTGGGCAGGAGTACTCCTGTGTGTGCCAGAGATCCGACTTGTGCTACGGCTTGAGTGGGCATGGCTGTGCACGCTGCTGTGCCAGACGGGGCCAGCTACCAAACGTACAGCAGCCTGGGACAATTTTGAGGTAGCAATCAACAACAGAAGTTCCTACCACACCTAAATATTTCTCGCATGTGTGTGCGCGACTGGAGCCGCATGGGCCCATCCCCTTCATCTCGCCCCTTTGCTTCATGTCTTGCTTGCGAGATGAGCACAAGGCTCAAGTGTCTGTGCCGGCGCAGCCACCGTTCAGCCGCGCCTCGATTTCCCCACAGGGAATGTGTCTGTCACGATCTTGGCTGAATCTGTAACCATGAGATGCATGCTGCAGGATGCTGCAGCGGCTCGCCTCGCGGGCTTATAGCTGCAGATCGAGGTTGTCGACGTCGGAATAACAGCCCGTCGCTGCCGACAGCGCACAGCGCATCAGCCAGCAAAAGAAGATTTGCGGATCAGAAGGCGAAAAACACACGTCTCTGTCTGTAGGTCCGTCTCAGGTCCTTTGAGAATAACATCGTTGCCGTGTGCCCGGCGATATGGGCCCAGTCGATGACTCTGGGGAGACTTTATCGGGTGGACGGAGAGAAGCTGGACGAGCTCCACAGCCGTCTCGGAGGCAGCTTTTCCTACACCCCGGTGGGCTCTAGCGTATGGAGTCATCCCAATGCCAACGCCGACGCTGACCTCCACACCCAACTGACTATATGCTTCACTTTTGGTAAGGTTCCTCTCACCCTCCATGTATCTCTCGTACCTCACTCATACCATTTATTGTCGTTTTTGAAGTCTTTGGTACATTTAGGTCTCGTAGGTTCTGTGAGGAACAAGAGGCTTCGTGAGCATAGAAAGAAAGGATTGGATTATCTAGAAAAGAAGATATCTAACATAGGAGCATGAAAAGGGTGGTTTAAGTAGGCCATAGTACTCAGGGTTAGGGTCTGTGAGCGCTATTCCCCACAGGTTCAGCTCATGACGACCTCAGCAATCACAGACATTATCTGACCCCTTTGGTCGTGCTGGAAATTATCTTTCAAAAGGAGCCCACTATGGCTTCAGATCCAAACGGCAGCCCGGGAACTGTTCCGGAAGCATCTAGTAATCATACTCGTAGCAAAGGTACCCTCCCTGTGTATTCATGACCTCCCGGATCTCAACGTCGGGCAGGATATCCGAGGTGCTGAGAACATAATCAAGTGTCGTGTTCAGCTTCACGGAAGCTGGCAGCGTGATGTCGTTTTCTTCAAAGAAGGTGTAGTTCCAAGCATTGCCAGATATGTCAAACAAACGCGAGGACGCGTTCGCCGTCTGCCACTTCCACCACAAGCGGTCGAGGTAGTTGTGGTGCATATAGAACATCGGGTCGCCCGCAGAGGCATAGATATCCGCCATCTACCAGCGCGAAAGGTCGGGTCAGTCACTGGGTCTACGCAATTTCATCCGCCTCCGAAATGGAGAGAGAGATACGAAATTTTTTTTTTCTTCCTCTGGGGTGGTTGGGTAGGCGGGGGAGAAACGAAAAGAAACTCACAATCCCTCCACTGGCGTTGTGTCCCGCGACGTGCGGGCTCGTGTTAAAGTCCACCATGCAGTTAAAGAAAGAATAGTAATCATTGTGGACCGTACACGTCTCGATATGCTCCGTGACCATGTACTCGATATTCTCGGACGTCCAGCCGCGGTCGAGGCAGTAGGCGGAGTTCGTCAGGCCGGGCCCTATGTACATGGTGGTGTTGGCAAAGGCGCCGTCGATGAGACAGCTATCCAGGCCGGTGCCGTTGCTGCCGAAGGACTCAGCAGACCACATCTCGGACCGGAACAGGTCGCCCGCGTTAGCGTCGGCCTCCTCGTCCCACCAGCTTATGGGCCCCGTGTAGTTGCACTCGGTGCGCAGGAGGGTCTCGTGCGTGTGCATGTAGTAACGGTGCCACGGCAGGAATTGTCCCTGTTGTATGAGATGAGCGAGGATCCACTTGTCTTCGTAACATGGCGGTTACTTACAACATTGTGTATAATATCCTCGACATATATACCATCAAACGTCGCGTTCTGGTAGGAGCGGTGCAGAGCCTGTAGGTCACTCCAGCGGTTGGTGACGCCGTCGAGGGTCGTCTGGGCCGGCAGACTGAAGAGGCACTTCTCGGCGGTGAGGAACCCCTTCTTCTCAGACGGGGACATGTTACGCCACTCCTTACGGACGCGGACATTGTCTGACGAGCAGGTCCCGTTGAAGAAGGTTGGCTGGGTGGAGTTCGTCCGAGCAGCAAGCTCGCTCGGGTGAGCAGCTCTTGGGACGGAGGCTGCCTGCGTGGAGCCTGCGGCAAGCAGTAGGAGGCTGATGAGGGAATGCATCGTGGTGAGAACAAATCTGAACGAGTGGCGGAGCAAGAGCTTAAGGAACGAAGGTAAACGTCCTGCTTGGTGGCGGTGAAGCTACTGCTCTGACTGAGTGTCTTGGAAGGAGGAGGACTCGGTCTATATACCTACTCTCCCCTTTCCGCACAGGATCGAAATGGCAGTGGCCATCCCTGGCCCGGAGCCCGACGACGTCGTCGTCAGCAAATGCCTTCCATCCCGTTAGTAACCCATGGGGCATGATGGCCTAGGCTCAGCTGCATGCGGATGTCTCGGAATCCCTCCCTGTCATTAGGCATGCGTTCGATATGATGGGGGAAAAGTAAACAAGAAGAGATAGAGAGAAAATAGGGACCCTGATAATAATAATAATAATAATAATAATAATAATATTTCATACCATGCCATCGCTAACTAAATAGTATACGGTCCCCTTGTAGCCTCAATATGGAAAAACCCTTGCCAAAGCTGGGACGAACACCACATTGCTTCAATCTGCCCTTACCAGCTGCTAAACTTCCTGCACTCATTATAAATGTCCTCTATCAAATTAAATTTGAGCATCGAGCAAGCTAGCCAATCAATCGGACTCGTCTGCTAAACCATCGAGTAGAGCTTCGCGGCATTCTGCATCCGACGCAGAGGCAGAGATACGTAGGAGGCCGGCGGAATTCTCCTTCCGTGGGGGCTTAATCCACGAAAAGAAGAACCAGGTGGGCGCGGCAAGACTCAGACTTGCAAACTCAGGAGAGGAATTAAGGTCTGCCGCGACGCTTGACCACTGCGCCACGCGCCTTGGGTGCCTGACAAGGGTGATTCCCATAAGGAACGAGGCCGTGGAAGGAAGGTCAACGAGCCTTATGCTCTTGCTTGATACCCAAAAATAGGTTAAGCGACCCAGGGTAGTAGAAATGGTTCGGAACAGCAGAATCTTCAACGTCCACGCAGCCTCGCGCCAAGGGGTTACGCGGAATGCCGGATATCTTGCCCGTAACTTATCTTCATTCCTCGGATTGCGCGGCGACACGAGGCGGCGGCGTCTTATTCCCTTCGTACGGACCGGAGTATTGAACTAACGCGGAAAGATGGGGATTCGAGATCGCCTGATACTCGGGTATTCCCGGCCTGTCTCAAGATGAGTAATTCATTCATTGTAGTTGTACCACTATGGTAGTGATTAAGCGTTGGATATTCTCTTGAGCCTCTCGCTCTATGATGCTCTGGCAGATGCGCATACATAGTAGCCCCTGTGACTACAAAATGCTCGGTGGATCTTGATTTCCTGAGGGCCTTCGCTGCAGCAGATCGCCTCTACCATAGTACTTGCACATTGGTGGAGTGGCATTTTTGTTATCATAAGAATCTGGCCCACCACTCCTTTCCTCGAAGAAGCTCCAAAAGGCAGTGGCCTCCGTACAGAGGAGCAGTAAGAACCTATATGCATGTATGGTCTAGTCCGGATCTATCCGGATCTGTGCTGAGCATACAGATAGAGACTGATCTGCTTGACATATTAGCATGAAGGTTTAACCCTGGACCCTGCTACGAAACATCAAAGAACATGGCCGCTCAGCTATTAGCGGTAGTAACAAGAAACTGGCATATAGCACAGGGGGGCCACAAAAGTCCGTGGGGGGTGGCAGGGGGCACAAAAAGCTTGTGGGGGGAACGGAACTTAAAAAAGGAAATGATTTCCTCTGTTTATTTACTTTGCCAGGCCCTACCCCTGGGACTGTTAATGGTACCACCGGGAATCGCAAGCAACCTGCTTGCGGCTCTGTACCGTTTTACCCTTAAATAGCCAGCAACTTCAACCCCTTATTCTTGCCACAGGGCAAGAACCAGCTTCTGTATAATCAGAGACCTACCTTCTATCTATAGACTAGTTCCTACTACTGCTTCCATCGTGCTTCTGCTGCTTAGCTAGGTTATGAGCCGCTCTAACACTATGCCGTGTATATGATTAACATATGCTTTTAAAAACAAGAAGAATATATTAAGTATGCATTAAACCTAGCATATGTTTAACATACTATGTATGCTCTGTAGAAGCTAGTTATATGTGGGTCTACGCATTACCTAGCCAACCTGCAGCAAAACCTACCTTTCTGTACCCCCCCCCCCCACGAGCTAGAACCCCCCAAAGAAGCTGACCGGCTCGATAGGAGATTCTACGTCATCTTCCTCCTTCCTAAAATCCCACCTTTGACTTTATTTCCGCTAGCGCTCCACTAAAATTAACAACTATGGATGATTCTGCGGGATTACGTAGCCTGATTCTACACCGATCAGGTAATGAACCTGCTTCATCCCTTTTTTGTCTTCCTTTTTCTTCTTCTTTGCAGTGGGATCCCTGGAAACCCGCCCCCACAGACCGAGATCGACTGGGATGACGATCTTGTTCTACAACATCTTGGTGTACACGAACGGAATGCTGAGTATGCCAGTGCCAGTCACAGAAACCACCTGAATTATGCCATGATTGATCATAGCCGACACTAATTTCCGGGACATTGAAGTTTTTGATGCGTGACTTGGCGGGGGTGGTCTCGCGTAGTACCTCTCTTTTACAACCGGGACCCGTGTCGAGGTCGAAATGTTCGACAGCGCTCCAATTACGGGGCTATACTTTATGATCGATGTGGCTCGCTGGACGAAACAAGCCTTCAAAGATGACTGCCCGGGTTTCCTCCGAGTTGACTGCCAGTCCAGGTTTTGTGCCTATGGCGACCATAGCCCCATGTCTATCGTTGATACCTTAAAGGTATCAGGAGGCTCTGCACCCCAAGACCCACAGAAGACGCCATACATACAGCCTCACCTAATCCCGTATATCCGAAGTGCCAACGGGAACATTGATATGGACGGTCCGTTCCGGAGCATGCCCCCTGACAGGAAGCTGCTTGGCAAGATCCATAGCTACCGCTCATTTGGGTCGAGCAGCGGAAGACAGCCACAGTCTCTGCACCGAACGTCCCGAGTAAGGTTCACTTTATCATCCTATACACCCCACTCGGCTTCTTTCATACTTTAACATCCATTACGCATCGTGGAATCATCATATCCAAATGGAACAGATCCATGTTATCTATCTGCCCTCCTCTCCAGCTCACAGCTTTCCATGTGACTTCCCCGTAATGGTGAAGTGACAACCTGGTTTCCTTCTCGTTCTCGGAGATGGACCCTTGCTGGACCGTTATCTGACAGATGCTATAAAGGTCTTGATAAGATCCGACGAGGATGGGTTGAAAAAGATCCTTTTCGCATGTGACCTGGGATGGTGGAATTCAAATGCTGCTTGATAGCATCCTCTGTTGTGGCGTCGGGACCCGAGAGCTGCCTTTCGAGGTTTTCTTTCGATAAAGCACAAGCGTATTACTAGAGCGTTAGGTTACCTATATCTAATGGTGGCGAGCTGGTCACCAGCACCGCATTGTCGCTGGAGCTGTTGCAGACAAATAATAATCAAGATCTTAGTCCCATCATTAGAGGTGCAAACTTCGAAGTTTTGCCACATTTTACTTACTGCCTGCCATTCACACTCTACATCATCTTAAGGACCTACAGACTGTTCTAGGCTCTAGATGATTCGAAGAGTGAGTCTCCATTATGACGAGATCTTGTTGCTCATGCTCAAAGGCCGAGTTACAAATGTCACACATCATACACAACCTTCTACAGTCCCACGTCAATCCACCAGACTCAAATAACGCCGAAGCAGTGGTAAACCGTCAGGTCCACGCCAAAACGCTCGCACTCGCAGCCCTCACAGCTTGTAACAAACACTCTCATACGCGCCCATAGCCTACGGGAGTCTGAAATAGGTCCTTTACCCACCTTCAGTTACGATTACGGTATACATATCAGGTCGCTCAACTGTAGTCCCGATTTCATCTGTGTAGAAGCTGTGACTGTGGTCGAGACGGCGCCCGGCGCTGCTGGAACCGTACTTTGTTATCGAGCCTACCAGAGTCACGAGAGCTTCGGATGGCTCCAGCTCAGGCTCTTTAGCCCCTGGACTTTCTTCTTCTGATGGCTTCCCTGGGGTTACGATGCCATTATCTTCACGTGAAGAGGAAAGTATGCCCAGGTGTTCAAGCGTCAACATACTTCCATCCGCCTAGCAAAAGGCCGTTGAGTAGAGGGCGCCCATTCCGAATTGGGCTTGTTCCAAGATAATAATGCGATGGAAAATTCGGAGCCTCCAGCTCGTTGCCTGCTACCAATCTCTCAAGAAACAAGCAATGTGCTTCATATTATCAGCCATAGGAGACTTCCTTGCTGTTAGATATATCCGGAGCCTGTTATGCTCATATTGAGCCCTCGTTCTGTGTATGAGTCCTTACAATAGTAGCTAGATTTCTTAGTCCGCTTAGTAGGTATCATGATCGCCATGAAATTTCTGAGGCTCATACGGTCGAAAAAGAAGGTTGTGAGGAAGGAGAGACATGGTCTCCAGATGTCTCGACAATCTCCGGATCTTACATCTAGGGTTGTCCTTTGTAGAGGCAGAGAACGGACGCCAGAAGATAGACACGCCAAACCACAATATAAGAGGAAGCGGAAATTTATGAAAGCCCTGACCTCCCCCCCCCCCCCTCCTCCTGAGAAAAGAAGAGAGAAAGAAGACGAGAGAGAAGGGGGGTGGAGGAGAAAACTTCTAAACTTATGTGGTCTTGCCGTCACCCGCCTGCCTTGTCGGACCCCTGTATTTCGAAGCCAAAATAGGGCAAGTCAAGGCCGATAGAGCCGCAGGCGGCAAAAGTGGAGATAACGCGCATCTGAGAACCCAATATCAATGTCTACTCCGCTGGCATATCTACCACGTTTCTCTCACCCCGCAGTGTCATTGAACAGTACTTACACAGCCTCAGATCCCGTGGAAGATCAGATTTTATTTGGACAGTACGGGAAAACATGCCGTGTCAAGTCGTGCATGCCATCGTTCTGGGCTGTTTAGCCCTCATCCTGGGATGCCATGCCTCAGCCGACGCCTCAAAGAGCCCCCAAGTCCAGACATTGCCTCCTCTGCGAGAGCAGGCCAAGATTGTGGATTCTTGGACAGAAGAGCGCAAGACCCTCGTTCCGAAAATCCTGACAAAGTATAATATCGACGCATGGCTTGTCCGTATTCCTCCCAATACTTCATGCATTCCCGCTGCTGCCCGCGCACGGGCTTGAGGGTCCACGTCGGCATGCCGCAGATCTGATCGCGTTATTGATGACCCTTGTCACAGATAAGCCAACGTGAGTATGCCGAGGATACAGTCTTTTGGGCGCTCAAAGGCTTCACACAGTTCTCAGCCCGTCGTCGCACCACGCAACTCTTCCTGGCCAATGCTACGGGAGGGTCCCCGTCGGCATACTCCTGGATCGACAACACGCCCCTCGTGTGGTCCGAGCTGAGGGCCATCCTCGAAGAGCAGCAACCTCGCAGCATCGCGCTGAACACCCACTCTGAGCTCGCCTTCTCCGGTGGTCTGCATGCCGGCGAAAGGGATGCCATCGAGGCCGCTCTTGGTAAGGAGTGGACCGACAAGTTCGTCCTCGAGCCCATGATCGCCGTCGAACTAGTCGCCACCATGTTCGACTCACGCCTCGATTGGTACCGCAAGATGATGGAAACGGCCTGGGCGATCATAGAGGAGGCCTTTAGCAGCAGGGTCATCCAGCCCGGTGTGACTACCGCCCAGGACGTGGAGTGGTGGATGAGGGAGAAGATCCAAGCGCTTAATTACACGACGTGGTTTCAGCCTAGTGTTTCTATCATGACAGAGAATGATTGCAGCATGTGTTCTTCGCCGAAGGAGCAGGGACGGATGGGTATATCCCATGGGCCTGGTGCCCCGGCACACTTGATTCGTTTCGGTGATATCATTCACTGTGACTTCGGCGTGACGGCCTTGGGGCTTAACACCGATACACAGCATCTCGGATATGTGCTGCAGCCCGAGGATACCGAAGCGGATATCCCGGGGAGTATGCTTGAGGGGCTGAGGAAGGCCAATAGATTGCAGGACATGACCCGGGATCATATGAAGATTGGTCTGAGCGGCAACGACATCCTCAAGAACATTCGCGCCCAGATGGAAGACGAAGGGATCGAGGGCAAGATCTACTGCCATGCCACGGGAGAATTTGGTCATAGCGCTGGTACACTGATCGGTAAGTCTAGCCCGACCCTCTGTCGTCAGGTGTTCTGAAGCAGCTCGTAACGGCCTTTCTAGGAATGACGAATCTTCAAGACGAGGTGCCTTTCTTGGGAGACTTGCCTCTACTCAAGAATACTTATTACAGCATCGAGCTGTATGCTGAACACTACATCCCAGAGAAGAACATGACTGTCAAATTCCCGCAGGAGGAGGACGTGTACTGGAGCGAGGCAACCCAATCCTGGGAGTGGGTATATGGTCGCCAGTCCACGTATCTCTTCATCCACTCCGTAAGCGATGATCCGCCAATGCAAATCCATCCCGAGTTGGAGCTTTGAGGCAGGAGGATATTATGATTCTTCCAGACTGGACTTCACCATTTATGGAAATTATATGTCTGGAAAGAATTCGACTCTCGATGGGTCTACCGACGCTAGAGTAGGATTTATTACAGTAGCCCCCCATGTCATGGGGCCATACCGGCCAAACGCGTTCTATATCTCGGCAAGACGTTACATAAGGTTGGGGTACTTAAGAGGCTGGCCACTGTATATACTACTACTATGATACGTAATACATTTCAAGACACGCTGCAATCTGCCGGGGTCAGGCGGAAGTCCTACTTACGATATAATTGTATTTTTCAAACGCGTAAAGCAACTCAAGTTTGTGCACCGTCTTTGAAATGCTTCCTGGAAAAGGCTACGTGTGGGGTATTTGCTCGAGACAATATTCTATACCTGGTGAATTCTGTATGAGAGAAAACCGTATACTTTGATCCAAGTCTCGTTGGCATTGCCTTCATTCTCCTCCTACTCTTCTACTAACCTATCTTCCTACTCCTATTCTCCGTATATCCGTGCGTCCGTACGTCTCAGACGTTTTGACTTGCGGTTGCCGCCGCGATACACCGCAACTTACATGATCCTCCAGCCCGTGGCTAAGTGGCAATGGAGATGCACTCTCATGTAGAGTGTCCAACCTGACTTACTGTCAAACCTTTCCTCGGTGTGATTAGAGTATTGTCGAAGGTTGCATTGTACCTCGGCTTATAATACTAATGTTCCGGCGCATCCGGGACGACCCTATTTGAACCTAAAGTATTGTTTAGACTACTCGTTTCATGCAAGAGCGTGTTGGACTGGCTTAGGAGGGAGCCTTGGAATCTTGAAAAAGACTCTGGCCCGGTGATTCGACATACCGAAGTATGAGATTTTGAAGGCGGCGAGACTTGCAAGTGCCGCGGTTCACATGCCCCTGCTATCCGACCCCCGCCTCAATGCTAACGTTACTCTGTGGGGCCTCATGTACGTTGTTCCTACAGAATAAAATCGCACCTTGAGCCAATAATTATGCGACTCTGAGCTGTGAGATTCCGTAGACCACCGAAGTTTATTTTGTGGAGTAGCAACTCGTCTTGAGACGAGACACCGAGGGTTGATCTTTGAGATAGATTGTCCCCTCTTCGCTATGTCCCCCCGCCCATTAACCCACCAAGTCGTTGTCTTTGAGAGCAGTCCAAGTCTCGAGCAATCCTCTGCCCAAGTGACCAAAAATGGCTACCGGAAGCACCGTCAAACACATGACAACGATCTCACTCCTCGCGGCTCTTCTCTACGCCCCGCCTGAGCTGTTGGAGCGATATCTCGGCGCGAAATTCACACGGAACACGTGGCCAACAATTGTGAAGCCATTCATCAAGACCCTCATTGGTCTCGGAATGGTGAGAAAGGTCAACGCCACTCTGAACGCCCTGGCCACCAACAATTGGCGCATCTCATCCTCTCCACCGGGCGGGAAGTGGGACTGGCCCAACGAGGTCGCAGTCGTGACGGGTGGATGCGGTGGGTTCGGTCTCGCACTGGTGGAAGGACTGACAGCTAAAGGCGTACGCGTCGCTGTCCTCGACGTTGTGGATCCCCCGCCGGCGATCGAGTCCAACCCGAAGGCTATCTTCTTCAAATGTGACATCACCTCGCTCAGCACCGTGCAAGACACCGCCGACGCTGTGCGCAAGGAGATGGGCGGCGACCCCTCGATCCTGATCAACAACGCCGGAGTGGCAAAGAGCAACACGATCCTCGAGGTGACCGAGAGCACCCTGTGGACAGTCCTCGGCGTGAATTTGATGGCGCTATGGTTCACAACGAAGCAGTTCCTCCCCGCCATGGTACGCAACAACAAGGGCCATATCGTCACGGTCGCCAGTCTGGCCAGCTTCATCCCGCTGGTGACATCGATCGAGTACAGCGCCACCAAGGCCGGTGCATTGGCGTTCCATGAGGGTCTGGCGTGCGAGATCAAGCATATCTACAAAGCACCGGGCATTGTAACGAGCGTCGTGCATCCGAACTTCACGCGTACGCCTATAACAGAGCCGTTTGCAGATCGGATTGTAAAGGCACAAACAATGTTGAAGGTCGAGGACGTTGTAAGACCGATCCTGGCGCAGATCTTCAGCGGTAGGGGCGGGCAGCTTGTCATACCACGGAGGTTAGCCTTCCTCAGTGGCTTAAGAGGGTGGCCCAGTTGGCTACAGGAGGTGTTTCGCGATCGGCTGGGGAAGTTGTCAGCCCCCCCATGAGATAGGAGGTTTAACCTGTCGTGAGATTGTCTGAGGCCTTTTCGTAGTGTAATTTGTCAGTTCAAGGTTCTACTCAGCCCCGGACAACCTCTGTGCACATCCCGTCCTCGCGGGATCGATCACGACACACTAATCGTTCCGTTCAGCCTCAGGTCTCTGCTCGACGCCCCGACACTGACCACGAAGCTGCCCTTTGGGACGACCCAATTCTGACTAGTCACGTCCCAGTAGCTCAGATCCTTCCTGCGCAGGTTGAATGTGGCTGTCCCACTTGCGCCGGCTGCGAGTGAGAGCTTGTCGAATCCACGGAGCTGCCTGGGTGGTGAAGCCGGCGATCCCGCGGGCAAGCCGATATACAGCTGTGCAGCCTCGGCACCCGTGACGGAGCCGCTATTGGTGATGGTTGCTGTCACTGTTGTAACATTCTCGAAGAGGTCTGTTCGTCCACCTGGTGCAGTTGCACCTGTCGCGGGGCCTGACGTGGCGGTTGAGGTTACAGAAATGTTTCCGTATGTGAAGTTCGTGTATGCTATGATAGAGGTGAGAATTCAGCGAGTGCTCGTCATCCCTGGTATGAGAAAGAACACTTACACAATCCAAAGCCGTATTCATACCGCGGGCTGATGTTGCTCTCATCGAAATGCCGATAATCGATGTAAAGTCCCTCCGGATAGCTATCATCTCCACTTACAACGGCCGAAGGATAATCTGTGGCGGCCTTGGCGATTGTGTACGGGAGCTTTCCGGAAGGGGTCGTGTCGCCATACAGGATGTCCACTAATGCATTTCCGCTCTCCTGAGAGCCCAGGCCTGCCCAGACAATAGCCTTGACACCGGGTAGGGCCAAGATCGACTCGAGAATGACAGGGCCGACACTCTGAACCACGACGATGGTGTTGTTGTTGGCCGAAGCCACAGCTTGGACTAGCTGGTTGCCGCTATGCCAGGGATCGAGATTGTTCCTGTCACCAGCGTTGCCTTCAACTGTGATGTACCCCTCCCCTGAGTCCGACGTTATAACGACGATGGCGGCGTCGGCCCCGGACACTGTGCTTGATACGCCGCCGGTGTCATCGCTGCTGCTGAGGCTCAACGTCGTGCCGTCTGCGGATGTTCTGTTCTTCAAGGCGTCGTATGGGGCAATGAGGTAGGGATACTCGGCTGTGCCGCTGCCCCAACCCATACCCAGTGTTCCGGTATCACATCCTTGATCCGTGCAGGCATTGACGCCCGCGGGGTTTACGACAGCAGCGGAACCAACAAGTGCAAGCTTCTTCGGCTTCTGGAGAGGCAGGAGAGAGCCCGTGTTCTGCAGCAGGACTGTGCCGTCCCTGGCGATGTCTCGCACGTTATCCGAATGGGTAGATTGAACGCTGGCCTGAATGTTGATGGCAGGATATCCAGAGTCCTGGCCAACAAGATACCAGGCGGCCAGAATCCTGGTGACCATGTCGTTCAAACGGCTCAAAGGTACCTGTCCGCTGTTCACCGCGCTGAGGAGCTGTGGCCCCCAGAGTATCGTACCACCACTGTAATCGCTCCCAGGCATCGTCATGTCCATGCCATTGACGGCCGCCGCGACGGTCGTGTGCTGGGCGTCCCAGTCGCTCATCACGTAGCCCGGGAACCCCAGCTCGTCCTTCAGCAGCTGATTCATGGTCCCATCATTCTCGCAGGCCCAAGTATCGTTGATCTTGTTGTAGGAACACATGACGCTTGCGACACCGGCATGCACTGCATCTGCGAAGGGCCACAAGTACAACTCATGCATGGTACGATCGTCTGGGTTGCCCGACATTGTGTCGCGGTTCGTCTCTTGCTCGTTGAGGATATAATGCTTTGCCGTTGCCTGGACACCACTACTCTGCATCCCCGTGATAGTCTGCTCCATGGCGATTCCGTTGAGGTAGGGATCTGGTCCGAACCCTTCCCAGATCCGTCCTCCTTGTGCATTCTTCCCCAATGGACCGGCCACAGGCCCGAGGAGAACATGGACACCGCAGCCTTTGGCCTCGGCGCCCATATACTGGCCTCTTTGGCGGATCAGATCGATGTCCCATGTTGCAGCGGCTTGAATCCCGGGAGTGAATGCGGTGACGCTTTTCCCGTATCGAATACCAAGTGGCGAGTCTTGGAGACAGAGTTCTGGATAGCCGATGGAGGAAATGGCAGCGGTGTTTCCTACACAGGGCCCCTTGTTCCAGCCTATTCCAGTCACGACGTTCACCTTGTCCTGTAGGGAAAGTTTGGCGAGGGACGCGTTCGCCTTAGAATATGCGGCGGACCAGTCAAATGTTTGAGCGGCGGCAGGAATTGCGAGCACCAACCCAAAGGCCAAGGCGTATTGAAGCAGGGACTGCATGGTGCACAAGCTAACGTATACTGTTACGACACACGGCGGACCTTGAACCCTACAATCCAGGGCCAGCAGAGGGAAGAGGATTTTATTCTCTATATACCACCGCAGGATGCCGCCACTAGACGCATAAAGGGTAATTTGCTGTTTGTGGCCGCGCGATATTTCTGAATTCAGCCGGAAGTAGACCCTGGAACTTGATTGATTATCGCTTGTCTCAGGCCGAATAAACTCCCCGGGCCTTTGGAAATTGGAGATCTGCTTTAGTATTCTGATCACAGTTCTATCGAGTAACCAAGACAGCAAATCAAGTCGGTACTGGTGGCCCCATTTGGTTTAGGCAATGGTTGGGCAACCACATCAGGCTCCAGTGGTTCTTGGCTTCCAAGGTTTACTCGTGGGATCTACCACTGAAACATTGAGGCATGCCATGGTCGACTACTGCAATGCGGCCCGTAAAGCCACTTGATATTTTAGCCAATACTGATTGCAGGCGGAGGCGAACTGTTGACGTAGGTAAAGCCACCATGAGTAATACCTGGCATTGAGGAAGGGCCCGGATGACGATTGACACTGCTCGGGTTCCCATAGGGCATCTACCGTACATACATCCACACGAGTTATAAGAGGCGAGCTTGTGTCCTACGCGAGAAGCCCGTCGACGTCACATAGCAACTCTCGGCGGAGAGGGCAACAAGTTGCGATTCCCTTTGCTGATACTTTAGTGAGTTTCGTTTTGCATCTGGTCATGGCAAAGTTCCCATTTTCCCCAAGAGCGTCCAGTCGCACCATCTGAGTGCTCGAAATCGAACCGACTGGGTTGCCTCCGACGTGGTCGATGTTGTTCAAGGGAGTCTCTTCGTAGGTAATTATGATCTTCCCAAGAGAAGCGTTGCCCTTCGTGGTTTTATTGTGTTACAAGAATTACCTTCTTATACATAGGTAGGAATGGACACAGCTCGAATCGGGGAATTTTCGGCACTTGCTCACACAAGTAGGCCTCAAAGCCGTTATCTTACGTGTTGCGCATGGAACTGCCTCGTCTGATACTATTATAACTTGGATGGTCATTGTACGGTACACAAGCGCCTATTATAGAAGATGTTTCTGTTTCGGCACAAAGCTCAACCAGCGACGAACGGGTAACTCACACAGGAGCCAAGAAGCTTGGAAGGATACAGTCGAATCAATCATGAAAGCAGAAAAGAGTCAGCCTCGAAAGATCGTCAAATCCGAAGACGCCTGCGCAACAGGTAGTCGAGAAAGCGGCTTGTCCGAGATTCTAATTACACACAAGTCTTCATCGCATGAATCGAAACCTGCGAGCCAAAGGCTTCGGTCTGCAATGAGAGCGAGATCTCTAAGGGGTAGAACGGAATATGACAGAGCTGCTTTCCAAGGAGTCCTGGGTAGCTGGTCGACAATACCAGAAACGAATGACTAGCTAGTAGGTGGAGGCGATCAGAAGAGCGACGTCGAGGCCTAACGATCATCATCAGAAGAGAGTGTCTTGTGCAGGCTATCCGACGGAAGCTTATCCAACCTCATTTTTTTTTTTGGATGTTCGCAAATGCGCACTACGCACCACGCCCTTCGTGGCGCCTCCCGACGTGAGCGTCTTGACGTTGGTGGAGCCGGCCTCGGGATACGCAGTGCCCCTCATGAGCTCACTGACTCCCGATCCCGGGCCGCCCGTAGCGGCCGTCCTGGATTTTTTATATCTATCTCGGAACCGAACTCTCACCCTCATCATCTCGGATCCAGGTTCGGAGGACATTCATCACGAGCAGCTCATACTGACTGGCTCCTTCTTGTCATATTCAGATCTGCTAACTTGATCTGTCCCAGTCTCGCATCCCTTAGTATCGGGTCGGAGGTGAAGGATATCGATCACAGACCATCAGTATGGGGTCATGTAATAGCAAGTTATCATCGCCTCCGAGAAGGTCGCTCAGACACAATGAGAGCACCCAGTCCACAGTCGTCGGAGATGAGAACCAGCCCGTGGACGACAAATCAGAGCCGGAGCTGCCCTTGGCCCTGGGCAAGGGGCTCCGCGCGGAGTTTCTGATGGATGATGACTACCACAATCTCAACCATGGTATAGACAAGAGTATTTCCTCCGCTCAGTCATGTACCTCGCTGACAAGCCCCAGCGTCCTTCGGCACCCACCCCCTCGCCATGCACCGCCGCCTCCAGCATTACCAATCCCTCTATGAGCGCGCGCCCGACCCCTTCATCCGGTACACCTACCCGGAGCTCCTCGACACCAACCGCGAGGCCATCGCCGACCTCCTCAACGCCCCTTCCGTCGACGAGGTGGTCTTCGTCCCTAACGCGACCGTAGGGGTGAACACCGTCCTGCGCTCCCTGTCCGAGTTCTGGACCGCGGACGGGCGCGACGAGGTCCTGTTCTTCAGCACCATCTACGGCAGCTGCGGGAAGACGGTCGACTACGTGTCCGACTCGACGCACGGCCGCGTGCACGGCCGGTCGATCGAGCTGGTCTACCCCCTGTCCGACGCCGAGATCCTGGCGAGATTCCGGGCGGCGGTGGCCGCGGCCCGGGGCGAGGGGGGGCGGCCGCGCGTCGCCGTCTTCGACACCGTCTCCTCGCTGCCGGGCGTGCGATTCCCCTACGAGGGGATGGTGGCGGCCTGCCGCGAGCTGGGCGTCCTCAGCCTCGTCGACGCCGCGCAGGGCGTGGGCATGGTCCCGCTCGACCTGGCCGCGCTCGACCCCGACTTCCTGGTGAGCAACTGCCACAAGTGGCTGTTCGTCCCGCGCGGGTGCGCGGTGTTCTACGTGCCCCTGCGGAACCAGCACCTCATCCGGTCGACCCTGCCGACCTCGCACGGGTACGTCCCGCGAGATCCGTCCAAGGCGCGGGCGAACCCACTGCCGCCGAGCAGCAAGAGCGCGTTTGTCAACCTGTTTGAGTTCGTAGGGACGCTGGACAACTCACCTTACCTCTGCGTCAAGGATGCTATCGAGTGGAGGGAGAGGGTGCTCGGCGGGGAGCAGAGGATCAGGGAGTATCTGTGGAAGCTGGCAGGCGGGGGAGGGGATCAGGCCGCGAAACGTCTAGGGACATGGGTCATGCAGAATGAGGAGGGGTCGCTGACTCATTGTGGCATGACGAATGTTGCGCTGCCTCTAGTCGTGGAGCCCGAGTCGAAGGGCGGAGCAGAGTGCGCTTCGGCTTTGGTGGAGGGCTCCCGGGAGAAGGAGGCTGATGTGGAAGAGGCTGCTCCTGATAATGCCCTGGGAGAAGCCGGGGGGGGCGATAGTAAGGCGGCGGCCGCGCCAGCGAGAGAAGGCGAGACGGTGATCCCGTTCAAAGACGCCGAGAGGATCTGGGAGTGGATGACGAAGGTGCTTGTCGACGAGTACAAGACGTTCATTCCGATTTATTACCACGCCGGCCGGTTTTGGGCTCGCTTGAGCGCGCAGGTATACCTCGACATGGATGACTTCGAGTGGGCCGGCAAGACGCTGAAAGAATTGTGTCAACGGGTAGCGAGGAAGGATTACGACGCGTGATAGATCAAAAATGGAGGCATCAGAGACAGCAAGCAAGTGGATGACAGCCCAAAGCTCGTTGGTGGAGTGGCCTTCAAGCAAGTTTGCGTGGCAAGAAGCGCTGGGCAAGGCGAGTGCTGTTTTTTTCTTCTTCTTCTTAAGCAAGCACTCTTGGCATGACAGGAAGGCCGAGGCACATAGAGGAATGTTCTTCACGTCTTGACATTTTGTACGCCATGCCTCTAGATCAACGTCAACGCCTACGCGTTTCCTCGTATGATACTGCTTTGCAACCGCCCAACATGTTTGTCAGGTAATGACCCCAGCAGAAACGTTAGGCACGAATACTGTAACAGCCATCCCGCCACTGATGCGTTCTCAGTATATACCACACTTCAGCAATCGTGCGTGCGTCAAACCTCCTCTTCTCTCTCGCATTGTCTACCACTTGGCCTCCTTGCTGTCCATAAAAGGCTTGAGGATGCTGACAATCTTCTCCAGGCCCGCCAGCCATGGGTCCATCTGGCCCTGGAACTTTTCGGGCGGTGTGTCCTTGCCGACCTCCTTGTAGAAGTCGTCGCGCTTGGGGCAGAAGCCCATGGCGGCGGAGAAGACCTTCTTGACGATGAAGCCGTGATGGGGCTTCAGGGTCTCGCCATAGGCGTTGGTGAAGGAGACGGAGAGCTCCTCGCTGGCGTTCTTGTTGTTGGCGCTCAGGGCTTGGTACATGAAATCGAGGCCACTGTCGAGGACGATATGTCAGGAAGAATGTTCGTCATGATGATGGGTGCGTCAGGTAGGAGCATACCGTGTCAGCCACAGGAGGCCCTCTGTCGCAGTGTGCTTCTTGCTCTTGAGCTCATTCTTGACGAGGTCCTGCAGGGTCGCAGACTCGGCGGGGGCCTCCTTGAAGCGGGTATCGATTTTCTGTGGGTCGGGAGAGGCAACTGGTCAGGTCCATGACTTGGACGACTATCTGAGGATGTGGGAGGGGTCTGTGGGAAGTCGCGCGCATACCGTAGCGTTGCCACTGATGTCGCTCTTGACGGGGGCGAAGGCTGAAGCCTTCAGGTAGTCTGCAGCAGGTGGGATCAGTATTCCAGTCCCAATTGCTCCCCAGCAGGCTGGGCAAAGGTACCAAAGATGACGACCAATGACTCGGTGGCCTCGATGAACTCCCTGGTGGAGATGTTGTTGTTGGCATCGATTGGCACATCGGCGAAGGACTTCTTGAACGCCGGGTTCTCGAAGTAGGGGAGGGAGGTATCAGCCATGGTGGACAGTCAGGTGTGTCTGGTTGAGATGGAGGTGGGAACACAGAGGTCAGTTGTTGGTGTCGTCTGGAGTGGAAGAAGAGGAGAGGAGGAGCTGGAGCTGGAGTTGGTAGGGCAACCGTGGGAGGGCGAGGCGGTCAGAGGTTCATAGCACACATGGCATGCGATCAGGCGTGGAGTTGACAGCTCATTGCCCGTTTCATGCCCAGGCCAGGTCCAGACCCCGCCCGTGCTATGTACAGTGCATACCGCAGAGCTCTGGACCCCTTTTCTGCACCCCCTGGCCCCCTGGCCCCCTGGCCCTAACTGCCCCTCCATCGTCGCCGTGCCACCAGATCAGTGTGGGGTTGCTCCACGATCCAAGCTCACCGTAATGTTGATGAGGGGTCGAGCTCCCTAACGCCAGACGGCCCTGCCCTCACCATGTGCTGATAGTGATATGCAGACGTCGTGCTCACCTCCAGGCGAATGTGTGGGTATCCCAAAACTGTCCCTTTCCCTTGACTCGAATGCTTTGTAGGTGAAACCAATTGAACAGCATGGGCGTTTCCTGATGTGGGGAAGACACCTCACGTCCTTTTCTTTCTCCAGGTATGATCCTGTTGATCATCAGCTGTCACACGGCTAGGGCCCTAGAATTTTGAACAGCTCCTCACAACCCCCCAGTCACTGTCTGAGATGTGACACCCTCTCTGGTCATGGTCCTCAGCCGTTGTTGGACTTGCCATCCCAAGCTGTCAGGATGCATGAGCCAGAGAGAGAGAGAGAGAGAGAGAGAGAGACTCTGTGCCACGATCCATCGATCACAAGTGGGAAACCTGCAGCTCGTAATATGACGAGTGCCAAGCGCATCAATCCCCTCTACACATGTAATAGTACTCCACAGGTGTAGAGTCTCCAAAGCCTCTCAGGTAACCACTCTGGCAAGGCTGGATGGCGGTTCCGCCACGGCTTTACATACAATGGTTATTATGTACATACTATCCAGCGGCGGTTCAATGCGTCGTCCCTGCTAGGGCACAGCAGGGGACAGACCGCCTGACGTCATCCCTTGGCAGTGGTACTATTGTTCGCTCTGCAGGGGGCACAGCAGAAACATACAGATGCGATAGGCAGACGCTGCACTCACGATAGGCGCTGCCAACAAGGCCAAGGCCGAGGAGTATGGGCTCTATCAGCGGCTGTTGGGTGTGGACTTTTTGAGGCTGGCCTGCCTGTATAATGGTGTGGTATCCTTTCTTCTATGCCCGGCACCGCTTCCTGAAACCCAATTCTCCTCAACGCCGCCGGATGACCTTGGCCACACATGCTGCGGTTCTGTACTTACGGCGAGCCAACCACTCCGCGCACAAGCCCCTGACGAGACACCCCGCAACCAAGCTCCGATACCGCTGGTCAGCCAACCGCTCTCATTCCTCACTGATCGGCACTGCGACAGCCAGCTGTCCGGCCCAATCGTCATCATGTCTCAATCCCACGAGGACGGTGAGGGCGCTAAGGACAGGCTCAAGCATCCCTTCCACGAGCTGAAGGAGAAGCTCGACGGCACTCACCTCCACGACCTCAAGGTCAACCTGATACACAAAAAGTTGGGGCCTCCGTAACCGAACCCCGCTCGACGACAGATGCTGACAGACACGTAGGCATCAGATCGGAAAGTTTGCCAACCTGGTGAGGACATGACCCTTATCCCTCGGCAACGGGGTGCCTTTCCCACTTGTGTCTAACAGGTCCCAGTTCAATCCCCAACATCGTCACGATGAGGAACACGAAAAGGCCACCGACGAGAAGCGCAAGAACATTTGCGAGTCTCACCGGTACCAATCCTACTTCCCGGAGCACGACGGCAACCTGATCAAGTGGTACGTCGACGGCCGCGACTACTTCTGGGCCGTGTCCGAGGCCCTGGACAAGGCCAAGGAGGTCATCTACATCGAGGACTGGTGGCTGTCCCCGGAGCTGTTCCTGCGCAGGCCGCCCTATTACAACCAGGAGTGGAGACTCGACCAGGTACTCAAGCGACGGGCAGAGGCCGGCGTCAAGATCTATGTCATTGTCTATCGTGAGGTAGAGGCTGCCATCACCTGTAATTCTGTGCACACCAAACATGCTCTCCAGGCGCTGTGCCCTGAGGGATCCCCGGGTTATGGCAACATCAAGATCATGCGGCACCCGGACCACAACGTTCTGGAGAACGCGGCCGATATGACTTTCTACTGGGCCCATCACGAAAAGTTTATTGTCATCGACTACGAGCTAGCCTTCATTGGCGGCCTGGACCTGTGCTTCGGGCGTTGGGACAGCCACCAGCACCAGCTGTCTGATATGCACCCTGAAGGCATCCAGAACGAGATCTGGCCGGGCCAGGATTTCAACAATAACCGCGTGATGGATTTCCAGAATGTGGAGGACTGGAAGCAGAATGAGCTGAGCAAGGCAGAGTACGGGCGCATGCCCTGGCACGACGTCTCCATGGGCGTCATCGGGCCATGCGTCTACGACATTGCTGAGCACTTCGTCCTGCGGTGGAACTTCGTGAAGCGCGACAAATATAAGCGCGACGATCGGTTCGACTGGCTGGAGCTCCGCGGGCGCCAGGGCGAGGACGAAGACCTGGTTGGTGTGCAGAGGCCCAAGCACCCCGTGGGCGACTACGTCCTGCACCCGTTTACCCCCCTGGAGACCAAGAATCTTGCCAACCGGGGCACCGTCCACGCACAGGTCGTTCGTTCCAGTGCCGACTGGTCCAGCGGTGTCCTGACGGACCACTCCATCCAGAACGCCTACTCCGACATCATCCGCAAGGCGGAGCACTTTGTCTACATCGAGAACCAGTTCTTCATCACCGCGACCGGCGACCAGCAGGCACCGATTGTGAACACCATAGGCCGGGCTATCGTAGACGCAGTTGTGCGCGCTGGCAAGGAGGGGCGCAAGTTCCGCGTCATCATCATGATCCCCGCCGTCCCCGGATTCGCAGGCGACCTACGACTGCAGGCTGCGACGGGAACAAGAGCCATCATGGACTACCAATACAAATCAATCTGTCGAGGCGAGCATTCCATTTTCGAGCAGGTGCGCAAGGAGGGTGTCGACCCCACACAGCACATCTTCGTCTTCAATTTGCGCAGCTACGACCGGCTCAACAAGACGACCGCTATCAAGAAGCAGGAAGAGCAGTCCGGGCTGAAATACCAGGACGTGCAGCGCGCAGAGGCAGAGGAGATCATGGGCAGTGGTATCTACGGGTCAACAGATATCGAGGGCGGAAAGGACAAACACATGGGTCAAAAGGGCCGTTTCGACATATTCAAGTCCAAGGGTCAGAGGCACGCCAAGGATATGGCGGATAACCTGAGAGATGAACGCAAATCCGGATCCGCGGAGAAGGAGACGGACGTCAAGCGTCGCTTCGAGGCCGCTATGCAGGAGGGTCAGAGCGAGTCCAAGTCCAGCGCGAGCTTGTCGGCCTACGCCATGGCAGGAACCGGCAAGATCGAGGACGAGGTGTGGGAGGGCGATGCAGAGGACGAGGTAAACAACTGGATCCAGGAGGAGCTGTATATCCACGCCAAATTGCTCATCGTCGACGACCGGATCGTGGTGTGTGGCTCGTCGAACCTGAACGACCGCAGTCAGCTGGGTTACCACGACAGCGAGCTGAGTATCGTCATGGAGGACGCGCATCGCATCCCGAGCCTGATGGATGGCAAGCCCTTCGAGGCGGGATACCATGCTGCGACGCTGCGGAGGTATCTATGGCGTGAGCATCTCGGCCTGCTACCGCCACAGCCTCTGGATGCGAGCAACGATGTCAATGCGAAGCCGCCCCACGAGGACGCCATGAATGATATCTGGGACCAGGGCAAGTGGGCTTCGGACTACAAGTTTGTGGAAGACCCGATGAGTGATAAGGTGTGGGACACGTGGACAGAACAGGCGTCAACGAACACGGTCGTGTTCAGGCAGTTGTTCCATACTGATCCTGACGACCACGGTGAGTCGCCACCAACCTGCTGCAGTCTTACGAAAAAAGTGATAGCTGCTAACATGTAGCACACAGTCAAAACCTTCGATGATTACGACACGTTCCTGCCGCCCAAGGGTGTGAAGGCGGGCCATATCTTCGACCGCATGATGGACCCACAAGATATCCGTAAGAAGTTGGACAAGGTCAAGGGGCATCTGGTGTGGATGTCGCTGGACTTCCTGAAGGACGCCAATATGGCGGAGACGGGGCTGCAGGTCAACTCTGTCACGGAGAGTGTATATACCTAAGTGAGCACTGCAAGGGCTTGGGTGATTGGACCGCCAAGACGGGTTTTGTTCTGCATTGATTGTATGCAGTTACTTAATGACTATGCTTACACGACATTATTGCTTGCCGTGCTGGACGTTCTGTCAGAAGAGGCGTACTTGTATGAGTATACGCACGTATTATGTCTCGGCAACCTGGCTGCCACAAGCTCCGCGGCAGTGCATTGTCGTTGCAGTCAGTATCCCCATCCGCGCGGCCCGCGTTCAATTTTGACACATGACTTTCATAGTAGTTCCTGGCCATCCTCGATTTCCTAGAGAATCAACACTGACCGTCTTACGGCCTCGGCTCAGCAAGGTAATACTACCACAGTGATCGCGAGGTTCTAGGTTCACAGAACTAGCTTAACGTTTCACCTGCTGCGCCCTGGAGATGGCACTGACGAGTATATTAGATCTTGTATGACGCCGAGCGACCCGATCGTGCACCTGCTTTTGGGAAGAGGAGCTATTGGATACGACGGGCTGTTCCTGCATCGGCACTGGTCTGGTTTTCGATACAGGCCCAATCTTGTTACAAGCCGTTCCTCAATGTCACCGTTGTGTCCCTGCGCCTTGTGCCTTGCCCGGTAAAACACACAATGTCTAGGACGCCGGCAGTCACCATGGAATCTTACTATCACTTCCTTGGGACCAGGAGATCCAGATTGCTACAGGTTTCCGGCCACTTATAAGTCCGCTAGGGGAAAGCAGGCGGCCCATATCATCCCCGGAATGCGAGCTTCTACGCTATGCACCGCGGAGCAACCTTCTAGGCCCAGCTTAGTTTCATTTCTTCTGGGAAGTCCTGAGTTCCATACACCCATCGCTATCAGAACAATCTCGAGCCAGAATCATGAAGACAATCGTCGTGTGTTTGATGGCTGCGGCCATGAGTGCCATCGCGTCGCCTCTGATCGAAGACCCGCTCACCGTCCTCCATCCGGATCCCCACGATTCTTTACAGTTTAGGGAGCGTGGTATGTTGTCCCAACTCCTCGCCGCGAGATCCAAGTTAATCAGTCCCTGAAGCAGACGTCGATACCATCGGTATCACCGAACAGGAGTTGACAAACTTCAGGCACTACGCCCAGTACGCCGGAGCAGCCTACTGCGACCCCGTAGCGGGCAGGCCCATCTACTGCAAAGGCGACATCTGCCCCGCGGGGAATCACAGTAATGCGACGATCTATTCAGTCTTTCAGTGGGTAGTGCCTTGGCGGTAGATAGCATAGCCAGTCACCGATTTGCTGATCAAGACCCCAGCGGCATCGAGACCGACATCCTCGGGTTCATCGCGGTCGACTCTACCGTGAAAGAGATTACATTGTCGGTCCGGGGGTCTCAATCCCTCCTTAACTGGCTCGCCGACGTCGTCTGGGCCCGCCAGCCCACCGACATGTGCGACGACTGCTGGGCGCACTTCGGCTTCCTCTTCGCCTACAGCGAGGTGGTCAACGCGGTCAACGGGTCGGTCGCGGCGGCGACGCGGCAGTTCCCCGGCTACAGGCTCACCGTAGCGGGCCACTCCCTCGGCGCCGGGGTCGCCACGCTGCTCGGCATGCACCTCCGGGACGCGGGCCACGAGCTTGACATCTACACGTACGGCTCGCCGCGGGTTGGCAACCGGGCGCTCGCGGCGTACCTCTCCCGCCAGCCGGGGAGGGAGTACCGCCTCACGCACGGCGCGGACGTGGTCACGCGCCTGCCGCCCATCAACAGGGAGTTCAGGCACACGTCCCCCGAGTACTGGCTCAGCCCCGGCCCGGGCTGGCGGGTGGCGTACGGCGCGGCCGAGGTCGAGGTGTGCAGGGGCCATGGCAACGTGGACTGCGCCGCCGGCGCGCCGTGGTGGGTGCTCGACATCACCAGCCATCTGTACTACCTCGTGGCGATCAGCCATTGCGGGGAGGCGGAGGCGAGGCTGTCTCTCGGCGCCGGTGCGGGCGATGTGGTGGCGGCTCCTCAGCCGGTCAACGCGACGACCGCGACGAACTCGAGTGTCGGTGGGCTGGATCCGTCTACTGCGGATTCGCTGGCGATGTATGCCAAGCTGGACCAGGAGTATGCTCTTGCGCTGTCGGCAGCGGATGTGGATACCATGGTCGTATTCTGAGGTAAGAGGTTTCCCTTTGGGCAGAGCGATGCTCTGCGTATTGAGATGATACCTTGTTGGGTTCTGTCGCACTGGAGGAGCCCGTGGTCGGACGGATGCTCCACAAGACGATCCTTTCAGAGCCCGCAAAAACCTCATCTCAGACATGTCTGGTCTTGGTCGTCGCAAGCCGCCTTCCGTCTGGCAATCTCAGTCCCTTGTTTAAGTAAGGGATGGATGGTAACTCGCAAGAGTGCTTCTTCCTGGAGACAGCTCGTACCTAGAAGGCAGTCAAATGCGAGCACGTTAATCGTGAGGAACTTGGCACAGGACCTCAAATCTCCGTATGTCTTCATGAATTCCACACCCGGGCACCGTATGGTGCCGACTACGGTCAAGCGGGATTCGTACGCAGCTGAGCATTCGTGGCACATCGTGACCGAGAACACTTTTGATCAACGTCTGAGCGAGATCGACGGCCCGGACTTTAAAGTATTGAATTGGCCGTCGATAGCTGGGTCTTGTCGAGAACCAGCACTATTATTGGTCTCGCCGGGCGCTCGGGGATCCCGATCCCTGGCCGTCTTCGAACATTACGGACTTTAGGATTTTTATACCCCTTTGGGAAACTTGTTGAGGGCATATCATAATGCATTGGGACCTTTACTATAAGAACGGGCAGCACCCCATTACTTACGATGTCCAGATTATTGACAGGAACAAAACACAGCAATCAGAGGTACTCCTATTGCAGAATATAGAGACACCCACAATGTCCACCAACGCCACCACCACCACCACCCTTCCCCCAACCTATCGTGCCCTCCAGTTCCACTCCGCCAGCGAGCCCGCCAATATCATCACGAAGACTTCACCTTCACTGCCACCGCCTATCGGCACCGCAATCCTCAGGCCCCTCCGCGCAAGTGTCGTTTCCTATACGAACGAGATCCTGCAGAACGGCAACCCGCGCCGCTACAACTACCCGCTGCCCCTGGTCCCCGGCTTCTCATGCGTCGGGCGCCTGCTCGCCGCACCGGCTGATGCCCCGGCGCTGAGGCCGGGCCAGCTCGTGACGGTGGACCCGGTGATACGCGCGCGGGATCAGGAGGCCGGCGGCGCGGAGTTCCTCCTGGGAGGCCACGGCGGCCGCGGGCTGAGCTACAGCATCATGGAGAACGCTTGGAGGGATGGGACCTACGCCGAGGTGGCGAGCGTGCCGGTGGAGAACGTGCACGTGCTGGACGAGGAGGCCTTGCTCGGGGGGCTGGGATACAGGCTCGAGGACCTGTCGCCGATATCGTCGCTGGCTGTGTCGTTCGGGGGGCTAGACGCGGTGAAGCTACGCCCCGGGGAGACGGTGGTAGTTGCGCCCGCGACGGGCAGCTTTGGCGGTGGTGCGGTGCATGTTGCCCTCGCCCTGGGCGCGAGGGTCATCGCGATGGGGCGGAATGAGGGCGTCCTCGCGGAGCTGGAGGCCCTCGGCCAGGGCAGGGTCGCCACCGTGACCATCTCGCAGGCTGTCGATGGGGACCTGGCGGGCATCAAGGCTGCTGCCGCCAAGCTGGGCAGCAAGGCCGTCGACGTCTTCTTCGAGATCAGCCCGCCAACCGTGGTCGATGGGCCAAACCAGACGGTGCCCTACATCACCGCGGCCATCAAGAGCCTACGGAAGAAGGGACGCGCCGTGTTCATGGGCGGCATTCAGCAGGAAGTGAGCATGCCTGTGTGGGATATCGCGCATCACCTTAAGACTCTCCAGGGCTGGTGGATGTACACGCCTGAACAGTTCAAGGATTTCATCCGCCTCGTTGAGACCGGGACTTTGCGGCTCGGTGTAGAGAGGGGTTACAAGTGTTCCGGCGTCTTCCCACTTGAGGAGTGGGCCGAGGCATTTGAGACGGCTGCGAGGGAGTCCCAGATTGGGAAGTTTACGTTGCTGGCGCCGAACCGGGAGTGACGTAGCGGAAGATAGACTTGGCTACCTTTCATGGTGTTGAGATATTGGGAAACCCCACGCTCGCCTTCTCCTCACGTCTGGTCTTGTCAGGCTCCACGTGTGTGGTGATACTGAGGTATGGATCTGGGAGAGGATGCCTCAACCACCAGTAGAGCTCCGTCCCTGATTGGCACATGTGTACAAAATTTCGTCGAAAGCGCCAGGAAGTCAGCCTCTTCTGGAAGAGACAGCAGCACAGAAAAATGGAGCACGCATCAACGAGAAAGGGTACGCCCCAGCACTGTACCGGTTAAGTGCTTGTTGCCCGGGTTGGCCACCTAATTACTATGGCACCATACGGAGCCGGACCGGTGCCTGTCGTCAAACCTGTACTATAGAATCGCTCAAGAAAAAAGAAGAAGAAAAAAATAAAAAATCATTGGTCTCTACTTGCTCGATTGCGGGATGGTCTCTGCAATGACGACCTCCCGTTCAGAGGTAGGCCGTCACGTGGACCTTTCCGCCCGTTGAGGTGGGCGATTGCGTGATACCCTCCCGCAATAGCAACATTCGATGGCTAGCTGGCACGGCTGGGCAGCTGCGTAACAGTGAGTCGAGTCGCCACCAGTGAGGGACCCCATAACCGTCCTATCTCCGCCTGGAGGATACCGAAAAGCTGCACACCATAGCATCCTGCATGCTCTGCGGCGAGATGTGGAAGGAGGCACGAGGGTGGGTGGGGATGCGGAATACATGCAGCCTAGCTCTCCCTAACATCGGTGAAAACTGAAACGCTATTAGCACGATGACAAGATGCGCCGCAAGGAAGGGCGCTCATTAGAAATCTCATATCCAGCCACTGAGGACAGTGAGATTGCACGCAATCGCCCTCAAGATGGTGGTGATTGCGCCTCTCCACCATTCCGAGCATACCTACCCCGCATAGCAGATAGTTGAGCCACCTCTGGATAAAGAGCGAAAGGCGAGACGGCTATCATATAAAGCCAAGGCAGAGAACCTCACCCCCGGGTCTGAAGTGGAGAGGTCTAGGTTGAGCAGATCCACCGTGACGAACTCAAGCACAGCCATTGCCACTTGTCCTGTTACCAAGGCAGAAAGCGACAAGGCTTTCAGGAAAGCTGCTTGATAAAAAAAATAAAAAAAATAAAAAAAAAATAAATGGCTTCCTCCGCCGTCGAGACGGTCACCGCCCAGCGGGAGGTTCCCGTCCTCAAGCTGCACTCGACCCAGTCGGGCACTGGAGACTACAAGCAGCTGCAGCCGCACGGCTTCGACAGGGAGGCCGAGGAAGGGAAGAAAGAGGGTGTCGAAGGTGCCAAGGTGAGGATGTTTTCTTCGTGTTGTAGACATATACCGTCTCTGATCTATCTCTCCCACTTTCTCCCTCTCTCAAAATCAGGGAGATTAAGAGTATGGGCAAATCTTGGGCGCCACCAGCTTGGCCACCCAAGAAGCACCTCTTCCACCCAGAAAGCATATCAGATACCGTAGCCGGAGACTTGGCGTCTTTGACTGACCATCATGGTTTCTGGATTTAGTATGCCAACTACTTGCCAACTTGGAATCCCGACCAAAAATACCCTCCCCTGACACCATTTGAGCACTATGAGCACGGAAAGGATGCGGACTTGTCCCTGAAGGATCTCCTGGCTCCTGGATCGCAAGTTGTCGACCTGACGCCGACGATCGGCTCCGAAGTCCGCGGCGTGCAGCTGAGCAAGCTCTCGAACGCGGGCAAGGACCAGTTGGCGAGGTACGTCGCAGAGCGCAAGGTTGTAGCCTTCCGTGGTCAGGATTTCGCGGATTTGCCCATCAGAGATGCGCTGGAATGGGGTGGCTATTTTGGGAGACACCATATTCACCCGACATCCGGCTCACCTGCGGGCCACCCGGAAGTTCACCTTGTGCACCGGTCCGCCGGCGACACATCAGCACAGGAGTTTTTCACGACCAGGACAAGTTCCGTTGCCTGGCACTCGGACGTGTCGTATGAGGCCCAGCCGCCGGGAACGACGTTTTTGTACATCCTGGACAAGCCCGAGACGGGTGGCGATACCCTGTTTGTCGATGCGGTGGAGGCCTACAACAGGTTGAGCCCGTTGTTCCAGGAGAGGCTGCATGGCTTGAAGGCAGTGCACAGCGGTATCGAGCAAGTCAATGCTGCCAAGGCAAGGGGCAGCATCGTCAGGAGGGAGCCAGTATATAACGCTCATCCGATTGTGCGAACTCATCCCGCGACTGGTCAGAAGGGTATCTATGTGAATCCACAGTGTAAGTTCTCCGCCGGTGCATTGGTCTGGTCGAAGACGACTGACCTGAAATACAGTTACACGTGAGATTGTGGGCATGAAAAAGGAAGAAAGCGATGTCCTTTTGAAGTTCTTGTATGACCACTTGGCATACGGAGCTGACTTCCAGGCCCGTGTCAAATGGGAGGAGGGAACTGTTGTCGTCTGGGACAATCGCGTGACACAGCATTCCGCACTGGTGGACTGGAAGGATGGACAGAGGAGGCACCTCGCTAGAATCACGCCTCAGGCGGAGCGCCCTTACGAGACGCCTTTCAAGGCCTGAACTGCACTGGGGTGAGATTGCATTAGGGATAGGACCATCTGTAAATTCAGGACCTGGTAAGGCCAAAGATTGTTTAGCGCCTCCTAAGTAGAACATGTTTTGCCCAGAGCATTCTCTATGGTGAGAACCTTTCTGCCACTTGTCCGAAATGGAGTCTTTCTGATTGGTCCTGAGAGGTGAATGGCCAACGCTTTGCTACCATAGAAGGAACTTGGACGTGCCCCTGAGACATATCAGCTCAGTGCGATAATGTTCTGGTAAGCTTGTGTGTACAGGTGAACCCCTCACATTCGATGGGCTATGTTGCCGTGATTGGTGACTTATTACCACAAACTTGGTGAATGCAATCAGAGAGAAGGTATCGACAGCGAGCTTGGGACCGGGCCCTTCTTAGTTCCCTGATTTGACCGGCTGTCGTCTTTGTCAGTGTCTGGAGGTGAAGGTTTGTTCTGTCTTGGCACCTTCCGTTGGCTGCGACGCTCTCTCATGCGCAGCTCAAACATTGTCTCAACTGGACTATCTGAGTCGTCGCTCGCGTTCGTTGTGCTTGGGGCAGATAAGGCCTTCCCTCTAGCGGCTGAAGATGTGCTGGCTTCAGCCGCCATAGTCGCGACTGATGCATGGCCATGCTCGTTCAGCCATGATCTGGTCGCAGAGCGTCCAGGTATCGAACATCCCTCAAGATCGTCATCTTCATGGGCGGTGCTGTCATGGACTTGTGCGCGGACAGTTTTCGTGCGACTTGGAGGTAACGGTCCCGTCTGTGATGTGGCATTGACATGGCGATTACTCTTCTCCCCGAGAGGCGACGATTGACCTGTAGAGATGCTGCCCTGGCGGTTCAAGGCTGCTGCTCGCGTAGCTGACACTGCAGACAGCGTCCTGGTCAGGGGTACCGGTTGCTTCCTTGGACTGTCCATGAGCTCTTGCAAGTTTGTGCCGGCCCAGGGCAGCTCCTCTGCGTCATCGTCCTCTGCGTCATCGTCCTCTGCGTCCTGCGTCTGGGAAAATGCCCTCTTGATGCCAACGGTTTGTCTTCTCTTCAATTTCTGCGCAGCCTGTCGTCTCTTCACATCTGTCATCGGACCTGTCACAGGCCGTGATAAAGACAGGATGGCACTGGCATTCTGGTTCCTGGCCCGTTCTTTAAGACGTTGGTACTCTGCCGCGTGCAGGTGAGCAGTGAATTTGTGTGCCATGGCGACAAACTCATCCTCAACCATGCGCCACATGTCGTCGCATTGGAGGCCTTCGACCATGAGACTGTGTAAGGTCATCAGATATGAGATGACTTGCATCTTGTCAGACTTGATGATTCTCACCTTTCTTGTACGTGTTCTGGTGGACGCGGTTCAGAGGGAGAGTGGTGTTGGCCCTCATCTGAGCTTTCATCGAGACTTCTAGGCTTTGTAGGCGTTCGGGAAGATTTCGAACGAGCTGGGAAATCGATCAAGCGATTCCTGACTAGAGGAGGAGCTGCAGGTCGTGGTGATATGATGCTACTGGCGGCAGTAGTCTTGTTGGCGGCTGAGCCATCACGGCCTGTCTTCCACGGCAGCGTTCTGCCCATGCTCAATTCCTGACTGTATAGTTGACCTTGGTTGTTAACCACCCGCACCCGTCGAGAAGCCGAGCTTATTAAATCAAACAATCTCGAGGGTTGACTTTCCAAGAGGTAGTTGAGAGGATATGTGAGGCCAGGACTGATGATAGACGTTTGTAGATGATAATAGAAGATGAAGTCGTTTTTGTATTCGGCTTGCGTGTTTGTAGATCGGAAGGAAACCCTGAAGGATGGCGGCACAGATAGTGAAGGCAAGACAGGACTGAGGCAAATAGGTGAGTGAGGTTCGAAGGTTCAAAGCCCGATTGGTAAAGTAGTAGTAATTAGTGCTAAGACTGGATGTGGGGACAGCGTAGATGCTTAGATAATCAGACTTAGCCAATCACATCTCGATGACCACCGCTACTGAGCTAAATAAGTACCTAAGGACCCTGAGATCGACCTCATAAATGAGCCTCAACCACCGCATCTTGTTCAGCGTAATGAGGCGTTCTTATTCCTCCTCGGTATATAGTTAACCCTGAGAATGGAAGTGTAAAGGTCAGATTACACACCTCAGACGAGTCAGTTTACCGTTTCCGAAGTGTCCAGTGCTGCACATTGAAGAATTGTCTCGAGATCACAATAGTACGAGGATGAAGCTATCACGAGATTTGTACGTGTTAGAGATAGCGTATAAGACCCCAACTGCGAGTAAGAGCGAATAAAGGGTGAAGACACTCCGATATTTTTGTAGGCAGCTGAGCACCCCCTCCAGCAGCATCGAGACGATTCTGTTGCAATCGCTTAAACCACTTCACCTGCTCAAGATTGAGCATGCTGGCTTCCCAAAGGTGACCTCAGGTTAATAAACTGGATGGTTGGAGATTACAGGTCAAACTTCACCATAATATGTGTGCTAGGGTTATTTTCAGCGAGGGGATAACGAAGTCTAAGCTATAGGTCGCATTCGGGCTGTCCTGGTACCGTCTCAACTGCAATCCGCGTTGCCTCAACGGTATAGCGCGCACCAAATAGATATGCTGCAGTCGAGTTACACACCGGAGGGTCGCCCGTTCAAACCCTAGCCCGGCAAAAAAAATTCCTGGGAAGTCTCCGTGGAAAAGAGGTCAGGGACAGTACGCTCATGTGTGGCGGAAGTTCCCCTGAGCCCTCTAGTACACTGGTCACCAGAAGAATTCGCAAAACCCCCCACGGTAGAACGGGCTTGGGGTTTTCGGCCTCCAGGAGCACCAACAAAAGGTGCTCTTGGACGGAGCTTTTTGCCATTTTGTAAACTCGTGCACCTCTTACCCGCCTTCGATGGGGTCTCGCACGTACATCCCCCTTACCTACCGAATCAGAGACATCTATCCTAATCACCACATAGTTCTTGGCCAGTACGGACAGGAAGACAGTCCTCTTCTAGCTGAGCTGTGTTCGAGGCCAAGGAAAAAAAGAGGTCGCAGGGCGCTTCGACTTGAAGCTTGTAGAGTGAACGCTTACTGCAAACCCTCCCGCAAGACTATGTCAATCGTAACGACACGTCTAGTTCATGCCAGGAGGGCGATGCGGAATCTTGTAGAAAAATGCATAGAAACGCTCCTGTAGTGGAGCGTATATCAACATTAAGTAATTTTAGCATGCCATACGTCTGGATCAGCCCTCATATGGCAAGCCGGACTAGGTGGGCTTTCTCCTTAGCTGGCCAATTTCCATACCACGACACCCGCAGCCGGAATATCGCCTGCCTCGCCAATGACCACCTCAGCGCTCGGGTCCACGTCAGGGGCAGCCACCGACTCAGAACCATAGTTGAACGCCCACAGCAGGTCTCCCCTCCGCAGCAGTCTCAGCGAGGCACCCAGATCTCCCTCCTTACTTGCCGCCTTCCCAGTCAGGTCGCTCAATCCCGCAGCAGCAGCCACATCACCTAGGTACGCAACGAGAAAGTCCGCGGGCGGGTTGAAGCCTAGATAGTGCCACTGCTTGCCCTCCTCCCCACTCACGGAGGCGCACGCAGCAGGCTTGCCCAGCCGGTGTTTCGAGCCCGACGTGACGGTCGCGTTACTGCTAGCGTTGCCGCGGCTGCAGCCCACCCACTCCTCCCAGTACGTGATGCTGTAGCTGGTCCCTGCGTACGAGACGCTGCTGTTCGCGTAGTCCGGCGGCGTCTCAATGCGCGTCACCCTCATCGGCAGGCGCTCGCGCAGCGCGCCGGCCGCGGGCTGGATCCCGGGGGCGTAGGAGAAGTTGGCCGTGAGCGCCGCCGAGCGCGGGCCGAAGACCACGGGCCCTCCTGTGTAGGACGAGAGCGCCGCGTCGAGCGAGTCCGGGATGTTGGGGATGCTGGGCACGACGACCATCTTGTACCCGGACAGGTCCTGGTCCGGGCCGATCACGTCGACGGAGAGGCCGAGGCGCCGGAGCGCGGAGAAGAATGTGTAGACGAGGTCGAGGTTGGTGAGTACGGCGCCTGTGTAGGTCGCGGACGTGACGTCCCAGCTCCCGCTGTAGGGCTCGATTGCCCATGTCCACACCGAGGCATAGTCGAATAAGAGAGCGACGTCGGCCTGCGGCTCATGCTCCACCGCAGCTGATCCGTTCGGCTGGCCCAGCTCCCCGCGCAGGATCGGCAGGTCATTGAAGGCCACATCTTGTGCTTCAAAGAGGCCCTCATCGTCACTACCATCCGAGATGTGTAGCCCTGACAGGGTCTGCTCCTGTGCGTAGGGGACCTGCCGCCACCGGAAGTAGCTCACCACGTCGCCGCTCGCCGCATACGTCTCAAGCGTCCAGAGGCGCACCATTCCCTCCAGCGGCGACACGCGGTACGTGTTCCAGTTGAGCATGCCGGGCTCCATCTCCATCACGCCGAACGGGCCCGCCGTCTGCCCGTACGCAGCACCCGCGACGCCGCGGTACAGAGCATGCTGCAGCGCCTGGAGGTCCGGCAGTCCCGTGCGGAGCGTTTCGGCGAGCTGGTCGTCCGTGAGCCAGGAGAAGTCGCTCGGCCCGGCCAGGGGGTAATTGTCGAAGAAGGCGATGTCGATACCGACCTCACGCGCGAACTTGTAGTGATCGAAGTCGGTAAAGACGACCATGAAGTTCGTCGTGATGGCCTGGGTGGGTGCGTACTCCCTCAGGATAGCGGCCTGCTCCTGAGCAAACTCGGTGACCATATCCGAGCTGAAGGTATACCAGTCCAGGGTGTAGAGGTTGTTGGTCGTATAAACCTCGTGATAGGGTGGCAGTACGTCGTCGAAGCTGGCGTACTGGTTCGACCAGAAGACGCGGCCCTGCGCCGCGTTCATCGCCTCGACGGTTCCATACTTCTGCTGCAGCCAGGTCCGGAAGCGAGTGATGGCGCCCTGGTCGTAGCTCCGCACCGTGCTGTGGCAGCCGAACTCGTTATCGAGTTGCCATGCTACCACATTAGAATTATTCCCGTAGCGCTCAGCCAGGGCGCGCGTGATCTTCTGGCTCTGCTCGCGGTAGTCGAAGGATGAGAAGCTATAGTATCGCCGGGAACCGAAGACGTAGGTGGAGTTGGCCACGTCAACAAAGGCGATATCATACTTTTCCGCGAGCCAGTCAGGTGGGCTTGCGGTGGGGGTGCCTATGATGGCTTTGAGCCCGTATCGGCCGAACAGCTCAAGAGTGTTGTCCAGCACCGTGAAATTATATACCCCTTCCTCTGGCTCGAGGATGCCCCAGTCAAATTCGTTGATCCGCACATAGGAAACGTTCAGGTCTCGCATGGCAGCGACATCTGATTCCCACAAGAAGTCGGGCCATTGCGAGGGATAGTAGTCGACTCCAAGATGAAGCCCGCTGGGCAAGCGATCCTCCGAGGGGACAAGGCTTACGTTCGATCCGCGGGGGACCCTCTGAGGTTGGCGGGGAGAGACTCTCGAGGCGCTGGTTGCCTCGGCCAGGGCGGCCACAGCGATGGGTAAGGGCCAGAGCATATCGAACAGATGCCTGGGCTTCGATCGCACGAGGGCTACCTACCCATAAACGGCCGCCTTCCGAAAAAAAGCGGTGGCCCTTTGGTTAAATACCAGGCGACAGACATGTTCCATCACCGCCATCGTCGATCACCCGGTGCTCTTTGCCCCGAACCTGACGAGTTGTGGTCTAGTGAGCTTGCTTATAGCCGACAGATGGGGCACAATAGGCCTCGACTCCATCTCGCGTTGTTGCATCGTCCAGTCGGCAGTAGTTTGCTAGAAAGACCCTCCTCGTCTTCATGGTCATGCCGGTAAATGATTCGGTCCGACCTCTGGTGCTCATACCACCATACAGTATGAGCCCCCCCCCCGCGATGGGCTCCACTGGGGTCTCCGAACCGTGGGGTTCCGACCGCTTGCTGCTCCGACAGGCTGGGTCTTGACTACTTGAGGCTTGGCCTGGGATTTCGAAGTCTCCACAACGAGAATTCTTGTAATCGACCGGACTGCCAACTGACGATGGGAGCGTACCATAGTATCGGGATTGGGAATGGTACAGTGTTAAAGCCCCGCTCCATTGCTTTCTTATATCGGCAGCTTCCTATCGTTCCTTTTAGATGGGAAGAGAGGAGGCGTCAGAGACACTATTAGTCTCCAAGATTCCACTGGGGTTGAGCGTCGCCACTTTGGTGCTGCACAGGTGGCATGGAAAGATATGGTGTCGAAGAGACACAACTGTGCGGTGTCATGGGAATTCCTGGAGGAGGCCTTCGAGAGAACGTGGACGGCTCGGCATGTCAACGCTCTCGTCCTAAGCCAGGATGAGGCGAGCACGGGAATTTCCGCGTCATTGCATTGCGATAGTAGCCCCATCCCGGAGAGAAAATAAGGAATGCAATTTCACTTTTCTTGCTGTGAACGCTTGTAAGTGGACCGGAGTCCTGCCGGAGCTTCTCGTCAGGACCACGAGGCCTTCACCCCCTATGCCTCCAGCAAAATGGGCAGCGACTCCGACACCAAGGCGCAGGGACACGTGACCCTGAAAGACTTCCTTGCCTATATCGCAACCATCCGTGGGGATCTTTCTAACATCACCGCGCCGCCCTTTGTCCTAGCTACAAAGTCTGTTGTCGAGCTACCGGGCTTCTGGGCGGAGCGGCCGTCATTTTTTGTCGCGCCGGTCTCATCTGCTGACCCTGCCGAGAGAGCCTTGTTGGTCCTGCGCTGGTTCTTGGTTTCTCTCAAGAACCAGCATTATGGCGGGCGATCCGAGGAAGAGGGCGTGAAGAAGCCACTGAACGCGTTCCTGGGAGGATGCTTCCTGGCCAAATGGGAGGACGACAACGGTGAGACGATACTGGTTTCGGAGCAGGTCTCCCACCACCCTCCTGTGACGGCCGTGCCGTGCCTGGAACGAAAGGCATGGTGTCTATGCCGAAGGGTTTACCCGGCAGGAGATCACGTTGAGCTTGGGGACTATCACTATCAAACAGATGGGACACGCGCTGTTGACACTCAAAAATCACGATAACGAGACATACCTCATTCCACTGCCAGATGTCAAGGTGAAAGTCATCCTCTCGGGACTATCCGGGACGTATCCTGAGCTAGAGGGGACTTATACTATTCCCAGCACATCCGGATACTACTCGGTCATCAAGTTTAGTGGCAAGTCTCTGATGAGTCGCGGCCAAAAGAACGAGTTCATCGCAAAGACCTACGCACCTGGAAAATCGGAGGAGGAACCACTCTGTACTCTCACGGGCCAGTGGACCGACTCCTTCTCGGTATACGAAGGGGCTGAGACGTCAAAAGCCGCAGCCACCGAGACTCTCGTCCTCAACGACCTGCCCACCGTGGCACCCGCGCTCCTGGAGGAGGATCTCGGGGCTCAGGATCCATGGGAAACCCGGCGTGCCTGGAATGGGGTCCGCGAGGCCCTGATCAACAACGACATGTCAGGAACGGCCAAAGCAAAATCGGTCGTCGAACAGGGGCAACGAGACATGCGCAAGGGTGAAGAACGGGCAGGCAAGACACGGGAGCCCTTCTTCTTTAAGCCGGAAAAGGCCGATGATGTGGCAGCGGGGCTGTATAAAAGCATGTCGGAGGACCTGAGACCTGACGATACTGTTGCCGTCTGGAAATTTGACCAGGAACTCTGGGCTCAGGGTGTGAAGAGGCCCCTCCATGGCGCCTTGACACCGGACAAACCAAAATGGCGGAGGAGGCGGAGGTATTCACAACAACCATCTTGTCATCGGAGGACACACAGGAACAACAGGGGATGACGTTGTTCCGCCATCTTCAGCGTCATTTGAAACAGCTCAAGAGCACCTCACCCCGACCACTGCCGCCAATGGCTCCGAGCACCCCTCAAGTTCAACCGCGAAACCAGCACATCCTACGGTGCCCCACAGGCAGAGCATCGATCCAGCAAGCAGTGAGACACGGACGCCCTCGAGTGCGTCTCCCTCGCCCTCTATGCGTCGTGGGAAACGGCAGCGTGCCAGAGAGCCCGTTGGCAAAGTCCGAGCATCACTAGTATCGAGCCTCTCGAAGCATGTTAGCACTCCTGCTCGCTGTGGTGCTGGCTCCAAGGCTGGAATCATGTCCAAGTAGTCGTGAAGATGTATCGAGAGGGCTCGCTCGGCCTTTCTTATTCATTTGTATAAAGGGCCACTGAGAAATCAAGAGCGTTAAGGTGCCTGCCGTATTACAAGTGCTGAAGGACCGGGTCCAGAGGGGGTTTTGTTCGTTTTTGCTCTCGAATCTATGTACCTCGGCACCTGTGGACAATAAGACTCTCTAATGCCTGGACAATGTCTGGACAATGTCTGGACTATTCGTGGATACGGTGGTAGCAATCCAGCAACCATGGTAGGTGGTCATGTAATCACATCTTCAATGAGCCACCAACATTCTTAATCAAGGTACTTTTATGATATGGATACTCACAGCTGCTGTGCATTTCGAATGTAGCACCTCGGCCGGGGAAGATGGGCCGGAGTCGGCTGGCCCGTGAAACCTCGGCACAAGGTTGTCTAGTTGTCCCTTTCCAGCCCCGGATTTCTGCCCGGACCCTGACCCACATTCCATCTGCCCTGCGGTTTACTTCATCACGCTTACCGGGCACGCAGTCCTCAACCTGAGAATCGTCTGTCAAGGACAGCCTCATCCAAGAGAAAGCATCGCCCTCGCATCGCCATGGCGGACACCGGCGTTCCGGTGCCCTTCTCGGAACCACCATGGCTCCTCGGCCTGCCCAGCCCCATCTTCAAGCCGACCCACGCGCGTTGGCAGCGCACCATCCGGGCCCTCATCAGCGAGCACCTCACGCCCTACGCCATGGAGTGGGACAAGGCCGGGGCCGTGCCGCCGCACGTCTTCAAGACGTTCGCGCGCGCCAACCTGCTCATCCCCGCGCTGGCGCCTCCGCTCCCCGCGGGCTGGCTCCACAGGGTCGGCATCCGCGAGCTCCCCGGGGGCCTGAGGGTCGAGGACTTCGACTACCTGCACGGCCTGATCTACTGCGACGAGATGAACCGCTCTGGGCTCGCCGGGCCCGGGGCGAGCATGACGACAGGCATGGCCTTTGGCGTGCCGCCGATCATCAAGTTTGGGAGCCCACAGCTGCAGGAGCGCTTCCTGCCCGAGCTCCTCACTGGCGAGAAGCGCAGCTGCATCGCGATCACAGAGCCGGACGCGGGAAGCGACGTTGCCGGCATCACGACAACCGCGACCAAGAGTGACGACGGAAAGTACTTCGTGGTCAACGGCACGAAGAAATGGATTACCAATGGCATCTGGACCGACTACGCGACCATGGCGGTACGGACAGGAGCCGAGGGCTCGGGCCCGAAAGGGCTTTCCTTGCTCATAGTTCCGCTGAAGGACCATCCGGGTGTGAACATGAGGAGGTTGAAGGTTGGGGGCCAGGTCTCGGCGGGGACGACATACATCGAACTTGACGATGTAAAGGTCCCAGTGGAAAACCTCGTTGGTCAGGAGGGCATGGTGAGTCCCCGCTTGCTGTTCGAAAGACTACTGGGGGAACTAGGATGGTTGACAGACCACAGGGTATGAAGTATATCATGACAAACTTCAACCACGAGAGGCTCACCATCGCCGTCGGCGCCACCCGTCAGGCTCGAGTTGCCCTGTCCTCGGCATTCGAGTACGTGCTTAAGCGTGAGGCTTTCGGCCGGCCACTCATGGACCAGCCTGTCGTTCGGCACAGGTTAGCGAAGGCAGGGGCTCTGCTGGAGTCGCAGTGGGCGTGGGTCGAGCAGTTCGCCTATCAGCTCACACAGATGAAGAAAGAGGAGAGTGACGTTGCCTTGGGCGGGCTGACGGGCCTCCTCAAGGCAAACTCGGGCATGGTACTGAAGGAATGTGCGGATACGGCTATCTTGCTCTTTGGTGGAAATGGTTACACAACAAGCGGGCAGGGAGAGTTGATAGAAAGTGGGGGGGGGGGGGGGGGGGGGGGGGGGGGGGGGGGGGGGGGGGGGGGGGGGGGGGGGGGGGGGGGGGGGGGGGGGGGGGGGGGGGGGGGGGGAGGGGGGGGGGGGGGGGGGGGGGGGGGG